>VXBA01005600.1:3131493-3289300 GCA_013399895.1 Serilophus lunatus | reverse complement strand
GGGGGTTGGGTGTATGGAGAGGGAAGAAAATCCAATCCTAGAATACTGAGAAGTTTTAAATATATTTAAGTAAAATGTAACACTATATTTTCATTTGATTGGGACCTAGAGTTTAAAATAGGACTGGCAGCTACAATCAGACTTATTTCACATCTTGTTAACTTGGCATACGTCTAGTCAGTTGTTGTACTGGGTACTTCATTGGCAAATATCTTCCCTTTGCTTAGTCTAGGCAAGTTCAGCAGAGGAGTGAGAATGCTGACAGAGACACGTTTTTAGGTTTCTGTGCAGAACCAACTGCACCTCACCAAAAGCCCCATAAATAATCCAGCACTGAATCTACCTCTGAGTCATCTTATTGATGAAAGAAGCTGAATTTCAATAGGAAGAAAAGTACTATCCAGCAGTAAAAGCAAGAGTAAATCAAACCAGACCAACACAAAGGAAGCATGCCCCTAATAAATTATTCTCAGTTATGTTCCTAAAGTGAAATCTTTCTTTATGTAGACATGATTTCAAAGGAATCTAGTTTCTAGAATGTAGGGCTGCATAATATCCAGAATGGCTGAATTTCTTTGGGTTCCTCAAACAACTGAACACTGCTAAGGCAGCAGCAACATCTTCTTTCATTCCCCCATGTAATTCGTATCATTAATAGAAACACTTGTTCTCCTTTATAAAACACCTTCATATCTGCTATTACTCTTAGAATTTCCATTTTTAAATGCATGACTAGTAAAGGGAATGTAATTCAGACAGTATCATTACTCTGTGCAAAAAAACCTCAACTACTTGAAATTACAGGTAGCAATTGGCAGGAATTATTTGCATTTACATTCAATACCAGCAGGTTGTCTTTACATTCTGCCACTGCCAATCACAGTGAATAAGATTTGCATCTGTTGAGTAATCTCTTTAGTCTTTCTAGGCAGAAAGGACATTTGTGCCTATTTATAACTGATTCAATCACTAATGAGACCTTAAAATTTCTTCAGACTGTTGGAACACACACAGATAACAAGTGACACTTCTACCTTCATTTTCTCTCTCAAGTGCCGTGTTGCTGTGACTACATTTTCCAGGAGAAGGCTCCCCTCCCTTCCTTTTGCTAAACAATTTCATTTATTTGAGGGCTTATTTAAATTGCCAAAAACTGTCACTGAAATTAGGTGGGAAAGAATTGACTATTAATTGGAAAATGTTTTCAGCTTGTAGCCCTATCCTTGTAATAGTTTAAAATCTGGTCTGGGATAAGCCATGACTCCTACTCTAAGTGCAAGCTCATTAGTCAGGAATGCCCAACACCACAAAAGACTCCTAGAAATGCCTACCAAGTGTTGATGAAAGCTACCAGCTCAGGCAAGGAGATTATGGCCCTGTTTTTTCAGTGCATGACTCTTAATATCTAATATCCAATATGTAATGCATAAGCATAACCTCTGTGTATTAGCAAGGCAGCATATGCTGATCCCATTCTATGAACACAATAGGAAAGATGCCCTCTATGAACTGTGATGTAAAGTAGTTCCCAAAGCAGACTTCATGGTAATTCTTGTCACCGCAGTTGTTTCATGTCTCTGCTGAAAATAAAAGTAGTCAGTCCCCTAAGACAAAATAAATGTATGTACAGAGTTAATTCCCAGTTGGAATACTAGCAAATCATCAGAAAGATGATCCTACTATGACAGTGAAATAATAATAAAAAAAGCTTCAGATGGTAACCATATGATCATTCAAAGAAATGGAAGAAATGGCACTCAGCCCACCTTTTCTCCCACTTACAAACTAATGAATTATTCATTGGCATAGCTTTAAAATTCATTGTTTTGTGAGACAATACTCCTGCTTATCCAAATGGCAGCCAATCAAAATGTAAATAAAGATAAGTCTAAGGACAGGTTTGAGCACAGCTCTCTTGCATTATGGCGATTGCTACCTCATGACAGAAGATTTATTTCATACATGCTTATTCTAAATTAATATGCCTGCTGTTCTCTGCTCATCTCCTTGACACTTATACACACAAGCATTTGCATTAATGAGAACAAAGTAAGAGAAAATGTAAGATAATAAATGGGACATACCAGAAGATTTTCTGGCTTGATATCTCTGTGCACTATGTTGAGACCATGAAGGTATTTGAGAGCACTGGCTAAATTGTAGACCATTGCACTCCCATCTCGCTCTGTGTATTTTGTAGATGAAGTGATAGCATCGAATAGATCTCCTCCCTACACAAATGAAGGAAAAAAATCACTGTGTGAAAAATAATTAAGATGGTATTTCATTAAAAACAAAACTCAGTAAAATCTTCCTTTATAAAAAGCATGCTCAAATTCCTGTCAGACAGTACAAAAATTATTTTGCAGAAAGATGATCTTGTCACCAAGATACTAGGCTGGGACTTGGGTCATCTACACTGAATTCTCAACTGTACTCCTGGCTTCTTCTGTCTTAGTTTGGACAAATCACAAATATAGTCTGTCTTGAATTCATTCAACTGATCTTCCTACCTTTGACTGTTCATTTAAATTACCCACAGGTACAGGCACATGGTTTCCCTTGTCTTCATCTTATTATTACATACATTTAAAATAGCAAAAAGCAGCCCTGGTTTTGAGTACAGCAAACTGAGTAAATTAAACCAAATAATAAAAACCCTAACAAACAAATACTCAGCAATTGTAATGAACTGCAATATCTGCAGAAACATCTAATAAATATAGCTGAAGAGAACAAAGAAGATAAGCATCATCTATTCCAACATAAATGAATCCATAGATTCTATGATACACCAAAGTGCAGAACCTACAGGTAACTTCTGAATGTGTCAGTTGTGCAGTCTCTGTTTTATGGATGCTATTCCTCTTGGAATACTTAACAACATGCAAGTGAGTTACTGATGCAGCATTTTCAGTCATTGCAACAAATTTTAAAGTGGGTGTCTCTGTAATGGTTACCCTGGCTACATCTGTAGGAGTGATGTGTCTGAGCTGTGGGTGGCATTCCAAGCATTTCAATACACATGGAAGAGAAGAAGCATTTGAGGAAATACAGGCCAAGATGGTGGTGAATTAAAATAAAAAAAAAAACAGTTCATAGTATATAAAAATAACTTCTAGAAAGGAAATGAGTAGGCTACAGAATTTTTGAATTCAACGACTCCACACTTTTTTTAGAGACTTCCCAGGCTGCTAACTACTCTAGAGGGGAGTCCTGAATCTTAACAGTGTTTCAGACAGAAATAAAAAGTGCTGCTGTGCTGCTATGTAATATTTGTATCTGATATGCCAGTCAAGCTGATGTGCAGTGTTGCTGTGTATGTACAGAAGTCAGACAAGAGAATGCACACCTAAAACTTGATGTAACTTGTCTATTTGGCTCACAAGGTGACAGCAAAATGAGTACTTCTGTGTTCTTTGTACATGTATGAAAGCAGCATCTATTCCCTGGTGAACTGGAAATAAGGGCAATGAATGTTTGAAATAAACAGAAGAGGTGGGATTTTTTTAAGTTACAATTTTCTTAGATAATAATCACTTGAGTTTAAACTATTCAAAAATTTTATGTATTGTCCGTTAAGATAAATTCATTACGGAAGAGTTTTTTTTCTTTAAAACATATTAAGAAATAAAGATATTAGTGAAATAAATGCAGGTGTTCTTCTAGTAAATGCATATTACTGTCATCCCTGCATATTGTAAGCATGATATAAAAACCACGATCCACTTCTGTCTAGACTGTGCACATTGCAAAATACCTCAAGTCGGTGCTAACAGTCTTAATTAAAACTGAAGAGAGATAAATTCCATTAACACAATTGATTAAAAAGAGTATATTTATGATTAAAAGTGCAGGCTGAAATATGTCTCCCAAGATCTTAATGTTCCTAGATAGTGCTCAGATTTCACATCAACACAGAGAATTTAAAAGAGATAAATAAAACTTCCTTAGTCCCACCTTGACCAGCTCCATCACTAGATAGAGTTCTGCTGGGGTGTCCATTTCCTCTATCAGCATAATGATATTTGGATGCTTCACTCGACGCAGAATAGACACTTCATTTTCAATCAGGTGTTCCTGTTCAGAAGAGGATGGAGAAGTTTATCTGAATAGACACGAAATTGCCAATTCACTTTAAGTTTGATCAGCTGATCACTTGATCAGTGAGCACCCTTTTTCCTGTTTCATCTGCACAGCAGAAGGTTTCTGTCAGCTGCTGGATTTTGTGTTTCATCGCTGACCACATTTCGTTTCAAATACTGTATTTCACACACTTAAACAGTGGGATATCTCTGAAAAAAGACCCCAGAACATGACAGCAATTCAGGAAGTGCAGATTATATTCTTATGTGGGTATTATGAGGTGAAATTAAGTTCAGAACCTTTCTGCTCCCAAGCTGGATCATTCTAAGCTGTCACCCCTCATCAATAGTTAACATGTTCTTGATCCTCTCCAGCCTTCACCTCTGATTTAGTGTAGGTTACTCAAGGACAGATTACCTAGGATTTATATTCAAGGATTTTTTTTTTTTACAGAAAGTTCTGCAATATATACAAAAAAAAATATTACAATTGCTTTGGTTATGGATTTCAGTTCATTTTATATGTATGTTCAGATTTACAATCTGCAGAATGTGTAATAGCTCAGTTAAATTGTTTTGACTCCAACAGCTTAACAGCACACAGATTGAGTTTAATTTTCCCTTCCCTATACTTCTGAGGAACTAATGCCTTTCAGGAGCAAATTAGTTTCAAATGTCTTGTTTTCTGGAATATTTTAGCACACGGCTAACACTGGAGAGTGAAAAAAATTACATGCCCCTTTCACGTGAAAAACGATTTTCATTGTCCTTTATAAATACAATATCTGTATTCTAATATTTATGTTCACTGCAAAATAACTACCAATGGTTGCATAAAACATGAGTACCCTTACACTCTGGCAGATAACAAATCATGTCACTGGACTCAGAACTTATTCATGTTTAATGCACTGATTAGTAGCATGCACTTCATGCATTTGTGAGCAGAGCAATAGAAGGAGATGTGATCCACTGTACATAGGCAGTGATTGAAGATCTTGTGCTACTTCACCTTCTTGTCCCAGGGTAGTTTATGGATGCACTGTGTTTATGCCAAAGCTTTATGTGGCTACATAACTCAGACACCACATGCCATGTGTGCATCTCATTTTGTGAGAGTAGGGTGGGGCATATATGGGGTTAAACAGTCACACCTTTGAAATTCAGTTTGCAAGAGCATCAATTGTCATTCTGAACAAACACATGTCTGCTCCAAGCAAAGTGCACTGGCGGAAAAAAAACAAACATGAGGCAATTCTGTTAAACACAATGCTGAATCTCATCACCAGACAGAAGTGAACAGCCACAGCGTACTAAGCCTTAGGGCTGGAAGCCTGTAAATTTGAAAGTAACATTAAGAGTCCCACCAAGAACTAGAATGTTATTACAGCTTCTCCTATCTGAAGAACAGGTAACATATTAAAATTCATCTCATCCATTAATTACGACTAAGGTGCAATAGCTTTACCTGTGCTTTCTTTGTTTCACTTGACTAAACTGTTAATTGCTTTAAATAAAGCTCAGCCATAACTAGTATTTAAAATAAACAGTATTTTTTAAAAGTCTCCAAAATATCGTTGAGCTATTATTTAAAAGTCTGTCCTCAAAATGCTAATATGTAGTTCTTTATTTTCAACCATCCCACTACTTTGCTCTATTTTGCCATTTAGAGAAAGAGTAATTCTCAAACTCATTATGATGTTCTGCTGGATAGTGCAATATATATTTTAGTCTACATTAAAATGATTTATTTGCAGAAAAAATACCATGTAATTAACACTTAAGCCACTCATGGAAAATACATTAGTCAACTGGATTCAAGTTTCAGGCCATCCAAGATTAACTGGAACATGCCAGTCATCCATATTTGGGTTTGGATGGGTGATTTTAAGGCAGGGCTTATGCTGACCCATGAAACTCAATAATAAGCTGTAGCAAAATTTAATTATTTTCTTTGTTGGAATACTTCCTGGAGAGTTCTGCCATTGCCCTAACAGGTATAAACACCTTCCCACCAACAGTCTGTAACTATACAGATCCTTTCAAAACAGGCAAATATACAACCACGGGGTTGTGGGTTTTTAATTTGTTTTAGAGCAGGAAGAATGATAAATAGAAATTATGTCTAAACTCTACTGTATAAAACAGATTGTCTATCTCTAGACCATTCCAATTTATGATACCTGAGCAGCTGACTCAGAGAAGCAATAAAAAAACATCTAAAGTTGAAAGCTGTACATATCTTCCAAAAATTTTGTTTGCAGTAAACCGCACTGGGTCACTCTTCCCACAGCTGAAGAAATTGCAAAAAGCCAATTTTAGTACTTTTTCTTGTGGTTATTTTTAAGATTCCTTTCTAGATTTTCTAAATATTTCTAAATATTATAAATAAATATATAAATAGTTATAAAAATGAGGAGTAAGAGATAAAATGATGGGGACACTGGAACACTCATCTCCTAACACGTAACACATGATTTAAAATCTGCATACATAAAACGTTTCTGTTTGAGGATCTATGCTTAAAGGAAGTCATCACAGCATCCCTGCAGCTCCTTACCACACAAAAAACATCACACAGACTTCCTAGATCCTCCTCCAAGGACATAGCATTTGGAGCTCTGAATTCCACTTCAGAGCAGTTTAAAACAGACAAAAAAGGGGACCTTTGAATTAAACCTCTGACTTGGCTACAAAGTTACCTCCAGAATAATTACAAGCAATAATTTACATAAAAAATAATCTGTCTCCATCAAAAACCCCATCTTTACAGTCATCTTTTGAAGAATGGCATATTTCCTCCTGTCAAAGAGGCTTCAATACAGAATTTGATTGCTAATCAATACTATGACTCCGTGATCTCTGAGCTAGCAATAAATTTTGATCCATTTGATTTGTAAGTTCCCCAAAGCAGTGAAAACAAAAGTATTTTTTTTTGCTGTTATCTACTCCAACACTTAGTCTACAGTCTTGGCTGTAACTTGGTGGGTTTGCTTCATTTTTAACAATCTCTATGCTTGGGATGCAGAAAAACAAGGGGTCTGATACTTTAAGATATCTATTTCACAGAATCATAGAATTGTTGGGGTTGGAAAGCAAACTCAAATGATGGGGACATCCAGTCCAACCCCCCTGCCAAGGCGGGGTCACCTGGAGCAGGTGCCACAGGAATGCGCCCAGGTGGCTTTGGGATGTCTCCGGAGAAGGGAGACTCCACGACCTCCCTGGGCAGCTGTTGCAGTGCTCTGCCGCCTCAGTGTGAAGAAGTTCTTCCTCACGTTGAGGTGAATTTCTTGTGCTTCAGTTTATGGCCATTGTTCTTTGCCCTGTCACTGGGCACCACCCTCTTGGCACCCGCCTTGGAGAGATTTATCTGCATTAATGGGATCTCCTCTCATTTTACTCTTCCCCAGACTAAACAGGCCCAGCTCCCACAGCCTCTCCTCGTCAGAGAGATGCTCCAGACCCCAAATCATCTATGTGGCCCTGCTGGACCCTCTCCAGCAACAACTTGTCTTTCTTACTGAGAAGCCCAGAACTGGATTCATTATATGAGATGCGGTTGTGCCGAAGAGACAATTTTGGACCTTTTTTTTTAACGCTTGAATTAAAGGGTTTAGGAACTCAAGAGATCCTTGTTAGTACAGGATGGTCAAAGTACATGAAAATATAGTTGCAAAAATTTCTTTCCAAATCAATGTTCTGCCTATAAAAGGAGCATGTACAGCCATAAAAAGATAAAAGCAAGAGACAGAGTGGGATTGGAATTACACACATAGAGTTGCAAATTTTCTTTTTCATATTTTACAGATCAAAATTATTCCAATGTATTTTGGATGCATATTAGCATTTTGTTTTTTGTTAGTCCAATAAAATAGACAACAATTAGTTTGCTTTTTACTCTGCTATTTAGTAGACTAACACTCAGTGCTTTTATTATTTGCTGCTTGGATACATTATGATCTTGTTAAACAGATATTCTGAAAATAGTCAGAAAACCCAAATACACCCACCATTTATGACTAATGAGCAGCTGCTACTGCTGCTTCTGTATACATGCAAATTGTTGTACACTACCTTCCCACAGCATTTAGCCTTGTCTATGATCTTCAGTGCAAACTCCTTTCCCGTGGATCTAGCAAGACAAATACAAGAGGCATTAATTAGAAATGGATCAACAAATTGCGGCATTATCTGTAAATACATCTTCATATCAGAATGTCGGTACCCACAGAGGTTGCTGACACAAAATGTACAGAATGGGCCTGATCTTGGTTTTTGTTTTCTCAGCAGCATTTGTGCCTGCTGTTTCCCTGACTACCACAACCTGGCTCACTTGGTGTATTAATCCCAGGATCCAGCTGCAATTTATTCTTTGTGACCTGGCACAACTCTGTCACTTCCTCAATGCAACATGCAAAATTTGTCTTCAGACTTCCACTTAGCTTTGTTGAACCGGTAAGGTTTAAAGATAAAATCACACACATACATGTGTAAGTGAGCAGAAGAAAGACTGATACCCTAGTGAAAAAAATTCAGTAGGATTCAGCAAAGCTAAAATCCCACAGTTCATTACAGACTAGTCTGAAATCCTGTAGAATTTATTAGGCACTGAATTTTAGCTTTTGTATATAATTTTTTTTAAGTATTTTGTGGAATTCTACAGCAGTCATCTAAAGTCCCATGACATTTAGGTGGGTGATTATATACAAAGTAAAAAGGATTACTGTTTTCAAGAAATACTCTCATAGCAAGGAGCTCTTATTTGTCTTTTGTCCCTTTAGGCAATAGAAACCTTCTCCATTTATCCAGAAGAAGACAAAATCAGAGAAAAAAACCCCATTTTTTATAACAAAGAGGAAACTACTATTTAAATTAATGATGAATTAAAAATCACAACAAAATGCCGTAAGACTGAGTTGCTGCTGTTCTGTATTTGTGCCAGAGCCTACAGACTCCATTGTGCATCAGAACACCACTCAAAAACAGGAGGCAGTTACAAAAGCAAAAGTCAGGCATGTTCTTAAACTTCCACGGTAATTTTCACTATGCTTTCAGAATTAGATAAAACTGGTCAAAATCAAGACTTTACAGAAAAAGGAACTGGAATGTTAGTTTCCAGTGTAACAGTTGATTTATGCATCATTGAAAAAATGCAGCAGAGAATCTCTGCCCTTAAAGTGCAGCTGTATCTGCAAGGTTGTCATAGTTACAACCTGATTTGGTCTTTAGATAGAAGCCTTATCTAAATGGTATCTGTGAAATACCATCCTCTCCTATTAGAGATCCAATGTAAAATCCACTATGAATACAGTGTGTAATTCAGAATCACAATTTGTGCACTTTACTATAAATTATCTCTGAAAGCCTGAAACAACTGATCAGCAACATCTACTTAGCAAACCTTTGGCACTTCCACTGTGAGAAAAAAAGGGGTTAACATACACAAAGCCAAGTTGTCAGCCAACTTCAAATCTCTCTTGCAAAATGTCCTCTACTACAGCACCTAAGAAAAAACCCTCATTTGTGTGCTGGTATCACTGCACATCACACACCAGCATTGTCTGACAGGTTTCTGGTATTCTTCTGTCGAGTCATCAGTGCCCATCTGTTGACTCATGTCTTTATATACAGACATTATAGGCACCCTTTACAAAGGAGACCACCTTATTCTTTCTGTAGAACAGGTGGTATAATAGCCTCCTGGCTCCAAAACTAAGGCTTCTTAGCTATTGGGAATTAAGTATAATTAATAGGGATTAAAAGAGAAGTATTTATAGTTTGCATTTCTTCTTTCACTGTGATTATTAGCAACTACCGTGCATTTATTTTACATAAAAATTTAATAATGTTTCACTGAAGATGTGATCACATACAAAATTAGGTGTTTCAGTTTAATTTTGCCTTTTTGCTCTTTATTTTTATAATTTGAAGGTTGTTTTTTCTAGTCCAGTTTTCTCATTCCAAAAACCACAGATGACATTTTGTAACCCCAGTGACCCAGCAGCCTTTGTCCCATTTCCAGTGGAACTGAAGTGATTTCCAAAACATACAGCTGATATTCTGAGAATAATGTATTATGTAATCTTATGCTTTTAATCTGCTATCTTTCATGAATATTGCTCACTCTATAAATAACAAAGGATGCGTGGCCAGTTTCAGGGTGCATGAAAAAACACTGTGAAGCATCATTCATTTTGGGCTTGAGCAGAAACTTTGGGATTTTAAACCATGAAATAGCCTTTGAGACACATGGTATGCTGGGGCCTGAGGAGACCCACCTGTCCTGGTGAGGAAAATGCAACTTTGGGCAGAAGCTGTCGGGGCTGACTAAGAGAACTTTAAATTAGAACTGACAGGAGAAGGGGATACCAACAGGATTGTAGTAGGTAAGCCAAGGGTTGAGAGGCAACGTCCAAGGATGTCAGTGCTAATGGGAACATTTGCATGGCTGCCAGGAGCACAAAGGGCTCAGGACTGCACCTGAAATACTTGTACACCACACACACAGTGTGAGAATCAAACAGGATGAAGTGGAAGCGTTGGTCAGCTCTCAGAACTCTGCTATCATTGGTATTAGTGAGACCTGGAGGACTAAATCCCACAACTGGAGTGCTGGGATGGAAGGCAGGAGCCTGCTCAGGAAGGATGGGCAGGGCAGGCGAGGTGGAGGTGTTACACTATATTTAAGGGAGAGGTTTCATTGCACAGCCCCTCACAGTTAGTGATGATGTGGCTGAGAGCCTCTGTGTGAAGATAATGGCAATGGAAAACAAAGGAGATGGTGCAGTGGTAGTCTGCTACCGGATCACCCAGTCAGGATGTAAGCACTGGTGAGTTATAGTGTAGCCAATGATGAGAAATTACTGCATCAGCAGCCCTTGTTCTTATGGGAGATTTCAACTTTCCAAACATTAAATGGGAATATCATACTGCTGTGACAAACAGGCGTTGGAAATGCTTGAGAATTGTAGGAGACAATTTCTTGTCACAGGTACTCAGTAAGCCAACTATGCAAGATGCCATCCTAGATTTCATTATGTGTGAACAGAGGACTCATGTGGGGTGTAATGGGAGGTGTCTGTCCAGGCCATAGTGGTCATGAAATGGTTGACTTTAACTTTACAATTTTTGGCATAATGAAAGAAAAGGACAGCAGAGTTGCTATGCTGGATTTCAAGAAAGCAAACTTTAAGCTATTCAGAGAACTTTTTAGCAGAGTACCCTGGGCATCTTCTTTTGAGGACCACTCGTTGGTCAGTTTTTAAGAACCACCTTTTAGAAGCAGAGGAGTAGGAAATTCCACTGTGTTCTAAGTCAAGCAAGCAGTACAGAAGGCCAGTTTGGCTGCTCAGGACGAAAAACAAGCCCTGGAAACAGGGTCAGGCTTTGCAGCAAGATTACAGAGCTGTGGTTCATTCATGCAGGGAGAAGACAGGGAAGGCCAAAGCCCAATCAGAGCTGAAACTGTCCAGTGTTGCATCAGACAACAAGGCTTTTTTTAAGTATGTCAACAGTAAAGGGAGATCTAAAGAAAACATACTTACTGAAGACTGTCACCTGACTGACAGAGATAATGATAAAGCAAAGGCAGGCAATACTTTTTTGTTTGCCTCAGTTCTTACTAGTACTGATAAGCATTGGACTGCCTGGTCTCCTGAGCCAGAGGACCACAAGTCTGTGAGCAGCGATTTTCCGTTTGCTGACACGGAAATTGTCAGGAACCAGCTGCATCAGCTGAATGCTCAGAAGTCCCTGGGGCCCGATGGGATTTATCCCAGAGTACTGAAGGACTTTGCAGATGTTATGGCAGGACCCCGCTCAAAGATCTACCACTGGCCTTGAGAGTCTGGGGAGGTCCCTGCTGACTGGAAGCTCACCAGTGTTATTCCAATTTACAAGGGCATGGAGGGAAGACCTAGGGAACCACAGAACCTCAGTTCTGGAATGAGATGTTTCCATTCATAAGTATCTTTCTTTTCATTTAAATAAAGCCTGCAGATGAGGATCAAATAGTAGAAACTGTTTCTGTAGCTTCCATAGTTTTTACAGTCATTTGCTGAATTTATCCAGTATTTGCATACAAGTTGGGGATTCCTCATAATATTTAATAAACTGACATAACTCTCAGACTGACGAAAGCAGAAGGTGGTTCTAAAAAAATACACTGAGAAAGTGACAGTCAAATCATCTGTTATGTTTGCACTAGCAGCAAAGTGTGACACCAAGCCTGCAGAGGAAGAGCAGTGACACAGCACAGGTCTGTAAAGGTATCCTATCTACTCCATGGGAAATCAGGCACAGGAATATTTCAGGGTCTGATATACTGAAGGTTTCATTTGCAAAGTCTCTGGCTACTCACACCACTACCTCACAGAAGAAGCAAGCACAAGGGAGCCAGTAGCACAGGCTAATAGCCAACAACTGCATGCCTCCAAGAATACTTTACCCACAGTGTACTGAAAGCTGTGACAAATCATGTAAGCAGCAGGCAGTACTGACACTAGAGCAGCAGAACTGCTGAGGAAGCAGGGGGGGCTCTCAAAGTCTTGTTTAGATCCCACATACAATTTCTTGTCATCCACAACCATCTGTAGTGTGAGGGATTTCTTGAAGATCTGTGGGGTTTCCTTAAAAGTCACCATTAGAAGGTGATACCTCTTTTAGTTTTTGGGATAAAAAAGTGTTCCTCTGTTGCTCTCATATCCCTTTGCTAGAAGAATATACAGGAAGCTCTACATGTTTTCCTCTGCCTGTTTTTCTTGAAGTGTATGCATATCCTTGCAACTGCTCTTTGCCTTCATCTCATTACATTTTCTACGAAATTAATGCAAAGGGCTTTGTCCAGTAACATAAACAGCAGTACTGAAGTTTCCTTGCTCACCGTTCTACACACTCCTTTACAACAGCAAAATTGCCATCACCAATCACCTTCCCCACTTTATACTTCTCAAGAATGGTAGATGACCCTGAGAACTTGTTTCCATTCATGCCTGCAAAAAAAAAAAAAAAGTAAAAAGTCAATAATGCAAGCTGAAGAGAAGTGTCAGCAGGATGCAATAGATCCCCAATGGGTTCCACAGATACAGAACAGTCACAAATGCAAAACAAAACTTGGAAATAAGCTCTTTTCTTCATTGTTTATTCCCTTGGTTTTATCTCAAACATAAGAACAAACAAGATAAATCCAAAGTTATTTGACCTTTCACCAAACAAATCAAATCTTACTATGGTTTGGTACAGATACACTATAAAAGTAATAAACACAGTTAGAAGTTCTTAGTCTAAAAATTTCTGAATTGAAATTACTTTTTTGAAATATCTTTTTGCAAACTCAAAGCAAAAATGCAAGATTCATCTACAACGCATTTAAAACACCCAAAGATTTTATGTGTTGAAGCATCTAAAGTCCAAGTAAGTTTGGTAGGTGCTTATTTCAGTATTTAAAAAAAAAAACTACTCTAAAGTGAAATTTAAAATTAAGAAAATTAAGATTGCTTTAAAGAAATAAGGAATGAAAGGTTAAGTTTAGCGAAGTTGATAGTTCTACCTGAACAATGAGCTCCTTTAAGGAGGGCTCCTCTTTCAATCCAGTCGCAAACACATTTCTGGTGATACTGCAGAGATCATGTTCAAAATCAGTTATATTCCTAACAGTGGCTATTGAAGAGCAGGATCCACTAATGTGCTACCACTTGACCAAAAAATCCCCCAAATTTATTTCTTATCTTTACTGCCTTGTTGTATAAAATGCGATAACCACTTTTCCAAGGTAAGTTTGTTGACTAGGTATTGAACGTCTCAGAACATAAGAGGATTTGGAGCCATCAGGAACCAACTAAAAGTGCCAAACCAATTGTCACCTACCACAAAATCTTTGCAAAGACTGTTAGCAATTACTGGTGTCCTACCTTCGGGACTGTGGCAACGGAGTGATTCAGGTACACCATTCACATTGGAAGAAGATCCACCATGTGGAGAGATCTATGGAAATACACAACAACTTTTTATTTCTGATGATAATCACAAAAAGAAGCAAAATTTAAAAAAAAATCCCAAAACCACCTATACAGAGTCAGCTTACTTTTCTACTCCCAACCTATTCGGTTTTAGTAACTGTGACACTGTAAAAACCAGGTAGATAAATGATTTTGAAGCACGACAGCTGAAGAAAACTAATTTTCCTGCACTAAAAACTTAATTGGCACTTGATCTGAATCTTCATGATTCTACTTAAAGTCATCCTGTCCTAATGCCTGGGGACACACAGAACAATAAATTTTTATTTTACAAAGGGGGTGAAGGCATAGGAATGAATGTCATAAGTAGTAAAATGCAGAACACTGGATGTGTTCTAGGCACCTCTTTTATAAGCTCTCCCATTACAGTTGTGTATACGAAATTAAAATGCATTTTAGGTCATTCCCGCTTCTCTACGTAACATTTCTTGCTGTTCTGTGAAGTTCCATATCTTGTTTTCTTCATGGCTATTATAGTAGTTCTCACCACTCACCACAAAAAGGATTAAAATGCTTCTCTGCCTTAAGCTCAGTGTCTGTTGAAATGGCTTTGCACGACACCGGGAATGCAAATGCAGCATTTTCTGTTTTAGCTGACATTGTCTGGTTGCACTGCTGAATATTTTAAATCATTAACACTATTGTCAGTGAAAGAACTGAACTGACAGGAATATTGTCTAAAGGCTCATGAAATGCTAATGAACGCTTAAGTTTCTAGTGGCAGCTGAGCTGCCAAATCAGCTAAAGGTACAGTAACTATGAGCTGTACAACTTAATTTTGCAGAGCCTCTAGAACAATAAAGTTTACTAGCATTTGGCACAGAAGTAGCATCAAACAGCAAGCAATCAGCTACTGCTCTGCTCCTTGCTAATAACTTAAAACCAGGCTATGTTAATGCTGCTGTCTTTCTGAGTTATCTACTTATTTAACAAGGATCAGGAACAAGAACATTTGGGTTAAATGACATTTGTGCAAAATCATGAGTCAGTCTCTTAACCAGTCAGTCACATTTTCTTCAAGCATGAAGCACAGTTAACAGAACAGATCACTGTAAAGTATTAGTCACCAGCCTAAAATATTAGTGATCTATTTTGGGTTTTCAGTGAGTGACAATACATGGGAATAGCTAGCACACATTTCCAACTTCCATGTCTTGTAGTCAGGGTGGAGCATGACTGGGCACATTCCTTCTAACCACAGTATTTACAAGAAGGAAACAAACATTAACAGGAAAAAAGCTAAAAAGAATGCCATAATAAAATAAAATTAATGCTGCTGTTGTGGCTGGGGTGATAGCTCGGAATCTAAGATGGCAGGGTTAACCTTAGCTCTGCCACAACTACACACCTGGTGGGATGTTACTGTTTGTGTCATCAGAGTGTGATGAAGGATCCACACACATAAAACCATATTCTTCTCAAGTGGAATGGTAGCTTAGCCAGCAAACCTTTGCACTCAGGATTAGATTTACTGCCTGTGACCCAAATGGTTGCAGAAACATTTGGGGATTTTTTTTCACATTGAAGGAAATACGTAACTCCTTGGCACCTACATGGGACAGTGCCTTCTAGAGCACCCATCTGAAGTTTCCTTTATCTGTCCTTCTTTCATGTCTGGATAGAAATGAAGGACTTTTTGCCACCAGGTTGCCAGGCGTACAGAGGTCCTGAATACATTGTCCTGAACACATTCTTAATGTGCTGAAGAGACTCTGAACTGTTTGGTAAAAGATACACATATATGTAAGCACACCCCTACCCTCGTGTCTGGAAAAATGCAGACAGAAAAATGGGACCCCTAAACAAATGTTATTACTGTAATACCATCAAAGTGTATCTAGCCAAACTTCGCACAAGCAAGTCTATTATTGTTGATTTTTCCTTGAGTTCTGATCTGACATTGTTGTGGTCATCTTTCATCTAAAGGCTAAGAGGGGAATGTGAACCCTCATACCTTCGGAAAAACTCCTTGATATTCTCAAAGCAGTTTTCTCTGTCTTTATGAAAACATTCAAATTGGTGATGAACTGTAGACTATGAATATTTTAGTGAAACTGTGAATTTACTGTTTGCAGAAGTATTCTCTGAAATCTGAGGACACTTTGATAGTATCATTATCATACATCGTGAAAGGCTGCAGGAAGAAAGGGCTAAAAGATATTCCAAACATAAATGAAACATTACTTATATAATCAATATTTCATTGAAGTGTTGTTAATATTTATTATTATAATCCTTAATAGTAAAATAATCTGTAAGACAGAGACTGCATGTATTTTAATTGATACTTAATCACAGTAGCAACTCAACTGCGCTGAGAAGCTACTCGTGAAACTACAATAGCCAATTAGAATGCAGTGATTATGCCTCTATTAATGTAAGCACACATGGCAGGGCATACAAATAAAATAATGTTGTGCGCTTTGTTACATTGTTCTGAAGAACCAGAGAAACATTTATCCTTTTTCTAAAGAGATTTTGAGTTGCATCACGTTATATAAAGCATTTAGCGAACTGAAGGGATTGGTGAATGCACTGGACACTAAGTGCAATACCTCAGTTTCCCTACCAGCACAAATTAGCCAATTATTTTTATGCACTGTGTGGGCAAAAAAGATGCTGAATTGTAAATTTAACAAATGCATCTGTTAAAGAATTCCCCTACAAACTACTATGGCACCTATGTCACTAGTCTGGGCACTCACATGTAGATGTTCTTAACATAGAACTACACACAAAGCACATGTGTACAAAACTGAAAAGATTAAAACCCTTGATGAAGACAGGCAATAATCCTTCAAATCACTTAAGCACATGTTTAACTTTAAGTACATTAACATCCTCAATGAGGTAAAAGGGACTACACAATAGCTGAAAGTTAACCAAGTACTTAAGTTATTTGTTGGATCAGGTCCTAATGTCCTTTCACTTTGGTCATTTGGTCAATCAATTGCAAAAGTAATACTAAGTCAAATCCAAACACAATGGTATTTGTCATAATTGAGATTCTAAGAAAGGCCTCAACTGTAAAGTTTCTTTATTTGAGTGATTTAATTTACTTTTAAAAAAGATTACAGGATTTTGTGGCACTTAATTTCAAGAGAGGACAATAAAGCATATCTAGTTAAGCATAAGGAAGTTTTGACACCACTTTTCAAAATTTTGCATTTAATCTAGTCTCTGGATGATTTTTATGGTACAGAGTGTGCATTGTCAGAGACGTACTGAAAGAGCTGAGTCAATTACTCTTAACAGCACTGGATATAAATGCACACTTAGAACCCAGTTAAGAATATTACACCTTTCAATTGTTACTTGCCTACAGAACAGCAAAAGGACTCCTCTGGGTCAGTTGTCCCGTGCCACCTAATGCACTATTACCATTATTCCTTAACCCATGTGCTAGATTTTATCTCTATGGAAATTTCATTAAAAAAAATAAGAAACTCGGGACATTTCATCAAAAAAGAATATTGTACACAGCAGTAATTTACTTGCTTGTTAATTAACATGCTTGTTAACTTTTATATCTAAATCTTCACCCTGAAGCAAACCCTCTGCAAAGTGAAATGCTTAGTTACAGACTAACATTGTGGCATTAAAAATAAATACCTTGAATAAGAATATATGCAACTGGGGGCATGGCACCCATTTTTGCCACCTACTGGGATAAAGGCATTTATTTAGGTTTGTGGGGAAATTCTGTACTGTTTACTATTATTAAGCCATAGCATAAATTCCTTAGTTCAATATAATCTCAGAGACTACTTTTAAAATACTTCTGCCAAGTTGAGATGCTGGACATCAAACAGGCTTACTGTATGTACTGAACAGTTAATAGCAAAAAGGCATTCTGGCTATAAGAGCTAAAAAGGACAGAAAGAAAGCCCTTTTCTTTAAAGATAAGCTGTTCATGAGGAGTGTTTCCTGTGAGGAATTTTCCGTGCCTGAACATTCCATTTCTTCTCATAAGTGTTGTGGAGGAGAAGGAATCCTTGGGGATTGAAGAGACTCCACTTGAAAAGTGGCATTCAGAGAGCATCATGTAAAATTCCATGTCTAAGACTGAGAAAAAACTGGTGCTGCAATCAGTATCTTGTGCAAGTTGATAGTGCCAGTCATCAAGGCAGTCACTTCAGCTCTACACTAAACATAAAACTACAAAAAGCTAGGTTCTGTTCTATAGTGAAATATTTTGTTTTGCTCTGGCTTTTCAAATAAAATAGTTTTGAAAGTACAGCCCATGTGTAGCTTCTCTGATGCAGAAACATCAACCCTGATTTGCTCCCTTTTTTCTGCTGCCTCAAGCTCATATAAAACCATTATTAAGTGCTGTTGTTTCATCCTCAACAAAAGCAAACATCTATGATTTCTATACCACAAATCACTCAAAATATTGAATTACCCAAACCCAGGAAACTCTGAAGTATACCTTATTCTGTCACTCTCTGCCATGGTATTTTTATCTACGTTTTCATTCAGCTGTAGTCATGGCATTTCCTTCACACAAGTGCAGGAAGCCAAACTGCTTGTCTTTGCAGCAATGCAGTCTTGGCAACAAGGAATGATTTAACCATAGGGAAAAGCAGTAACCTCAGCCTAATAAAATTGGTCCCTATTTTCTCATCATACTAACCAAAACCAATACAACAACAACAAAAAAAATAAGAAAGGGTTTCTTAAAAGAATCTGGAGCTTTTTTGTTGATACTTCCCCAAATGAGTCATTCCTGCTTGAACATAGTTAAGAAACAAGTGTGACTGAATAGCACACTTGATCCTTTTGGAATTTACCCTGAGATTCATAAAATAACTTTCCCTTTCTTTAGTCTCAGGAGCACAGCTGGGATACTCCTACTGAACAGATGCATCCTATTGGAATAAAACAAGAGGTACTCACTACTTAAGCATCTGAGACCTGATGTGTTGAATTGGGTTTTGCTGTTTTCTTTGGTTATATGTGGATGAAGTATTTGTCACAAAACCCCATCAGTATCCAGCATCAATTAAATTCCAAATTGAAAAAGTACAACAGCCTACTTGAGTCAAATTGACAGTGAAGGGGAAAGAAGACATGTCCACTTTAGTGAGAATTGCTTGTTGCTATCAGAATTATCTCTGTCCTAACGGAGCTTTAATCGGCTCAAAGCAGACGGGACAGGGCTAGAAAAAAACGAAGCAAATTATCTAGTTTCTAAACTTGTAATTTCATTAAAGGAAGACAAAAGAGCATTTGTTAAATATAGTGCAGACCAGATGAGAGCCTCAAGCCTGATGCTTTTGGTGTCCTCTACTGTAAGCTCTATAGTGGAGATGTCCAGACAAATTTAAAGACATGGTTCTAATTTTCAGTGTCAGTACTACCAGTGCTCTCGGACATGCTTTATAGGGTAAAGGCCAATCTACGTAGCTTTGGATAAAGAGTAGTTATGGGATGGTACAGCTCAACGACATAAAGGCTGAGATCTACAGTAAATTACCTCAATGAACCAAGGAACTGTAATTAAACATAGCAATAAAAATGAAACAAACAATAATTTAAACAAATCAAATATTAAACAAATAAATTAATAAACCAATATCTTTTGTCAGAATTATCACAGAAGCCTGGCAGAAACCAGTGCCATACCCCTTGCAAAACAAAGACTTGATAACAATTAGCATGTCAAAACCCAAATCTCAGTACTATTCAAATCACGTCCTTTAGCCAGTCTCTCTACTGAGAAAATGGTTTTCCACAGAATTATGCAGCCTCTTCACCAGTAGGAGCTATTACTTGATGAGGATAATCAGTGCAAGCCATCCAGTCTGCTTCCAGAAAGGCTGCAGTTGATGATTCCATATGAAAAGTCTCCCTGAAAGGGACAGCTGCACAAATGCAGCAATAAGATGCTCAACTGTGCTGCAGACTGTTTTTATTTTACTGAACGAAAGGCACAGAGCAGCCTCCAGGAACTGCAAATGCAATCACTTTATAAGTAGGAGAGGAAAAGAATTCTCTTAGTGCAACACAGAAAAATCTGCCAGCCATCAGGCTGCTCCCAAAGGAACTCCCCAAACACTTTCAGGCAGAAGACCGCACTAAGGGGTGGAACTGCGTGCCATAGATGAAGAAAGGGGCTCCAGATGAAATTAAGGCAATGCTACCAGACTACAAGGCATTGAAAAGAGGATATGACATTTATATAGGCTGAAGGAATATAAATTACTTGGAGGATTTCTGCAGTCCATGAAAAAATGGAAAATTTGGAGGGCAAATTTGTGCGCATTCAAGCCACCATCACTCTCTGGCTTTCCTAAGCTGATTGTTCAAACCCAGCTAACCAGACAAAATACAATAATCTTTCTTCAGCTCTATTCTCCATTTCATAATATCTGAAAATATACCAGCAAGGCTATCCTGTAAAATTGTAAATTCTTTCCTTTCGTTGTTGCTTTGGTTTTTTTCCTTTCCTTCAGCATCACTGAATACATTCAATGAGTAATGGAATTTAGGGATTTTGATGGTTCTTGCACTTACCTTGAGTCCACGAAAGCTGCCTGGGCTTGTTGGTGAAGAACTGGAGGACTTTGTAGATTTTGGGGTAGATAATTGACTGCTTGGGGTTCCATTAACTGGCCAAAGCAATAAAAGTGAACAAATGCAAGAATAGATTAATGAAAGTTAGAAACTCTAACTTGATTTTAGACGCAATGTATCTTTCTAACAACTTATCCTTCAAGTCTGTACATAAAGACCAAAAAAGACTCCTCAGCACTTGGGAATAAAATATACACTTGCACGCCACACAACTGCATCCCTAAAAATTCATGTGGCTGGGTATGAGATCAAGAAGACATACAAATATTGCATTGTCAATCCAGAGATTAAAAAGGTCTACTCTGTCCCCTGCCAGTGCAAGAGTTTTGGGCAACAACAGCCACACCCCTTAAAAATGAGGTAATTTATTGTGATATCACGTATTAAAATTTATATAGAAAAATTTTTTTCTGAAGACATTTGACCCTTGTTTTCAGTTTGGATCAATGCTTTACTTCCTAGACAGAATGTTTTACAGAGCACGAGTTGTTTGTTTTTCCCCTCAAGAAGAACAAACAAACAAGAAGTATGAACTCTTTGGATGATAAAGTTAGCAGTAGTTCAGAAAAAATACTGATTTTGGGGAAAAATAGTCAACAAGGGAAAAGCCAGTAGGTTATTTCTAAGCTTCCAATAAGTACAAGTGTCTGTGAAAACACAAAATATCCTCCCCTCTTGACTTAAAGAGTTCATTTATGTCAAGTCCAGTTTTTCAGACAGGCCTCATACAACATCTGTTATCTCTCTGGTGACTTGAATGTAACTTGTGTCAGTTGTATTTTTCTAAAAAGAACAAACTGAAGAATTTCATTATGCAAACAAGAGCACACTGCCCATCATACACAAGTATGATGCAATGTTATATTACTTCTTTTTTAGCTGAATCTCATTTTTTTGGTGGGAGAGAAAAATACTAGGCAGAAATTTAAGAGCTAAAAATGTTTAATAATTGATTCATGATGAAGAATTATTTTTTCAGAAAGAAATAACGAACCTGGTAAATAGAAACTCAGCTTCAAATTAGTTAACAGATAAACCTGCACATATGTTTACACATTCAGGTCTATCACAGATTATGCATCAATTCTTATATAGTGCTATGGGATTTATTTTGCAAGTGTTTATTGACCTAGATTCCTAACATTCTCCAAGTGTTGAAGATGCCTTCCAAGGACTATTTTTACAACCTGGGCAATCCATCTGTCAGCAGGCCAGGCTGACTGAACTGAAACTTCCACAAATCCCTGTTTTTCACAGAAATCACTTTCTCTGGTGTACGATGTTAAGATGTAACTAACTGGTATTTAGCAACAGAATAAATTTATCTTGAAGTCTGATAACTTGGATTTACCTTCCCACTTACAGGACTAGGACCTTAATATTTTGTCCTTAAAGTATTCAGTATGTTAAGGATATGTTAAGGTATTTCTGTCTTGACTTTAATAAGAGCTGCCTATAAAAACAATAGGTGAATTATTTTAGTTTTTTTTTAATAAGCTAAACTACATCGCTTTGCTTTGGATAACCTTCTTGAAGCCTGGCATACCAATGCACCCTTGTTTTAAAAAGAATTTTCAAGTATGACAATGAAAAGGGCTAGTGAATTCCATGTTACTCTTTTCTGCTTCTAGCATGATCAAAAAATGAGATACTTCAGTAGGAGAGTCTGCTTCCGAATTACTACAGGAGGAAGCTATTACTAGGGGAGGAAAAAGATTGTGTTTGTTCATGAATTCTTTTATACAAGCCACAGAAATGTCATTATTTCCTGAACATGACCCAATGGTCTACATTATAAGGCATCCTTATCTAAGTCTCTACCATTCTTTTATGTATTGACAGGACCACTAAACTATACCGGTGAAATTGTCTGGTTAACGTAATGTTCCTCCCTCCCAAAACTGTCTAAGGAAGAACATCCCAGCCTACACTAACAGTACTGTAGCTCTTTGCTAATATTTTAGCTATGTTTGGTGGACAAGGGTGGTGTTCTGAGCCAGAGGTGTGACTAGACGACACCTAGAGGCCCCTTCCAACTTTCATTCTTCTATGACTCTATAACACGTGGTTCATTCTGCTGAGGATCCAATGGAAAAGAGCTGTTTGTAAATTCCTCTTTGCCAATGCCTTCTGACATCCCCTGCATGTGAGTTGGTACACAACTGCAACAACAGCAAACGCTGGAATTGGCCCTGTAGATGTAAAAATTTTGCCATCTATAGGGAGTCAGCAAACTGCTTGTGCTGATTTTGGCTGGGGAAGAGTTAAATTCCTTCACAGTAGCTAGCACAGGGCTCTGTTTTGGATTTGTGCTGGAGAGTGTTGATAATACAGAGATGTTTTTGCTATTGCTGAGCAGGGCTTGCACAGCATCGAGGCCTTTTCTGTTCTTCGCATGGCCTGCCAACGAGTAGGCTGGGGGTGCACAAGGAGTTGGGAGGGGACACCTGGCCTTGAGTGACCCAAGGAATACTGCAGACCATACGGCACCATGCTCAGCCATAAAACCAGGGGGAATCTTGGCAGAGGGGCCACTGCTTCAGAACAGGCATTGGTCATTTGCATCACTTGTCTTTCTTGGCTTTAATTTCTCTCTCTTTTGTTATTTTCCTTTTCATTACAATTCTGTTATCACTATTATTTCAATGAATAAACTGTTCTTATCTCAGCCCATGAATTTTCTTACTCTTACCCTTCCAATCTGCTTCCTTCATCTCATTCCAGCAGGGGAGTGAGCAAATGCCTGGGTGGTGCTTAGTTGCTGGCTGAGGTTAAACAGCCAGAACTGCTATTTCATAGAGCAGCACTTTTTTCTTTTTTTTACTCAAAAACCCACACAAGCAATCTGTAAAGGCACAAACTTGCCCACTGCTATTGATTTGCTGATTATTTCATGTATATTCCCAACTTAACTTTTCCATCTATTCCCTAACTGTAAATTCTTTTGAAGTTTCTTTCAACACAGATACCAGCCTGAATCCACAGAAAAAAATAATTATTTTCTGTTATTCTTACATAGTACATGTTAGGCTACAGTTCTATAGCATATTAGAATGGTTAAAACTGAAAAATCTATTAATAAGACCATTTCAATTGTTAACTTCTAGTAGGGGCTAAGGTCTCAACTTATTTGCTAATTAAATTGTGTGTTACTTGCTTCACAGATACTTTCACTTTGAACTGAAGGTTCAAAGAGGTTTTCCAGTGTTTTAGAACTGAGGCTGAAATAATATAAGAAAATAAAGAGAGACAAGAAAGTGCAGATAAAATGAAAACCTGTGATGTGGTTTTGTGTTGCTTTCCAGTAACTCTCATTCTTGTCTTTTTTTAGCTGGGTGAAATGTTCTAATATGCTTCAGAATAGACATATAAACATATTGCTCCTCACAATGCTCCTCTATCCTTAGTCAAATTATACTTTAAAAATTTAACCTTGATACCATTAATAGATGCCCAACAACTAAAACCATTTTGACTCAAATTATCAACTTCAACAAAAAAAAAAAGTAACACCCATTACGTCTCTGCTTCACCAAATGCAAAATGTGTGTTTCAACCTTGAAAATATTCACAAACACAGCCAAAAGCATATAGGTAAATGGAGGGGGAGGAGACACACTACTGATATACAGCCATAATAGTAATGGCTCACCTGGGGATTTTGCTGAAGAATGAGCACTGGAGTAGTGGCCACCCCTCTTTACTGTACTCATATATTTGACACAAAGGAAAAAGACATTAAGGAAAGAAGTTATTAAACAGCTCTGAACATGCATGAAAGGAGGTAGGGTAAATAAAGATAAGCAAAGATTACATGGAAAAAAAAAAGGCAAGTAAACAGAAGGATAAATACCAGAGGTTACGGATACATTTTTTAAATTAACTAAATCAAAGGGGTCCAAGTAGAAATAAGTAAGGAAATGACAGCATTGATTTCTAAATACTTCATAAAAAATTCACTGCTGATAAATATTCTGCAAGATCTCACTGGAGGTAACAGAATTGCAAGACATGTTATGAAAATTGCCCTTTATGCTACACTTTCATGCCATCCTTCTTTGAAGCTTCTCAATTAAATATTCAACCCTTAAAAACAGATTAAAAAATATTCCACATTGAAAGAATTCAAAGATGTAAAATTACTTTAGTTGGCATCAATTAGGCAAAACAAATATTGATGTGGAAATGAGAATATGGAGCATGTTGCAATTTTGAATATACACACAAGACCTTATATGTGTAGTTACAATCAAAAAAGAGCACATCCACTGGTTTTATTTCAGGTCTGAGGGAAAAAACCCTTTTATTGTATTTAGAAATTAAATGCAGAGGTTAAAAAAAATTACACACACACCCCCCCAATTATCCCCTTTTAGTTATTTGCATAAAAGACTCAGTGGAACATATGGTGTTCAGAACCTTTCTTAAAATTACAAGATGCACAAGAAGAAGAAAGAAGATTCTCTGTTAATGGCCAGTAACATTACAGTACATATCCTAAATTTACTTGCAATATCAAAGTCCTGTATTTCCAACAATATTTAGTTTACATAGGAGAAACCCTTCAAATTCAAAACTTAAGGTTATAGTCTAGTTTAATGATCATAAATGTAACCACATAACAACCCTGCAGTTAACAGTCTCCAAGAAAATCAAGTGCCATGCTGAAAACATATCCCAAGTGTACAATTAGCACAAATCATTTCAGTGTTCATAAACTGAAACTATTTATGCCTGTAATTGAAAAATAGAAACCATCATTCTTCCCAGGATTTTTTTTTTAAAAAGAGTAAACATTATTTTAGATTAATATTAAATCTATGAGACAAACTGAAGGAATTTTTTTTCCTCCCTCGGGAAACGAAGCATGGCACTTGTATTTCAGATGGAGCCAACAGCTTTTTTCACCTCATTAAACAAATTCTGACTTTCATGTGTTCTATGTGTTCAGCTCTTCCCCAGAAGTAGTACCTGAGGCAGGTGATTTGCTCCGACGTGACGGTCCTGGACTTTTGGATGCAGTGTACCTCATGCCAGATGACCGGGAGTAAGAGGACTTCATAACACGACATTCTACAAAACCACCAGGTAAGAATTTTGACAGCAGTTCAATACAGGCTTCCTCCACACAACCCCTGTTGCTGTTTATTATCCAGAAAATCAATTTTTTCTAAGCATCTTTGCCCAACTGAATTAAACAAATCTGTAAGAGCATCTCAGAGCTCTAACCATAAAAGCATATTCGAGCTACTCAAATACTGCATGTAACATTCTGCATATAACATTTCTTCATGTCTTGAAGCTGGATTATTACTGCAGTTCAAGTTTGTACATATGCTGATGCCATGGTTCTTCTGATAATTCAGTAAATTCTGCACACCGTAATGGCGGTTTCATATAGGGCAACTGCACAGCAAGCACCATTTCCCTTCTCTTGCAAGGAACTGATGTTGTGATCAATTTTTGAACAGGTAAAAAATGCCTATTGTTTCCAAAAGGCTGAAACAATAGATTACTGTCATTTACCATCAGCTATATATCATTAAATAAAGGACGACCTAAGTGGGAAACGAATCAATAGGCATATATGCATTGACATTTTGGAAACATTAATTCCTACAGTTAGCATCGTTAGCAAATCCCTTCAAATAGAATCATATAAATTTCCCTCCTAATTTTGTCCCTGTTATTCAGCACTATGGTCTCAACATCATCATTATGATGCCATGTCGTGATCAGAAATAGTAAGTTGAGCTGCATGCCCTGTCAGTCATGTTCTGCTCTGTACTTAATCTGCTTTTCTCCATTAAGACCTCCAGAGTTATTAGAGGAAGCAGGGACTACTACAGCTAAAGAGACAAAGAGAGGAAAAAACCCTCCATCACTGGGTCCCCTGTCAGGAAATGAACCCAATTAGTCTGTGCATTGTGTAATGGGAAAAATAATCTTCTAGCCTTAAATGTGCAAGGGGAACTAGGATTATGGCTAGACTGGGTTTTGCATTGCGAGTTAATACAACCATGCTCTTCCATTCTTGCATAAAAATAAAATCATAGTTATATTAACTCTGTTAAAAAATACCTTTGTTGTCACCTTTGCACTAGCTGAATCAACATAATCAGGCAGTTCTGAAAAAGAAGCATGCTGACAACAACAGAAGCCAGCTGATTCCTCCATCCATCCAAATGTATGGGCCAGTGCTTAGGTATACATCTATACTTCTTGCTGCAACTGAACATTTTGTAATAAAATCCTGGCACTTGTAAAAATTACAAAAACAGTACATGCTTTTGCTTTCAGTTAAAAGAAAATTTGTTCTTATTCACACTCTAAAGCTCTTCTGAAGTAACCTGGTTATTCTTGCCTGGGCAAATCTTCCTTATCAGAGATTAATTTTTTTCATAAAAAAAAAAAATCCAGGTGATTCTACAACTCTATAGACAGAAAAAAAAACATGTCCAGTAGGACCTGTAGCAATAGGCTAAGGGGAAATAGTTTTAAACCAAAAAACCAGATAGATTCAGACTAGGCATAAGGAAGGTATATTTTATAACAGGTGTAATAGGTATATTTTTTATGGTGAGGTGATAGATGTCTCGTCCTGGGAAACATTCAAGGTCAGGTTCAATAGGGCTCTGAGCAACCTGAACTTTTTTTTTAAGATGCCCCTGCTCATTGCCAGAGGCTTGGACTAGATTACTTTTAAAGGTCCCTTCCAACCCAAACCATTCTGTGAGTCTGTGAACACAGAAAAAAACCCCCAACATACATATAATTTCATATTCCAAGACAACTCTAAAAATCCTCGGTAGAGGATTGCTTTTTCCTTGAACTTGCATTATAAAGCTAATATTTACAGAAAATCAATTTTCATAAACAAGTATAACTCATGATCTGTCCAAGGCAGACAGCACAGGCACAAAGTCTCAGTTGTCTCACCCCCTTCCCTACCCAACACATCCTATACTCTCACATATAAACAGGGTGAGCGCTTGGTCTATAGCAGACAAAACTGAAATGTGTGACTTGTCTAGAAAAACAATTTAAGACCTGAAATGAGCGTAGTTGTTTATGTGATTTTTAAAAAAAATCATGAAAACAGCAACGTGGAAATTATAGTCACAGATGTCCAAAATGAACATCTAAATATATTTTAGAGTCATCAGATCCATAACTGAACCTTTCAAAATTCAATGCTGCTTTCCATGTAACTTCAGAGATAGTGTCTGTTTTGCAGGAAAACAGATCAGGTTTGTTAGTGGATTTTAACAGGCTTACAGAACCCAGACAGTGGTTTGAAAAAGCTTTTTTATCCATAGGAAAACGTATTTCCATGCATATTTTTCTAAATCACACAATTCTTGAGGATTGAACAGGGGGTGGGGGTTAGACTTTACTATTTCAGTGGATTTAGGATGTACAGTCTTACCACTGTGATCCAGCACGAAGTCATCCTGCGCATAGCGGTACTTCTCAGGCCCACATGCAATGAAGACATCATCATCTCCAAAGAAGTCCTGCAAGCACGTTACCTTGACAGCAAAATATACAAAACAAAATAAACAAATGCAGTACTTTCAAATACTAAATCCTCAGTTAGCCAGCAACAATTAGTAAGTTTGTCTTTCCCTTTTCACAGTGAAACCATAATGTTCTTTAGTAATGACACAAACACTCCAGTTCTCCAGTACTTCAGGTCTCTAGGAGTGCAGGAAGCCTCAGGGCCAAGAACATAAAATATGACTGCCTCTCACCTTTTCTTACATTTAACACCTGTCTTTTTGCCAAGAACTACATAAGTTCATTGATAACTTTTGCCTCTAACTACCTACACAGGCTGATGACTTTGATAGGAACATTTCAAAACATTATTCAAAAATAAAAGTTCTTGTATTCTTATATTGCTTGTGGGAAAATGTTGAATTTAAGTGATTGCATCTGCAAATTTATTTTTTTCATGCTCTGAGGCATTTCATTTCCATGTTTTAATATCCTGTTAAAAAAAAGAAATCCCCCATTCAATGAAAAGGTATTTCATATTCATGAAAAACAAATTAAGAGTCCCTTCCATGCTCTTTACTGGAATAATTAAGAACAGACAACTGCAATTTTGTGATGTATTTCAAGAAGGACTGGGGATACCAGAAAGAAAAATGTTTTAGGCATTCTTTAAAAGCATAAAACCAAACACCTTGGAAAAAAACTCATCTTGTGAAGGACCAAGCATCTGCTTTGAAAACAGTGAAAATCACAAAAAGCCACAAGAAATTCCACTGACCTCATTTTACCTCTTGTAAGGAAAAAAATTGTTTGCAGATAGCAAGCTATTGTTTTAAATGAAAACAGATTAAAATTTTACTGTATAATTGTTTCCCTATTCTTTTTAACATTGCACACCCAAATGAGATCTGGAAGTAAAAGACACGTAGAAGCTAAGTTAGAATTATTTGGTGAAACTGTGAAGCTAAAGAGGTAAAACAAAAAAACTGCTTCTAGAAAAAACTAGCTTTCTTTCCTTCCCAGATACCTGTCACCAATACCACTAGCATATTTTATCCATTATGATAGTACTGAACATTGGCAGAACTGTGGGAAGGGGGTCTCTGCTGCCTGCAATATTCTGAGAAACACTCAGAATATCAATGACCCTCAGCTCTCTGCAAGAACACCAGCACAGGGGAGTTGTCATGGCAGCTAACTCAGGAGAACAGCCAGACAGATTCTCACTGCAGTGCCACATGCAATGTCCAGCATTTGTGGCACTGTGTTATGCAGCCAAAGGGCTCCAGCCATCACCAAACCCCTTCTGTTGTTATCTTAGCACTGCAGTGACAATTCGCTCTCACTGATGAGAGACATTTTCAGCTGGATTCAAAAGGCCGAACAAATTTAAGAGAAGTTTTGCCAATTTAGGATTTATTCCTCTCTACTTAATAACTCTCTCTGCCAATAAGAGGACTCATCCTCATTTCCACTGTTTTCAGGATTCCAGCAACCAACCCAAGCCCACTACTACAGGAAAAGCTGAGAGAAAGCTTCAGAACTCTTATCCCAGCAGCACTGACTGGACACAGGTAGAGATGTTCTGTGAGGCACAAGTTCATAACCAAGGTCTCTAAAACTGGGTGCCATTTCCACTGCTACCCACTGCTGCTCTACTTGTGCCCCTGATGCCCTGACACTGTAGTTTAAAGCAGGTTGGAGTTAAATGCTGTGGTTTAGCCATGACTACAACCCATCCAGTCTAACATCCGCGCTAAGCGTAAGGGATGAGGGAATGACGGATTTTATGGCAGACTCTGGGAAATACACAGGGATATAACTGTATGCAGCAGCACCCTTTTGCTGTCTGCAGAGCAATTCTACAAAGGAAGAGTCAGATCTGTGGACAAGAGATGACAGGACCACCCTTAGAAATGCACCTTAAAATCTGCTGAAAATGGCTATTGGGAATAGAAATGAATAAAGAACTTTAAGAAACATATTAATTCTCATATATGCTTTCTTCCATGCTCCTGGATATACTTTTCCCAGGCAAGAATACATAGGAATGATGACAAGCGTCTACGATGAGATAAACTGCTGTAGGTGGAGCAACAACACCTCCATCTTGGAGCCCAGGCTAATCCCAGCCTCATTCTGCTCACACACAGTGTACCTGACCTGTGTGACTTCCCCCTGTCAGTCACACACCCACAGAGAATTCAGCTTATTGCAAAAGATAATAAATACACTTATAACTGAAAGCCAGCTAAATGCAAGCACGAGAAAAATTTACACAGATGTTTGCTATATTCCAGCAGTGAATACAGGGAGTCCTTCTTCTCCCTGCAGATTGTCCAAAATGGCTACACATAAAACACACATGAAGGAAATAAAAGCATTTAACGATTGTATGTAAAGAGGAACAAAACAAGAAACTCTCCCTCATTATGAGGTGAGAGAATCATTTTTAAAACCAAATTTATGGAAATGCATTTTCCTAGAAGTACAATATAATAGTTATTTTTCTAGGCTTTTATAATAATAAAGCCAAATGAGACTCTCCTAAGGTGCAAACTGATTTTAAAATGAAGTGTTCATTTCCTACAGAATTAAAATTAACGTATACACTGTAATTAAAGAGAACAGTTTTCTGCTCACTTAGTATGCAAAAATATGAAAAGAAAGCTGAAATTAACATAATTTTGAATGCTGCAAATCCATCATGGTCTAACTTGAAAATTCCACAATTCTTTATCAAAGATGATCTGTACCTAGGTCATATAAGAGGTTTTTTGTAACTTTGATCAAGAGTCAATCAATTTTAAAATTTAAAACCAAAAAAGTTTCATTAGCAGTAGAATTTGTGCATATAAATAGCATATCAGTTATTCCAGTAAGTTAGGGATCAAAATTTAGTTTATCAAACTGGTGTATGACAATGCAGCTTCTCTTTCCATTAATCCTCTATATTTTCTTGCCCACTCTTTGTTTTGTTGCACTTAGTGGTAAAAGAAGTGTTAAATCCTTCAAAACATTTCCTGAAATGCCTTTCAAAGGAAAATGGTATTAGAAAAGCTGCACGTAAGGGTATTGTAGCAGAAACAGTCAAATACATAGCCAGCCATTCATTGAAGTAACAACTCCCTTGCTGGTACTGATGTGATGAGCTTTCAGGCATGAACTGGAAAACTGGAAAATCTTTAGACAACTTGAAGAGGTTAAGCAGCAAAATGAGATCTGACATTTAATAGTTCTGAGAGCTTTTTTTTAATTAGAGTCACCAAGTAAATTCTGAGATGCAGATCTTCCTAGTTTACATCCTCAAAAGCTCTGGACAAGTACTTAGAATGCACACTTTCCATCACTGGCTTTGCAGTAAACCTCAATCAGAACATCTCTCTCCTTCAGTGGCTTTAATTATCACAGATAATGCCCTTTCAAAAGAACAAGATGAATGTGATTTGTTTGTCCACATGAAAAAATGTATCCTAAATCTGACGACTTTGTTTTTTACCAGAAGCATATACAGAGCTGTACAATGAAGGCTTTTTTGGTTTATCATTATAGCCGACACTACAAAGGCTTACACCAAAGATATTTCTTACTTATTTGCACTGAGACTTTTCCCCCCACTTAGAAAACTGAAATATATTTGGAAACAGTGCTTTAAGAACACTTTAGAGAAATGCTATTTTGTTAGCTTTATATGTTTCAATTAACATGTTTAAAATGTGTTAAACCCTATTTATCTCTAAATACAACACCCATTCCCAGACAAACACAATCTACGTCCTGCTGGTGACTCCACTGCCTTCTCCTTATTTAGAACAAAAAAAGACATATTGGTGCTCCTCTGACAACTCAAGGCTGCTCAGGTTGTCACACTGCTTTTCTGCAAAATGTGTCACTATAGGCAGCAGACTGGATCATATTTGAATGGGATCAGATTGCATTTGTACTCAGTCCTTTAAAGATCATTCTAACGGCCTCAAATTACAAGCAAGAATACACTGGAATAAGGAAAAGTGAAAATGTTGTGCAAGAAGTTTCAGAGTAAGTATAACTGGAACTCAGTATCATATTTCCTTTTACCAGGGTCACCCACAGCATTTTTGTGGGTCACATGTGACAGAATCCTTTCACTTGCCTTCTCACCACAGTTTTCTGAGACAATGTGCGATAGATTCAGGGCACTGCTGCCACCTGATGAGTTCTAAAGTCATGAGGAGACAACATAATTCAAGCAGCAGCACCGGGAGAAGAAGTGGCACATTGACCCAAAACTTGAATTGCTTGTTACAAAAAGATCGGTCTTTTCTCAAACATTCCCCCAATATACCCCAACTGAGGACATCTTGACATGCTGGATGAAGTTTATTGAGACACAAAGACCTTTCTAAGAGAGACTAGATATGCATTATGTTACAGAAGTGTCATGACTAACAATAGTTTACAAGACCATTAATGGTAAAAGCACCTAAAAAGTGCCATTTACATGCAGGAAAAAAGAAATTGAAAATGGGGTGTTAAAAAGAATGAGAAACACATTTATTTGAAAAATTGAATTCTTGATCCACTGCTCTCTACTAGTGCTTTAATGTCACATATACCCATCATATTTACTTTCTAAAATAGGTCTATATTTCTGGCAAATATTTATAACCAAAGAAGTTTGCTCTTTCCAAAAAAATACTTCTTCAGTCAGATCAAGCCACTGGACTATAGTATACAAATTGTGATTCATATGGAAATCCCTTTCCCATTACCTTCACACACAACTTAACATGTAATTTATATCAATCCCTCCTCTCACCTCTGAATCTAACAAACAGAAGATACTTTCCCTCTGGAAGAAACATGAATAATTGTCGATATTATACAGACAGAATTCAACACATATCCTTTATGATGAAGTTACAACCAAAAAGATTGATGTAAATAAATTAATCTTTAACATGAATATATTTGCTCTCTAAATTCCAGACAAAAAATAATAAAGGCACCATGGAAGTTTTATAAACACTTGAAAAATTACTGGAAATTCAAATTCCCTGAAATCTTTAATGCTAAACAGAGTTCTATAATTGTGTATCAACAGTCTCTAGCCAGGAACTTGAGGGATAAATTCTATTTATTTCAGCTCTAAAAATGTGCTTCTTCATTCTAAATGCAGAAGGAAGAGCTCTAAAGACAAATAGTTTGGCTTAATTTAGTATGTCTGATTCCATTTAAGTAAGCAGATACAGGACAGTACAGTTTAAGTCTGGAGAGCCACACCCTCTGTCTGGGGAAAGCTGCTCTGGAAGACAAATTCTCTACAGGAGTCGAAAATGGAACTAAAACATCAAAACTGAAAAAAATACCAGATTATTTGTATTTGTTTTAACAATGGAAGAAATATTTTTACCTACTGTCTTCAAGAAAACAGGATATGTTGTAAATATTTTTAAAAGGAGGCATATAACAGGAGGCAACAGGAAAACTGGCATGCACATTTCACAACAGCTGGATTTGTGAATGTTGTTTCAGCTCAGCAGTTTGAGGCGGAAATTCTTGAAGAAGTGCTGAAGGTTTTTTTCCCATGAACTGCTAAAAAATGTGAATAATCTGTTAAATGTCAGCATAGCAAATCTAGATACAACCTCCCTGCTACTGCCTTCAATGTGAGGATTCTCCCCTTTTCCACTGGGAAATGCTGTTCCTCTTTGACTGGACAGATTACAATTTTGCTGTCTTGACAGTTCTGCCCTTTGCCCCTTGCACTGACTTTTTTTTCTGAGTAAGCAAAAGTCAAATATTTGTCTGTTTTGCCAGTCAGGTCATATTTGCAATCATCATTTTTGTTTCCCTTTCTGAAATACACTTAGCAATGCCACTTCCTCTTCATTGCCATCTAGCCTCATTAAAATTCTTGCAGTGTTTCTGAAGCTGCCAGCCTTACATTTCAAGGGTTTATGCATGTCCTATGGTGCAAAGTGCAAGGCAAGCACTCCTGCGAAACAGGTCAGTTGTCTGACATTACATATTTCAATTCCATCACCAACAAGAGCAGGCTTAACTTTCAAAAGGAAGTTTCCTCTGGGCAGCCTCAGGAACTCAAAAAAGAAGGTGAAAAGGGCATTCTCACCATTTCCAACTGAGTACTGCGATTTTAACACAGGGTTTTTTAACTTGGAACTTCCTCTTGGTCTCTGCACTTTCTCAGAATAACCTGACCACAGGAAAGGAGGCGTGTTTAACCAATATCCTTAACTACTTACTAAGCCATCAATGCCCTTCATGACTGACACAAGAGGCACACACCAAGTTCAGTAAGGCAGCTATTTGCTTGGTTATACTGAGTCATGTTTCCTCACATGTAACCAGCAAGAGAATAGCCAGATGGGCAGCTAGAATATACCCGGGAAGTAGAAATACAGACAAGCGTCAAACCATTGTCCTTTACAAAAACACTGTGTCAGTATTATTTTTTAATTAACAATCGACTCATCTAGTAGAAATGATAAAGAGTTGAAGGCAACTACTCTAAAAAATTTGAAAGCAGGCAAAAAACAAACTATTTAAGTGCCAGAAGCCCACACTGTACACAAGAGCAGCACCAAAACCCACATTGCTACATTAGTTATATAGGAAACCTGAAAAATCAGGTCAAACAGTAAGATTCCTGCTGGTATAACAAAGAAACACTTGACACTTGCAAAAGCTCCTGTTCCTCACCAGCTTATGTCCTCTGTGACAGCTCTACTACAGAATCTCTCTGGGAATTCCCAAAGTAAACGCGATTACACAACACTCAAAGAAGGGTAAGCAAGCTGCTGACATCTGACGTAAGGCTTGAAAGAGCTCAAACTCTACTGTTGGACAAACCTATCCAAAACAGCTACAGGGTAGACGGGGGAGTCCTGAAGTTTGAGGACATAAAATAATGAGCTTGACAGACCCTGGACAACTTTCCTACTGGCTGTAGCTGTGAGGACCATGCAATGCATCATAATAACTTCCCCAACAGTCAACTTCCATGAGATCATTAACAGACAAGAGAAAAAAAAACCCTCTTTTGTTCCCTGAAAATAATTGGAATTAGGTCAAATACCTCTTAATTTCTGAGCCTCACAAGCACAATTATTTTGCCTGCAACTGAAACATGAAAAACTAACAGAGATCAAATCACGCGGAAAGAATGTAAAAGTATCAATTATGTTATGAAACTCAAAAATTCATTACCTGATCTTCTGTTATGTGACCATGCATCTGGACCAGCAAAATTACTTCAGATTTTAAAGACTGTGAATTTCCTTTCTATTAATTTCTTAAATTTCTTGACAAAATAAAGAAATATTTTAAAAGTAGAGCTTTTTGGTGGGCTTGTTTGCAATCTACCCAGCAGCTCTAAGACATTTCTAACAGTACCAGTTACCTGGCTGTGAAAACATATTGATGGTTCTTTGCAGTTAATTCAAATAGTTCACTTGGTTTTGGTCTCACTCTGCAAAGTCTCTTTTAAACCCATGCAATTGGTAGCTTTAGACTAGAGCAGTTCCACCACAGTCAATGACATTATTCACATTTATGAAGCTATACAGAACCACGGCTTGTGGAAGGTCTGAGGACATTCTGAGCTCTGCTGGACACTGCTATGAACTATGAAAAAAATCTGATTTCCAGGTCAGAACCTCCACAAGACATTATCTAATTTACTATTTGCAGTCTGGCATCTTGAATCTTTTGCCTTGTCTTTCAGGTTTGTTAAATTCAGCAAACAGTGAGAGAAAAAAAAACACGTCTTCTGTTTCAAATAATCTGTAAACTCTGAATTTGCCTGTGTTGGTTAAAGGGAGCTCGTTAACCTATTTAGGAAAAGAGAAAAAAAACCTGAAACAAAGACCATAATGAGAGCATTTCTTCTAGGCCAGCTTCCTAAATGACTATTTAATCAGTGGCTGTGTCACATTATTACAGTCACCATTAGAAAATGAACCTCATTTCACTGATATTCCATGATGAGGAATAGCAGAGAAAAGAGAAGACAAACCCTTCTGTCTCACAGGGAATCTGAAGAGTAAGAAAGAAAACAGAAATGTTAAATCTTTGCCTGCTGCCTTGTAAACAGAGAAAGCCTGGCAGTAAGCCCGGGAAACGCCTAATACAGTATGACAATGCAGAAAGACTGAATAAACAGACTGGTCAGGTCACCACAACTCATAAAAGCTGTTGGAACAGATCATGCACATATCGAATTTGAGTTTTCATTTCCATTTAGAAAAGATTTTTGCTTTTTTTTTTTAACATCTCAAAATTTAATTTGGAAAACGAACACACGTGGAAATGGAACATCGCATTTGGGTGTGATTCAAATAGATCATCCTCCCTGCAGTGGAAATGACAGCAAGAAGAACAAGCTGTGGGGATATGCATAAGTTTGAGTGAGTTCCTACATAGATCTATTTCTTAAAGCCTTCCAGTAGTGCAGGACTTTCTGGCAAGGTCCATCCATCAGCTTTTCCAAAGAACAAAAGTGATCTCTCTGCAAAATGGCACTTCAATTATTGCACTGATGATGTGCAGCTCTTTAGATATTGGAAAACTGCAGTTGAAAAGGACTAGAATTCTGAAAATTTTGGATCATTTTGAATCGCACTGTACAACTCATCTATCTCTGAAACAGAAAACGCTCCTGAACAACCCTTCTCAAGGCATTACCTACTACAATGAGATTCCATAATTTCCATATATTAAACAGTGAAATTTAATGCTATGCTTCTCAATTTCATGAGTTACACAAAGAACCTCACTAAACATGCAGTAAGTGGAAATTGGAAACAGAAAATCAGCAATGCAGCTAATGCAAATGCAGCTCATGGTATGAACATAATCCAGTTTTTCTGAAGAAAACAATGAGTATTTTCAGTTACAAGACGAGGACATCTTTGCCCGTAGGTACATTAATCACACCAGCTCACAAGTCAGCATAACAGATTCTTTCCTTAAGTGGCACAACTGGGAGGCCTAATCCAGAACCAAAAATAGCACCTGACTTCACATGGCTAACCTTCCATCTTACCACTGAGCAGCCAGTCTAAAAATAAAAGCTATTTGTATTATGAAAGAACATTAAAAGAAAAAGTGGACATATAAGGACAGACACCTGGCTCATCTAATTCAGTAAAATCTTATTGATTTAATAACACTCTGTTCCACTATACAAAAGCAGTTACATTTTAAGTTATACCTTTTTTTCTTCATAAAATTATCTCTTTTGCCCTATTATAGAAATCAGAGCCTTTAGCTAATCATTCTGCTTGAAAAACATGGCATTCACATATTACAGAATACTTAAAAACTCCAAAATTATATGGGCAAATATTCAATGTATTTTCATTTTTCTGATTGTCTAGATCAGAAGAGTTGCTGTGGAACGCAGCAATTATCTACAATCCAAAATTTCCAGTGCTTCTGGGCAGACACTGTTTCCTGAAGCGGTTACAAAAGTTGCAGTTCTTTAAATAAGAACTATTTTTCCATAAACAAACAAGAAAATCAAACTCAGTTTGTGGCCAGTGGAGAAAGAATAAAAGAAAAGGTGTAAATCTGGAAAGGCTCTTCGATGACAGGTACAAATAATTTTTCATTATTCTTTAAGTTTTAAATGAAAGTTTTACACTGGAACAGGTTGCCCAGAGAGGTTGTAGATGCTCTATCTCTGGAAACAATTCAAGGCCAAGTTGGATGGTGTTCTGAGCAACCTAATCTAGTTCAAGATGTTCCTGCTCATTGGAGAGGGGTTGGACTAGATGACCTTTAAAGGTCCATTCAATTAATAAAACCACTCTATGGTTCCGTGGTGTTCCTGTGGCTTGAATTGTTCATGCAGTGGCTGCTACAGTCAGATTTCTGTTCAAATTCTAATTTAAAAATCAAGTTAAGTAACTCTAAGACACGACATACTGAAAAGCATGACTCACTGCAATTTAATATTGTTATGTAGAGATATAAAAATCTATTGCTTTCTGAGCTCCTGTCTCAGGGTTTCAATCTTTTAGTCATTCAAAGCTGTTTCTCAAAACACTGCAAGAGAAGGGGAAACTTAGGAATCTATAAATCCAGGTTTCTCTCCCAGTTCTGTTCCCTTCATCTATAATCCTTCACCTAACAAGAAGTCTTGATAAAATCCATTGAGATCCTTAGAATCAGAAGGATGCTTTTCACATGTATTTTAAATTTTGGTCATTTAACTTTTTTTTTTTTAACTTTTTAACTTTACTTAATCAGTGTTCTATTTGTTTCAGTACAACAGCAATTGCACTTCCAACTGAACTTGCAGTTCTATTTTTGTAAAATTAGCTTACAGGTTTTGCAATGCTAATTGCCTGCCACACAGTTAAACGGCACACACAGCTCTAAAAGGCATTTGAGTCTTGAAATATTCTCCTCACTTAATTGCAAACTGGAAACAAAGACACAAAATCATGGATGCTCTCTGTGCACAATTTCAAACAATGACACTTCATAGATGAATTAACAGAAATTCTGTGTAAAAATATTATCGTATATACCACGTGCTCTTCCATGCTTACTCTGTTTTGCCTGTCAAAACTGGACTAGGGGCATCAAGTAAAACCAAAGAGGATATAACTGATTAATATAAAGATTAGAAGCTCAGAAATGTGAGAAAAATTACAGTAATACAGGAAACAAACTACTTTGTGTCTGGCTTTCAGAGATCCGATTCAATCCCATTAGCTCCTAACTTTGACCAGTATTATTTCCAGGTTTGTTGCTGCTGCTGCTTCTGAATTGCTTTACTAAGCAGACAACAGATGAAAAACACATTGGAAGATGTAGGAACATCTTTGATTTCATGTTCAGACAACAAATATATTATGAAGATGGTGGAAAAGTAACGTGTTTAAGCCCTGACAAAAGAACAGATGCATCAATACTGTTACATGAGAAGTCTTGCCAGAAAAAAGGTGTCTCCATCAGTTTCTCCTTAAAAACAAAACCCAACAAAATCCCACATGTTTCTTCTGAAAATATCAGTTCTTCTTCTTAAGAAACATCCACAAGTTTCAGAAAAAAAAGCAAAACAGATGTTCCACTCCCCAGACACAGAGAACTAAACCCTCTCCCAACTCCCCAGAACATAACAGTGAAGAGAAGAGGTGCTAAACTCCATATAATAGTCAGTTGACTTCCGTGGCATCTGCTGGAAGGCTTGCTTTAAAATCACACTGTAATATGCTTTTATTGCTTTACTGATATTAGCAGATTGGAACTCAGCTCTGGTGAGTTAGTAGAAGATTTAAGCGACTCAAAGTGACTTTTTTTTTTTTTTTTAGGTTAAAAGCTGATTCATTCTGTCACAGACTTTTTTAGGTAAAGTGTGAATAAACTGGAAGGTGAAAAAGATGCTTACAGGGTCATAATTCAGGAGTAGACCGTTATTAAAAACCTCTGAAATGGTGTGGATGGCTGCTTCTGCTGAGCCAGAACATCAGAGATGCTGCTGAACATTGGAAGCATCTGGTAGCATTATCTTGTTTTGTGGACCTTTGTATCAATCATAGGATAAGGTGAGTTTGAAATGCATGAGAGAGATCATCCCACTTTGAATTAAGTAGTTCAGAATTCATTAATGCTGTCTGCAAATAAATTTTCAGAGACCAGGAACAAGACATCACAGATTGTTACTGAAGATTCGTTTCCAAACCACTGTTTGTTTTTTTTTTTGAAGAAACTTAAAAAACAGATTCCAAGTTTCCTCCTTAAGTGAGAAATTGAACCGTGAAACATAAAATGGAGCAAACACAATCCTAGAATCATAACATCAGTAAAGTGAAACCCTGAATACTCTTCTACCCTCAGAAAACAATGCTGGCGCTCTGAAAGAATTTTTCACTTTCTTACACTCATATTTGGCAGTATTTGAATCAGTATTTTCTTTCAGACTCCTATCACTCACTGAAGAGCAAGTAAACCTCGCATACAAACCTCTTCTGACTTTAGAATTACATAAAGCTGACTTACATAATGGAAGGCCCAATGCAAAATTCAGGTTTGTATATATATATATATATACACACTGAGATTCTGGCTGACCAGATCTTTTCAGTGGTTTGGCTTAAGCTATTTTTTCCAGAATTCTACTCAAGGTAACTGCTACTAAACTGAAAGTGCCCCATGTTTGTGCTTTTCCAATGGTAAAGCCAGAGGTTCACTGAATACATTCTTTTATTTGAGGGATTCTTTTTTCATTAATCCTTCTTCCTCTGTATAAAAAGAACTTAGAAGCATTAATCAATTAATTACTGCAAGCAATTTAAATATAATAAGAAACATGAATCGGAGTACATCTGTTAATTTCAAGGTTTAGGGGGGTTTTTTCCGTTTTTTTAATCATCAGTTTATCAAGCATTTCATGATATATTGTCTGCATGATGCTTAACATCTCATAAATCAGACTTCATTATTGATTATATTTTTTTTCACATACAGAAAACTAGTAAATGCAGCAGTAGGATCCCTTCACATTCCTAATTATGTTGTGTACAAAGCTCATTGTGTAAAAATTAAGACCAGGCTATGGAAGTGTAAGCAAAAGTTACACGTGCAATTAATGAGAAAAAAAATTATGATATTTCCATCCCAGCAAGAACAGATATGAAATAGTTTTGTGCGTGCTAGTGTCACTGCTTCACCATTCTGTGGGGCTTTCTTCCATTTAATTACTTGTCTTTACTGTCCTATAGCTATCATACCTGTTTTCAAGAACATTACTTTAACAGCAAATATAGATTAAAATGCAAACTATGTTACAGTTTGCAACAAAACTAGGAACAGATGGGACTTGTAATACTACACAGCTAGAGACATGGAGCTCATTGCCAATGGTACAGAGAGGATGCTCCCTCGGTTCCCAATCCTAAACTCATCTGGGGCAGTCAAGAATAGCAAATGCAGTCCCAACAGCTAAAAGGCCATGTTACCTTTTTTACAGAACAATAAGCTACTATAACTAGAAACTACTGTAGCTGCAACACCCCTCTGGCATCTCTTATAATGTTCCCTTCACGGCTCCCAACAAGTGGAATTAATCAAGGTCCAGCTCAGTCTGGCTGAATCAGCTGCAGCACTGGTGCCTTTGCTCTGAGCATCATACTGCAGTTCAAAGAGCACGGTATCAAGATGTTCCATCTGGCTCAAAATGTACCTATTGTTGCAGCTGATGGAAATATCTATGCAAATAATTTGTGAATCCTTGAATTCCAGGGTTTTTTTTTTCATTACCATTATCAGGATTCATTTGCAAACCCTGAAAAAACTTTCAAACTTCCTTCTTGTTTTCCTAAAAAAACAAAGCAATGTCCTCACCACGACTAAGCACAGGTATGATCATAAAATCATAGAATGATCATAAGCAATCATGACATAAACAGCAAAAAAGGTACTAAAATAGTTATTTAATTTATTCTTTCTAGAACTGAGTGACATTACAAACTCACCCCTGCTCCATGCAGAAGGGGAGGTTTGTAGGACAAACTGCTTTGCACCTGGGTTTGCAACTGCCTAGAAATGCACATTGCACACCACAGTCTGCTTGAACTATAACAGAATAAAAGGAGTGTGGGCATTCTCTTAGTACCACACTCATAAAACTACGTGCAACTACTAGCAGCACCAGCTACTGTTCAGTAGCACATTGGCAGGAGGTACTGAATCTGCTCAGAATTACACAGGCTTTGAAGCAAACACCGCAGCAGGTTGTGCTCGTCACACACTTCTGATTACACACACAACTACATGGCACCAAACCCATTACTCCAGTTTTCTGCAGTCAGGTCAAAATGTGATTCACTTCATCTCCATAAAGGATGCAGTGTCTGGGGACACATATTGTGATTGTCTCTTTTTTTTCCTGCTAACTTCCATCACGTGTATAGTTTAATATTCAGTTAGCTGTCTGATCCTGAGCAAGCTGACTAAAAAAAAGTATTCTCATTTACTAATATTTTGTAGGTACCTTGTTTCAGAAACACCTGAATTCTTGTCATTCTCTTTCTCCTTACATCACAAGAATCATACTCTCCAAGAGCAGAACATGCTTCCTTAGGTATGATTTCTGACATTCTCTTCAAATGCTGGAATATCACCTGTCTTGAGATAATATAGACCATGAAAGGGTAAAGCAGGCAACATGTCAGAATATCACCACTGCATCTCACTTATTACTTATTACTAACAGATTCTCTTTACACTGCCTGCTTTTATAATTTCTCCCACCGAGAGAATTTCTGTCCATACTGGAATCCTGGTGAGAATTTCTACCATTCCTACATTTGTTTACAACAGTATTAGCCTTAATCCATTTAGTCAGTATTGCTAAAGCAGGAGTATAGTTGTGGTGACTACTCCTTCCTTATGAGGCTATTTCTACTCTCAAGGTCTAAGGCTTCTGCAGATATTCCCTGTGCTTAAAGAGCTTCCTAAGCAGCTTCTGGGAACATATGTTGTTTTTACTAACTTTGGGTAGAGTTTCACTGTGTGTGCCAAGCAGACCTCTGCGGGGCCCTGTCAGTGATCAACTGACTTAGTGTTCAAAAGCAGAACCCAAGCCCAGCTACTTCTGGCAGATTCAAAGCAAGAGTCTTGATTCTTGTCTGTATTCAGCATATCCAGTCATTGTTACTTGATTTTACTCAGCCTGACATTTTCTCTACTGGCACATTAAAAGAGCTCTCTGTACAGTGCACTAAAGTGTGCTGGCAGGTACCTGGTCTGGCTTGCAAAGCCTTCCCCAAACAAGCAGCTCTCTTAGTAGCTGCCTTAAAGAAAATGCCTACAGAAATGATTTTTACTGATACAAATCATCTATTCAACATTAACAATAGTCTTTTTTAATTCAGTTCCAAGTGGAAAGTCTGAGGCATAATAGGCAACATGGCTCATTTAATCCCAAAATAAGGGCATCGTGTTAAAAGGTTTTCTAGAAAGCACATACTGGATCAGAGGAAGATATTTTTTGCCCTCTTTCTGAGTCTCTCCACAGAAATATTTCTAGTGGACAAGCAGACCCCCAAGAAGAGAGTTTTAAATTACCAGCTATTATTTTTCTAGTCCTAATTAGTTTTCAGAAACCATCTGTTTTCTTTGAACACCACATTGAAACTTGCTGCTTAGAACAGCATATGGAAAAGTTAACTGAAATTCCAGGAATCTATGGCTCATACTGCATCTAAGGAAGTATTCCATAGATGTTTCCCAACAGGCTTTTCTTTTGTGGAAGGAGTGCTGTAGCAATATTTTTTATTAAAAAACTCTTTGCTTACTAGTCTAAAAAAACCATGTTTTGAAATTTTTATACAAATGTTTACATTCAATGAATCACAGTCACATAATGGTGCCTTTAAAGGAGGGGGAACTATTAATAAACATAGAGGAACTCAACCATCCTTCAAGAATTGAACACAGCTTTCTGCAGAGCTGCAATTAAATTTCAACTCATTTTTATGATTCCTTTATTGCAGTTAAGACTCAGATCAAACAAAATGTGACAGCTCTGAGCTGTGAGTGAGCAATAGATTCTATGGACTTGGGCTGAGTTTTCTCAGCTCAGTAGCCGTGGATATTTCTGAAAGTCTGTCTGGAGAATGTTCTAAAAGATACAGTATGAAGTGCCTGCAGGGCAAAAATCAAGTTAATTCAAATGTCTTAGTTCTCCTGGGAAGAGACTTTTCTCTGATTCAGTTAACTTGTTTGTAGCACTTAGGGTAACTCTAAAACCAGTAGGCTTAAAAAATGAAAACCACTTACAAAACAACTCTACAACAGAAGTGCAATCTCCCCCTACACACAGTTACTCTTAATATGCTTCATGTTTAATTAAACGCTGTCAATGCAAATTTACGTTTACACAGACCCCAGAAATGCTCAACTATTGCCCTGTGCATCACCGTGTCACTACTGTGAGAAGTATATGATATGCAGGGAAGAGAAAAGCTGTAAGGCTCAACAAGAATAGAAAACCAGCAAAATTTAAGAATATAAGTTATGAAAATAACACTATTTAAGAAAAGCACATGTTTCATCTCCCTCTAAGCTCATATTAAAGTTGGGAGGAGCAAAAATTCAAAACGTTTTTATCATGTGGAGGTATTTTATCTTTTTTAGCAAGGATAGAAGGTACAAAAGTAAACCATGTCAACCATGCTTCATAGTCTATATGCAAATGTATCTACCTTCAGTCTCTAGCTGTACCACCAACTTGTCCATGCATTTTAAAAAGTTATTCCATGCACCTGCCAACTCAGAGATTTCACAGTAAATACTTGTTCAGCCAAAGTTTGCAAATTTCATAGATATTTTAAAAATAAAACCTTATAAAATTAAGACCTCTACTTCAGTATACTCCAGTTAAGTAGATTGAAGGCCATACTTATTGTGTGACACTGTAAACTCCTTATATTCATTCAAGGCAAATGAACACAGAAATCCTCTGTAGGGATTTACTGTCTGCCAGCATGAAGTGGCAGATGCTGCATCAGCTTTTTCTAAAACTGTCTGGTAAGATTCTTCTAAAGAAACACCAAAAAAGTGCATTTCATTTACTTCCTGACAGTCTCTCCAACCTCCACCGTTCCTGGGAAGCGCAACTGCTCATCTTTTACTACCATCAAGCTTGTGACAAATTCAAGCAAAGGAAAGTAAAACTTGAACCCACTGAATTGCATTCAATTTTTAAAAAGTCTGTATTTGACAGAATTACCTTTCTGTGTAGTGAGATTATGCTTACCTCATTTGAGTGGTTTGAAGCTTCAGAATTTCATCAACTAAAACCCAAGACATAATTTTCATCAAGTTGCAAGATTACTCATTCTTCCAGTACAGTGCTTTAAATAACTTCTACTGGATCTACAGCAAAAAGTTCATAGACTTGCCATTAAAACATAACTACTCTACTGTAACTACAACAAAAAAAACCAAGAACACATTGATACCACTAGCTTACAAAATCCACTTTTTACTACGATTTATTCCACACCAAAGGAAAGATTGCAAGAGAGTGAGGGGAAAAGGCAAGTGAAAATTCTCAGCCAAGTAATTTTGTTATTATTGATCAAAAGCCCATATCACTCTGAATAGTCACAACACACTATTATAACAGAGAGTAGGCACTGCATTGATGAGATTTTAGAATTAGCTAAGTCTCATACATGCCTCTCAGTAGAAACTACGTATTATCACCAGGAATGAAACGAAAAAAAGCATTTACATCGAACATAAAAAAGATTTTAAAAATGCTGCAGACACTCAATCCTTTTAAGTTGAAAAGATGGCAAAGAGTGAGTGTAAGGTAAGTTTATCCCTCATCTCATATGTACAACTAACACCTTGCCCAAAGATGCACTCGTTTATAACCCGAGTGAGTGTAACATCAGCATTATTGCTATTGGGGGAAAAAAGGGAGAGAAGAGTATAAAATGCATATCATGTTTAGAATTAAATGCCTTGAGGGATTTCCAAGGCTATCTTAAAGCTATAATAATATAATATAATATAACAACGCTTGAAGCAAAACAAGCAGAACAAATGCCAATTAAATCCCAACAGAGAGCTGATGGAGAAGGTTCACTGTGAAACAGAGGAAGGCAGATATCAAGTTTCTGCTAAAGAGGTGATGCACAAAAAGTGATTTGCAACCACCAATTTTACTATCACAGTTTTACAAATTAATAGCTTGTCAAGTGCTACATACTACAAGCAAATCTATGCCCTAATGAAATATGCAGGTATTTTTGAAAATCCATTTCCCAGAGCTCTATTTTTGACCCAGGAGCTTGTATAATAGTTGAAAATCTGATCGTAAGTTTGCAAATTTGAAGTATAACCTAATATACCAAATTCTAAGAACTGCCAGCCAGCTCTAACCAAATAATCTAGTCTAGTAGAATGCTAGAAATGAACAATCTGTTCCAACTATGTTTTCTATTGTTTTGAGGATAGAAAATCTGAAAACACACAAACTCAAGCATATATATATATATATGGTAAAGAATGTTAAGCAACATTTCCCACTGCAGCCTGGTAATACAGAATTAGAATAAGAGCTTCCTTGTTAATATTCCATTTCACAGAAAACCTCCAGCAAATGATAATTTAAAAAAGTACTTCTATAGAATACTTCTGTATAGTAACATAAGGTTATAATTTGTTCCCTGTCAACTGAGGACAGTTTACAGATAAAAAACATTCAGGTGCCATACAGAAACTACCTAGCCCTTAGCTAAAAATAAAATTTTTGGGTGTGCTAAAAATGACTCACAGTATGAAGGAACATGAATCATTGAAAACATTTTGAGACTAATTATATATTTATATATAAAACACTGAGAGAAAAATTAGTTCAGAAAGAGCATCTAACTTCAGATTCATCCCTAACAAAGTCAATTTACAAGAGAGGTATTAATATTTATTCTTCATGTCACACTTGACAAGGACTTTTGAGTTCAGTCCCAAGTAAGTTTTGAACTTCAAATAAACCCCTTTTTCCCATCATACAAATGAGAAAGCAGTGTAGCTCTTACCCATCTACTAACAAGGCTTGAGTTGGGTCACATGTAAAACAATTGGAACCCAGCTTTCCCCTCCATCCTTCCCCAACATTTACAGCAATAAAGAATTTTCATTCAGAGCAATGATAATTTTCACAATACATTCTGTCCTGTTGCCAGGATCTTTATCAATTCCCATTGGCCCATTGGCTTTGAAGAGAAGGAAGAAAAAGAGAGATTACAATTTTGGAAAAATCTGGGGAAAAGATTCCATTTAAAAGACAGCTCCACTTCTAACGATCAGCCAAACAAGCCAGCAGAGAGGCATATTTTGCCTCTAATGCAGATGGGATTCCAAGAGAATTTCACCAACAAACTCAGCTACAGATGAAGGTTAAAAAGCAAAACACAAACCACATGAAAAGACTTGGAAGTAATTTCAGCTGCAAACTTCAGAAGGGTGAAACACTGGAGAATCATATTCAGAAGAAATATACAAAAACCTATTCTCACAACTTTTCTATTGTCCAGAAAAATATACCTCAATGTGCATTGAGCATTTCTGTCTAAATACATGAGAAGAGACAGAGCAGGTATGCATCTCATTTTCCATAGTTTACCAGTTGACTTTTATTGTAATTTATGTTGTGTAACCAGAACAATACATACAAATGTTTTCAACATGACAGCAACGTTCTCCATAGGACAGTATCATGGACTATTCTGTTTCCTCTCCTCAGGGAAGCTTTTGATAAAGAAACAATGCCTTCCACTCCCAGCCACCAAGTGAAGACCCAGCTGACAGGGCTAACACAATGAAAGCTGCTTTTATTACACTGTTAAGAATCCTTATTAAAGCAATACGGATAAACTGAGGTTTTCAATTTCAGATAAGAATTTAGACACTTCCAGACTTGAATCAGCCTCCCAAGAGATGAAGAAAGGTCTAGGATGCGACACCGGGATCTTCCCCACAGTGTGAGTGTGAAGCAGAAATCTTGGAGCCCCAGTTATTAATAGGTTTGGAGTCTCTCTTTGTTCTGGAGGCCGCCTGAGTTCCGAGTTGATAAAAATTCCTACGGTGTTTTTTTTGCTCATGTACAAGCAGCAGAGGAGTTTTGCACTCCTTCACTTAGTATTACAAGGATTAAGAAGAAGTAGAGCAAAGAAAGAAATGCAGCTGGATGGCACTGTGCTCTGGATGTCTTCTCTCCAGAGGCAGCTCAGAAAAAACCAAACAGCTGGCAGCCCATCCTTTATATCTGTGATGTGTATGGGAGTAGAGAATGAGAAACCCCTCGCTAACAATTCAGACAGCCAACACAATTTCAGAAGGGTTTTTCCCCTTCTCTCACATGGAAGTACTACTGAACATTCAGTTTATAACATAAATCGCTGTTCTACTTTTCTCACTGGAAAACTACATTCATTAAATTAAGTCACCAGAGACTGAAGGGTTTAAGTGTTGTGGTCTGGCCTTAAAGGCTCTATGTGGCTAGTCATATTTCAGTAGCTTTAAAACTAGATGTGCTTTTTCTTAAACATCAATCAGTTTTCAGACAACCCCTTCCCCCACGCTTAATAGCTTACACTACTGTTTATTTCCAAAAACTCCACATAAATCTTATTTCTTATAAAGGACTGTGACAGAGACTTCTTGAAAGCCTCAGATAAGACTAAGAAAGGTGCTAAACACTTAATCATTTTTAGAGGTACATAGTCTCTCAGTGCTTCTGATAATTTTCTGTTCACATCTTTTGATCTGTACTGAAACAAAAAAAATATGGGATAAGCCTTTATTATTTCCATTACAACACGTGTAGTGTTGTTCCTACTTTGTTATGTACGTCTTAAATGAAGAAAAAACTTTCTAAAAAACAAAGAGATGAAAAAACATTTATCCACCTAATCTGTACTTCTGTACTTCTCTTCATGCAGATTTTGCAAAAGAAGCAATTATATACAATATTATGACCAGTGAACACTCCTAATATTAGCATATATTTTATATCTGCCATATATTAAGATACTTACATATGGAGTAACTGTAATGGTAAATAAAGTTCCAAAAGAGAAGCTCAAAGAATAAAAACATTTATCTCACAGTGATTATTGCCAAATTATGTGAGCAAGCCTTGATAGTTACTTCAGAAACCAGACACGTGTATATCCATAAAAATGTATCAAACATCTTTATTCTTCCACTTACCATAACACTGTTCAAAAAATTGAATATTCAGTGACATATGCACGGGAGGAAAAAGACAAGGTGAAAGTATCACAAATACACTTTTTTAAGTCAAATATTTGAGAAGTAGGAAAAAATTACTTGCAAAAGCTAAAATGTGCTGCAAGAAATCAAAATTTATTCATGTGTCAAAATCAAGAAAAATCTGTATAATAATTATTAGTCTCAGAGTATTCAAAGCCCTCTAAGACCCTAAATACTTCTCAAAATGCAACCTTGTATCTTGGACTGCACCCTCTCTAGGGGGCTTCTTGACAATGTGTGAGAGAAGACAGTGATGAGGTTCTCACACATCCGATTACATACGTCAGCCCGAAACCAAGAGCAAATCCCTGTCGGGGAAAGGATGATTAATGCCGCTGTTAAGCAGGCAAAAGACTTCAAGAACTGCAGGTAATAACAAATTCTACACCAATAGTGACTCTGATACTAAAACTGCAGGAAATTGTATTGTTTGTGTATGAAAACCAAGGAGGACAAAATTCAGGATTTCTTTGAATGTCATTTCATCATTAGTTCATCATCCTTTTAGATTTCATGAGCTTACAATATCAATTTTACTGTATATTTGCTTTAAGTAAAAATATAAAGCAATATATTCTAAAGTTTACGAGTATATATTAAAATAAATATATTAAAAATATGCTCAATTACAAAGTTTTTTCACACTTATCTCTTGTAACAGGCATAAATATCAGCCACACTGAAAGCTGATCAGAATACCTGTCTACCAAGAAATTCCACTGTGCCATGTTTCCTCTTATGCTCATATAAAGCCAATTCTGGTTTATGGATTCTGTTTGCAGGGATTTTTTTTCTTTTTTGAGTTAGATGTCAAGTACACCAGTATGTTCCCTTTGCAAATCAAGCCAGAACACTTTCCAATTTTTAAGACACTTCCAAATGTCTGCCTCTACAACCACATGGGCATATTCTAAGTCTCTGTTATTATTGGATCCCTTGAAAAATACAGGGAAAATGATGCTTATATCTCATGCTTGAAAGTCTCTTGTTCCATTTTATTCTGGTTAAATCAACCAGACCCTCGATTTCTTTAAAAGAGAAACTTTTAAGTTTCCACAGACAAGAAAATGGCACCTTCAGAAAGCACTTACTAAGAGGATTCTGGCTGTTTGGTACTCTTTATGGTATAATCATCTTTATTTTTCTTAGCTAAGGGGCCTATTTTCTCATAACTTTATTCATAACTCTCAAACAAGTATTAGTTGGGTTGAAAGTTAGAGATAGCATGGGCAAAGGCAAGAAATGCAAAATTTACTAGCCTAAAAATCCAACTTCCCGTTTAGCTTGTGAGCTACGTTCTTCTGCTTTCTTCTGAAAGATGTTAGTTTCTTTTAAAAGCCCTTCATGATTAGAGATATGCTGTGCCACGTATCAGTAAATAAAACACCAAATAAATATGAACAAAATAAATATTTAAGAACACGGCATTTACTGCATAGTTGTACAACAGAAAAAAATGATTGTTGGCTCTGTGAGCAAGAGACGTGTCACAAAACCACTGACTTTCCCTGCCTACACTGAGAACACTGAGTTATCACTCCTTTCTGTGCAAACCTTTCAAACTGCAAGTCATAAATAGGGTCACTGTACCATTTAAGTGCTGGGAAGCTCTTTGCTTTTAAAAGTTGGCTTGTGTTGCTATTACTTCAACATTACTTTCAGAGTCTTCAGGCTACTGTGTTTAAAGGTTCACTGCACATTAATCAGTTAGCAATATTTTAAACATAAAGATGAATAGTCCCTTTCCTCTCTCTGAAAAGCTCTTTCATGTTTCCTGCCACTAATTTATTACGGAAGAGAACGTCATTTTTCTTAGTAACTGGTACAAGTAGAAAAGTTCATATTTTAGGATTTTCATATTTTTTGCTTCAGTAGACTTAAGAGATGCTGACAATCTGATTACAGTCATCCAAGAAGAAGCTATAGATCCATCAACCTGACAGACAAATCTTAAAACTAGAAAGTCTGCTTACAAGACTCCGTTTTGAACAGGAATGGAGAAAAATCAACCTTAAAACCCCTTCATACATGTTGGCAAAGAGCTTTAAACTGGAACAGCCTTCTTAAAGAAAATTTGCATGTTAAAATGTAATAAGAACTGTTTACTGAAGTAACATAGGGTAATTTAATTATAGGAAAAAAATATCCGAGATCTCAAAGTAATGAGGAACCTGTGACACAAATCCTAATCTGGCATATGACAGCTGCAGAATGAATTCAAAAGATTTTTACCAGACTAATTATCTGTTAATGGCCAGGCTCAGCGGGACATAACAAATTCCCAAGGTTTAGTTTCCAAGTCATGTGATTCAATCTTTAGCATGGCAGATGGCAGACAATGACGGCATACCGCTCTTTTATTCCAAGAGCTACACACACCATTTCTGTTACCCATCACTGAAATTATTGTAATCATACATCAACAAAGATACAACGCTACCACTGGTGACACCGCTATTTCTGCGGTGATTGTTTCCCACACTGTGCAGCATGTCATTTTTATTAAGTGCTGTCAGCTCTTGGTGTGCACAGACAAAAATTGAAATCCCAGTAGGATTTATCCTCTCTATAGATCCACAAAGACTCCAGCAAGTTGGATGTCACTTTTAACAGGACACACATGCTTGCTGTTAACTAAAACATCAGCAAATTTTTTCAGTTGTCATGCTCTAATTTAAAAGTGTTTACTTCACACCAGGGTCTGATTTTATCTTCAGTTGTAGAAATACTGTATTATTTGAACATCACACTTCACCAAACTGTTAGTCTGATGACAATGTGCATTACTAATTACATACCTAAACCGTACTTCACTGAAAAAGATTCAATCCACGCCTAGTGGACACCAGCCATTACATTCCCAGTAACATTACATCACATCTCCAAAGCTAGAATTATGCATCCCTGTGGGAAGGAAAGAGATACATTCTCTATTCTATCCATACTGTATTCGGGGTTATTGATCTCCAGAAAGTGAGAATAAGACACAGGGATTCCCCTGCTGTGACAAATTCTAAAGGCCTTTGTTCCAGAGAGACAAGTTTTCCAGTGCTAGACTGTGGCTGTTTCACATTGTATGACCTTTATTTTTTGCATATGCAACAAAGCTGAAGAGCATTATTATTCTTAGGATTACTGCTCACTTCCAGTTTAACACACCCTTCAGAGATGACTCACTAGATGTTCACGATTCTGTTTCTTTTTTCATCCTTTTTCTGTAGCACCTTAAGCATCATAATTTTGCTGCTTTGAAACAAACCTCCTACCATTTTGCATCTTCCTTTTTCCTTAAAATTGTAATTGGACTGGTAATGTGATCCTCTGATAACTGATAAAAATTGTAAATACCCTCCAGGCCAAATTGCAAACCCCACATTGTCTGCCTGGGGCCTTTGCACCATTGAGTGTAATGAAAATGCTTTAGAAAATATTCCATGACAAAATATGTCCCTAGAAAAAATGTCTGTATTTTCATATTTAGGGGTATTTTTCAGATTGCTACAAGTATGACAGGACAGGGTTAATTTCAGGTTAGTTTTGAATAAACATTTCCTTCCCCAAATAACTAGGATGGGAATATTTCTACGTACATGTACAGAGGCCAAAATTATCTCTTCTGCTTGAGTTTGCCATTTCCTCCTTTCTTCTAGCAATAAATAACCAGGGCTTCCAGTTTTGAACATATCAATTGAAAGTCTGAACAAAAATACCATGTAGTGGAGTCCATGGATAAACTCATTTCCTGCCATACAGACTTACTCAAGATTAGAGCCACTTTAATTCCTTTGTTTTCCCTAAGACTTGTAAGATTTCTATCCCACACTGAATAGACAGACATCTCTCCAGAGCTGTCCTCTGAAACAATTCTATCTTCCAGCACAAGCCAAACTTGCCTTAAATTATGTTCATATCAAACATTAGGGGAGGTGTGCTAGCACTAAGATAAACCTTACTCTAACTGTATCCCCTGCTGTTTGAATTCTGTGGGATGTGTGTACACATGCCAACTTTAATATTAACAAGCATTCAGATTTTTGTTGTTTTTTTCTCTAGCCTAACCGCTCTTCCAAATTGGTAGATGATCTTTAGTTACCAAAAACACTCTAAACCAATCAGTTTTCAGAAAAACTTTTCTTAAAAACTTAAGACTCCAGTTATCTGCTAAAAAAACCCCAAAACAAAACCCACACCACTTCATTAATCTTAATTTTACCGTGGCTATTTACCATCTATTTATTATTTATCTGATCTCAACTGTAAGCCCATTATTTCCTTTTCTATATACAGGGAAGACACAGAAGTAATTTTGGTTTTGCTGCTAGGTTATTTTCTTGTTCATTCCCAAAAAAACTTGATTATCTTTCTATAGTCTAAGCAACCATCTTTCAATCTTTCAATTTCTTTCAATATTTATCCACAGAACATGTTTTCTTTAATCTTGTTACTCTTTTCTGAAGTTTCCATAATAAAGCTGTCTCTGGGTGGTATCACTGCATTGAGAAGGATGAGAAAAGTGAGCATTTTGACTGTAACTTCCTTATGGTTGTTGGCTTTCCTCTCCTATTCACGACCAGTGACACCATTAATTCATCTTCAGCTGCGATCCTTTACCGCTTCAACCAGAACTACTTGTCACTTCCTATCTGCAGTGAGTGTTAAGATCACTCAACCTGTTTTATCCTAAGCTATTTCTCCAGTTTGCCAAGATAATTCTAATCTTCTGTTGTCCAGGTTTCCTGTTGCTCAACTGTTTGTCGTGTTCGTTGTATTTATTAAGGATATCCTCCATTCCATCTTCCAGGTCATTTACAGAGATTTGTACAGACACACATTCATTGACCCCTATTCAATATGAAATTCCAGTTTGGCAGTGAATCATCAATAACTACACAGAACAACAGTATTCTAACTGAGCATTCAGTAAGTAATGCATTTCTTCTGGACCATGCTTACTTAGCTGACTGATGAGAAAAGACAGCATCAAAAAGCTTACTTTAGATACAAAGAAGTAGCCACCACTGTCTCTCTCTCCAGGCAGGTCATGGATTCATAATTCCTTATCATTAAAAAAACAACAAACCCCTCCAAAATCTTTCCCAAACTCCACATCATACATACTGTGGAAGCATTCTGTGTCCAGAGCTCAACCCAAAACAGCAGGCTCCCTGAACAGACATGCGCTATGTCAGTGCTCTTTGGGTCTGTAACACACATAAATGAAGGTGTCCGCACCAAATGCGAAACTTTTCAACTTCCAAGTAACTGAGGGGTTCCATTGCTACATATTTATTCATAAAAGGGTAAATTAATCTAGTCAACGATCAGCAAGTGATTTACAGTACTGCTCCATCAATTTTGTGCCCCATGTCTGAGAGTTTAAGTTTATTTAGCTCAACCTTAGGGACACACATCTCATCCAATGAGCATCAGCTGTAGAATAATTAGACTCTTCCAGAACTCCTCTATACTCTTCTTCAGGTTTTTCCTATGCCTTGGAAAGAAACCTTGAGCTTTTCCACATTGGTTTTGTCTCATGTCCATCCAGTGAATGAGAAAAATGGTTGTTGATACCTAGTATGAGCTTTTGTGTTGCTCCTCTGTACTGTGTGTATATTTGATGATGTATTTTCCCAGACCACTTAGTTCCTATTCTCTTGGAAGATCTCTCTTTTGGAACTTCTATTCTCTGTCTTTAGAGTCAATCTAAATACAACTTCTGGTTTCATTTCCACAATGTGTTTTACTATTTGTGACACAATAATAAGGAAAGATTCCTTGCCCAGAAATGCCAGCTTTTTGTGGGATCTGCAATGCAGAGAATAACTCTCTTTGCAGCTGCCACTGACATTCCTCTTTAACAATATACAAGCCTTTTTAGGAGTTGTGTTTAGGAGTTGTGTCTCTTCCCCCTCATAATTGCAGATTTATGCAACATTTCAGTTTAAAATGCTATTTTAAATTTCAGCAGATACAGAATTTTGAAAAAGCTGGAGATTTCTAAGTTCTTACAAAATTGCTTGTAGCAGAACGTCAAATCTCTGCTATTCTCAATACATTTGCACAGTGCCTGTAGTTGGTTAGAGCCTGAGATGCAAGACAAAAGCTTGGTTTGGTTTTGGTAGCTTTCAACTACAAATAATGCCAGCTAACACTGAAGCAAGTTTCCATAACAGCTGTTTCTCAGCCTGCAATAAGATGTCAGTGAGTAAGATGGAACAGTATATCCAATAAAGAAAAGTAAACTTAACTTCTAGAGCCTAGTTCCTTAAGGAACCTCTTCCTTAGGCAGGAGAGAATTGAACTAAAGGGAAATATTTGCTAAAAATACTTAGTTAACTGCAATAAAATATTTTTTTTAAAAAAAAGTAATCTCATACAAATATGATTTCACATACAAAACTGAAGAACTGAGAAAACGTTCACATGCACTAAAATTTGTCTGAGATTAAGACTAGCAAAAACACTGTATTAATTGAAATCTTCAGATCTGAATGACAGAAGCCTATGTGCCAAAAGAACTAAAGCAAAAACATGGGGAATACTTGTTATATTAATAAATTAAATCTCTTCTGCTCATCCCTTGCTTTGGTTTCTGTGCTCTATGATGGGCATATTAACAGCAAAACAATTGCAAAATTCAGTTTACAGAAGCTGTCTACTAAGAATTTTCAAATCTGTCACTGGAAAATAAAAAAGTTATTGAGAGAAAAGCATGTTAAGCTTGATAAATAAATCCACATGTAGTATCTGTTTTCTTCAGTTACCTATTTACTTTTAATGAGCACTTTATAAAAAACACAACATCGTTAACAGAAAACTGGAAAGCTTTTGGTTTCAGAGAGTGCCACCAATATACATGTGGCCCATCAAAAAAGACCTTTAAAGTAAGGCTCATTTGTGGTGCATTCTCACCATTTTAGGAATGGAGCATAGGAAAGGTGGCTCACCCACCTTTTCAATCCTTTTATGGATATAATCCATGAAACTGCAACACATTGCAAAACTAAAAAGTGGGAAAATTTAACTTTCTTTTATGTATAAAATAACACCTGCTTCAGAGTTCTGTATGTTTTTTGTGAGCTTCACATAAGAAATTCCTCCTACCTCCTTCCATACACAATAACTACTTTTAAACAACTACTGCAGGTGACTGCAGTCAACAACTACTTGTAATGACTGAAGCTTGAAGCTTGTTTAGGAAGAAACCCTTCATTGTCTTCAGAGGTAACAAAGGGTTAACTTCCCAACTGGAGAAGTTTCAGCCTGACTGTCCTTGCTTCACAGTAGGATAGTGACAGATTCCAGGAAAAATGCAGCCAAGTAAGGAAAACACTTTGGTCAAACAAATGTATTAGGCAAACCTCAATGTCAGAAGCACAAAGACTGGAACAGCAGAAGCCTGAACTGCAAAGTTCAAGCCTAGAGTATTTTTCCTCACATAGAAACCCTCACAAAAGTCTTGGGAGGTTAAAAAAGTTGGTTGCTCAATAGCTTCAAAGTTAAAAGTCAGCCTTGCATCAACGTAGTTAAATTTAGACTTGAGTTTCCAAAATACTAATATGTCAAATTACAGCATATTGAAACTGAAGATAAAAGGAAACCTCGCAAATATTATAAAATCTTGCAATTAAAAGCTATATAATTGCCTGTCTTCACATATAATAATCAAGGAAAACATCCAACTTGGATGTTATTCTCTGTATTGCTATTACCATCACAATGTTGCTACAGTCAAGATTAATGAAGTCAAAAGAGTAAATAAAAACTATTTTGAGTACATCCTTTCTGTTGTCTGCTCAGGAAGATTTCTTCATAAACCACTCCTTTCATCATAATTTCTTACTACACAAGTTAACTAAATAAGTTCTACTGAAATACAAAATCACTCCTCAACAGAACGAAGTTTTCCCTAACAAAAGGATATGAATTTTATACATGCATCTTTTAACACATCTGAATTTCAGTTTTGTATTAAACAGAAAATGTAATCTAAACCTATTCACTACCAAAATAAAAGTATGTCCACAGAAATAAAACCACAAAGGAGCAGGGAAAATTAAAAAAAAAAATCAAACCCATCAGAAACACAAGAGCTACATTTATAGGAACATAGCCATTTACAAAATGCCTTTTTTAATGGTTGCCTTTCAAGCTGTGCCAACACTACAACGAACATAAAAGATCTGCCTCCCTTGCACATTTAGAAGAATAAGCAATTACTACATTAGAGAAAACAGGCTCAGAAATTTCCACCAATTGGTAATTGGCAGCAAAGCAACTCTTTATGTGTCAAAACCCAAAAAGCCCTTGGGCACCAACCTCTACATATACCAGCAATGAACAAACAAATTTAAAAAAACACTCTATTGCCTCAAACTGGAGTGAGCCCTTCACTTTGAGGGAAGAGAAACAAACAAACAAAAAAGCCCCAGAACTCTCCATCTCCCTAGATAAGCAGTAGGTGGCTTTTTTTGTAAGTGTTTAAAGCCATAGGTCTTCTCTTTTGGGCACTGTATCTCGGAACCAAAACACGATTTCACCATGGCTGTGCAAGCAAAGGCTCCTTCCCCAAAGTCTATGGGAAAGCAAAAGGCCTTCCTTCCGAATGGAGGGGAGGTCTGCCCATTTATTCACTACTACTGCTGAAAATGTTAGAGAGGCTGTCGTAAGCAGCAGCTGTTTGCAGACTGTTCCTAGTGAGAAGTGGGATTTCTCAATCCTGCCTGAGAACATCAGCAGTCCAAGTCTGACTACTGCCTTTAGCACTAAAAGGCAGCAGGAAAGTAAAATTAGAAATTTTATTCTGGAGCATTACCAATGATATATCATCCTCACCACGGACTGGAGACAGCTATCATCCACTGTGGGCAATGGTAACAGGCAAGCAGTGTGTATGAGGTTTAATGTTAATTACTTTTATTGTTCTTTGATGAACTATTGCCTCTTCCACATCAATACAGATCAGTTAACTTCTACTGTACTAACAATGTAAAAGAAGAGGTGAGTGTAAACAGTTTCCTTTCCTGAATCTCTTCACTTGAGAAGATTAAAATCATCTTATTCAAGACAGCAACAGAGGACTTCATGGCCAGAAGAAACTAATTACTGCACAATAAATATCCTCAAAGCTATTTTATTCTGAATTAAATTAAACATGACAAATGCATTTCAGATGTTCCTAGGAAGGGTTCTGCCTTAAGTAGCATTAAAAAAACCTCATTTAAAATCAAACCTATTAGAAGAACTAAAGAGCACCTTACAGTGCTGCCACCAAATATTGAAATCAACAGCCTTGGTGATGCATTTGCCTTGCTATATTTAACACCAAAACCCAGAAGTTTCTTTTCACACACTTAATTATAAGAAGTCTATCCAAGCACACAGAACATAACCAGAGACAGACCTCATACTGAGGCAACCGAAATGCACTTGTTTTGCAATACATTGGCTAGCAGCCTGCACCACAATAAGTTGCTTTTTAATGCATAGCATTACAACCACTATAAAAAGATTGACAATAAAAATTCCCACATCTCTGAACACAACTGAAAATTTTAGAAATAGTTCATGCAAATATATAGATCTGCATGTATACAAAAACATCTTTGAATGAGCAGGGACACTAATACTTAGTCAACAATACCATAGTCCAGGTACCTGACACCAAATGTGATCTACTTTGCAGCCTGTGCTGTTCTATTACTAAAGTTACAATGCTGTCAGAGTTCTACATCAGTGTAGAATAAAAGTATTGAGTATCCAAGTCCTGTTCCATGAAGGGCTGTCTCTAACCTGGCTGAACAACAGCAAATATATTCCTGACAATTTAAACAATTTAAATGCAGCAGAACATTCTGTGGGCCACTCCTTTGTATTCCTGAGGCAGAACACAGACCTACCACATCATTAATCCTGGCAGCATCTTTTGACAGTGGTAAAACCAAAGGCAAAACTGAAAGTTGCTGAGATGTGACCACCCTCTCATTTCAGGTAAAATTCTTGACCTTAGATCATCTCAGTTACTACCTGTGGAAAGACATTTCAGTCCTTTTGCTACTCAAGTAGCAATCTGTGGAAGCGAAATGGAAGGAGGCATAAATATTTTTCTCATGTTACTCAAGACAGGACTATGCCTCTGAAAACACAAACGTATTTTAACAAGTTTGTTTTCAAATGTTTCAATTTGGCAATTCAATACTTAGCTTGCTTTTTTTTTTTTTTTACTTAGAATGTAAAGATCAACTTATACTGCATTATATACAATTCCAATTCTGTTGTCTATATTAATATTTTAATACAATTTTTTAAAGCTGATGTTTTTTAATTGTCCTATTCAGAAGTTACAGTAACAAGAATTCAAGTTATGAAAACAAAGTAGCTTAGATTAACTCATAGTTACATAGTCACATGTCATAGCAGTTGATTCTCCTACCTGCTTTCCATCCAGTGTGCAAAGTCTCTTGACTACACCCGAGTCTAACTTAATGGCTTCGGTGATGTCATTCAAGACCTGTTCGAAGGAGTGAGCAGTCTTCTTATTCAGCAGAATTCTCACAGCTTTCCGTGGCTTTACTCCACTCCTAATAACAGTCACTAATTTGGGTTTAATGAAATCTTTACTCTCCTTCACTTCACTCTTTGTGGATGTCAGAGATGTCAAGGATCTGCTGGAGCCAGTCCTTATGTTCACACACCAGTTTGGATTGACATTCTTGGTGTAATCAACTTTACGATATGGTTCATTGGATGCACAGACATAACTTTCACCTGAAAAGAAGATGACATTTTTCACAATTTAAGGAGGTTTGCAAGGATTTTTTGGTCAATCTGAAAACAAAGACAAATTTTTTAGAATAGGTTTTCCTGTCTTTCACAGGCCATTTTAAATTATCAGAGCTTTCCAGCCAAACAATACCCTCATAGAGTGGTTTTAACATGTTTCAAAGCACATCTGGTTAAGAAATGAAACAAAATTGTAAGGGACAATGAGGAGGTTTGCGATGTTTTACATATCTTTGGGATTCTGAGTCATTACTTGAGTTCATAATACATAACATTAAGAGCATTTTCCCCCAGCAGATATCCAGGTTCTTCCCCTTATAGTCCTCAGCTATATACTTCAAGATACGTACATCCATATCTGTTTTTAATTATTTTAGAATAGCAAGTTTTAACAGAATAAAATTTAAGCATATCAAGGCCCTTACCCTGAAAGACATTAATATACCGGGAGTTACTGCCTTTCTACCAAGAACAAACTGTTGAAATGTATTCACTTCAAAATTTTTTAGACCTACGGACACCTGTTGAGGCCACAAATGAGTACAGGAGTATAACAGCACATCTACACTTCCCCGTTTTTAGTTTCTCACCTAATGCAAAGTCTGCATTGCTTAAGTCACGAAGGGAAGGTCAGAGGACAAGTAAATGTTACCACAGGCCGGTAACGCACATCTTCACATAAAATTACTAGTGGCGCCACCCATGATGCAGACTTAAGGAACTGGTTACTTTTCTCCGTATTTTGACATAATGCAAAGTTTTCTCTTGAAACTGCTGCTTGTTGTTTACCATAACTCTTAACATCTGACAGCAATATTCAAGATGTGAACCATGACAAAGATCATCTTTAAGTCAGGGTTATTTCTGTAAACCACATCCTCAGGGTCTCACAAAGTGACATTCCAAGGCTTTCTCAGAGGGAGAGTATTGCCAGAAGGATGAAAGGTAAGTATTCCAAACTGATGGAACACAACACTCTTCCATCCAGGCAGAAGAGCTACCTACCTACATTTCAAAAAGCTTAGCTTGTTCCAAGATTAAAGCAACATGCTCAAGGTCACTGGTGGAACAAACCAAACTCACCTCTTACATACAGAGCAAAATGAGACAACAGTAAACATACATCTTACTGGACAGGACTGTAAGAGTCACAAAACACATACCAGTTTTTAGATACATACTAGAAAACTTTTAAACAGTACTTTTACTTTCTGAACTCTAGTTTGGAGAGCTGATTTAAAAGTTGCACAGCTTATTCTAAAATATTCTAAAGATGCTGAACTACTTTCAAAGCCCTGAAGAATTACTGTGAGCTGAAAGACTTTTTTGTTCCTTTTCCAATACCAATTACACTGCTTTCTAATTTATCTTGTATTTAGACTTTCTTGAAAGTCTGCTCACTGTATTTGAAAGAACAGATAGAACAGATTATACTGAAGTCAAGTTAACAATGATTTTGTTTGGGAAAGTCTGGAGGCCACTTCTGCTCCACAAACATCACTGGGGTTACACTTCACTGAGGTACTAAGAAAAAATGTGGATGCCACTGCCTTGCCTGTATTCTTCCTCTTCACTCACCCCCACCATTCCTCCCCATATTCATAGTCCAAGTGGTGCACAAAACAGAAACCAGTACAGATAAAAACAGACTCTTCTTGTGCCAAAAAATTAGCCGAGTTTTGTTACAGCAGTTCAGCTGCAATAGAAAGCAAAGGCTTCCCCCTCTACCTCACCTACATTAGAAAGTCTACACATCTTCTGAACAGTTTTCTAATAAGCCATGAAACTGTCTATCACTGAACCCAATGCTACCAAATAAGAAGCACCTTAAAGAAGCTGGTAGTTCTAATTCATACCAATAGACTTATTAATTGTATCTGCTGGTCATTGTGCAATACTCCCCGCTACAACTACTTTACTGGCACAGTTTAACCCCAGAGGGCAACTAAGCACCACACAGTTGCTCCCTCTCCGTGGGATCAGGGAGAGAAAATCAGAAGGGTAAAGTAAAACTGAGGTTGAGAGAGTTTAAGAGGTAAAGCAAAACCCACCCATGCCAGCAAAGCAAAAACAAGGAGTTCATTCACCACTTCCCATGGGTAGGCAAGTGTTCAGTCATCTCCAGGAAAGCCATCATGTGTCACAGTGCCTTGAGAAGACAAACACTCTAACTCCAAACATTCCCCCTTTCCCTTCTTCCTTCAGACTGCTATGCTGAGGATCATGTCATGTGGTCTGGAACGTCTCTTGGGTCAGCTGTCCCAGATGTGTCCCCTCCCAAATTCATTTCCCCTCAGCCATCAAATGGTGGGATGGCGTGAGAAGCACAAAAAGGCCTTGGCTCTGTGTAAGCATAGCTCAGTATCAACAAAACACATCCCTGTTTTATCAATACTGTTTCCAACACACAGCTACTATGAAAAAAATTAACTCTATCCCAGCCAAAACCCTCATAAACTCCTAGAACCATTTTTTTTTCCCATGATTACATGCTGAACTTTTCATGAATGCACCTAGAGAGTGACTTGGTTTTGTGTTTGTGTGTTGGTTAAAAATGCTAATTATTATTTAAATGAACAGAAGGTAATTTATTCATTACTCTGGAAGCATAATATCAGGTATTCAATCTTGGAAAGTCCCTGAACAACTTCTCTATAGTTTATTGATCTGCAGAAGACTTTGGTAATAGTCAAACATACTCTGGAAATAATCTGTATATAAATAAACCAGACAGCATCTTATGCCTGTGAATACCTTTCTAAACATGCTGAGTGCCCATAACATCTCAAAGATTTTACTGTAGTTTCAATACATGAAGTCACCACTTTAGAGTAACCTCTTCTGTACAGCCTGGCCAGCTGTGTGCAAAAGAATTTTAAATAAATTCTATCGTGTACCTCAAAATTCACCATCACTGAGCATGTTCAGAATTATCCTTTCCACCTCAGAAACAATGCACTTCCTAGGCCATTAAAAACCCACCAAATATACACAAGGTAATCCAAAGTTAAACTTCAGGGTTGAAGTTTAAATTAAGGAAGTTAAAAAAAGTAAAATTTAAAATTAAAGTTATTCAGAAACAGGCTCAAAACTTGAAATGAATTAATTGCCTTACAGAAAGAAGTAGGGGTAGAGAACAAAATGTCCCTTTGCTAGAGGATTTACCATAGAAGAGTTTCAATATGCTGTGCTGGCTTTGTCTTCTATGGACACATAATCATAAAAAGAGCATCTTTGCACTATCATGGAACGTGATCCATTATCTCCTTCAGCTGTACCACAACACCCTCTGGGACAGCTGAAATTGTCCTGTTGCAAGACTTTTCAGTTAATATTAACCCAAAATGATCTTTATTTCTTTAAAACAATAGTGTAAAACTCTTTGACTTCTACTAGTTTCCTTGCTTGATGCATGAATAAAATAATTTCCTCATTATCTCAATAGGCTGCAATGCAGTTAATTCTTGCTTTCTTTTACTTCAAGCAGAACCCATGGTTTTCTTTTTTCTCGTTAACAAAACAGTTCTTTTCAACTTAAAACAACATTACTACCTTAAAAAAGCAAATTTCAAATTATTTGTTTCAACTGTATATAGCCAAGCCTTAAGCTGAAGCTTAAAAAAAAGAGAAAAATCTGGCAAAATGGATTGTTAGAAAAAAAATATTTGGCAGACACGGGAATGCCTAATTACTTGAGAATTACTTGCAACATACTTGTAGTATGTTACAGATTGTTTAGGAAGTTTTTAAATTCCACGGCTGCTTTCATATACCATATAAATAAACTTAGTGGCACAGGTTTTACATGGAAAACAGATTTTACTACTACACATGCAAGGCAGGCACATATGGCAGGACTAGAGCAAGAACTGCAAGTGAGAAAACACACTCACTGAGGGATTTGCTTGGTTCATGACTCGAAAGACAAAGGATGAAGTTTTTACTCATCTGAAATTACTACTCAAACTTCTAATGTTTTCATCACAGCCAGGACTTCACTCACAGTTTCTGAGTTCTACTGAAGACCTTGAAAAATACCAAAAGAAGCAAGAAATGGAATATGATTTGAAAGCCAATTGCTGCTCTCTGGATAGAGGATGGTTCTCTAGAAATGAGTTAAACACTGATTTGTTTGGTTTCAAGGGGGTATACAAATGATTATCCAACAGACAAAAATATGTAAGGAAGCAAAAAAATGGCAGGGGCAACTTAAATCACACATATAAAGTTAACTGCAAGGAACTTTCCCACAGAATGGTGTATTCAAAAAGCCTGGGAACACACCACCCCTTGATAAGCAGACATTAATTTCTGAATTAATTTCTGTCCTACTGTTTAAATTCCTTAAGTCCTCCTCCAAAGTAGAAAAGGTATTTATATACGTATGTTTGGAAGAAACATGAAGTCATTTTTAAGAATATTATCTCTCTTTTACATTGTATTTTGTGGGTAAGAATCTGAAAGTGCAACATTATATACAACATACAGCTTTAATGTATGACCTGATTTTACATCTGGCTGGGATTAATTCATGTACAAATACACACTTCTGATAATCTCCAGAATCTTCCAGAAAGGCAATATTTGTAATATATAACACAAGGTATTTCTTTTTTATTTTTTTTTGGGGGGGGAGGGGTTGGGAAGGGCTCAAGCAATCAAATTTACTTCAAATATTGTTAAAAAAGTAACAGATGCCTTTACAGTTAAAATCACATGAATAAGTTTGACTGTTTCACTGACTGCCTTAAATGAGATTTTTAATGTGTCTAACCTAAATAAATATTATCTCATATGTGAAGAAAACCTTTTCTGAGACATCAGTGGCATTTTGATCAGGCTGTAGCTTCTTTTTTTTTTTTTCATTTGTACATCTACCAGCCCTAGAAAGCTGACACAACTGCAAAAAGAGGCATAAACAACACTTCAGATATTTACATTGCTGGCCAGATATTCACATACATGGCCAATTTTATGGTTTAAAGGCCCACTTTTCAATTACAATCCTGTAATATTTTAAAGCTAATGCACACTAGCTTTAACTAGCACATAGTCACAGCAGTTACATTTCTGAAATTAAATGCCATGTCTTTAGCTTATAACATGAATCAGCCCCCTAGGTTTTAAATCAGATCATGAACTTAGTCACTAATATCACACTGAGATTTGCAGGTAAAGAAGTAAACTCTAGGCAAATGAAGCAGAAAGATCTATTAAGCCGTATTTCCTCTTTTTTATTATTGAAATTCAGAAAAAAAAAAAAAAAAGCAACAATTACAGACAGAGGTTACATGTGGGACACTTGAGCCCAGCCAAACTATTCTACAGCAGAAAGCTTAACCAGGCTGCAGAGCAGTTTTGGCAGAAGTGTGAAGCTTCCTTGGAAGTTCACGTTACACTTTCAACAGGCATATGTACATCCATGTGATCAGTACCCAGGGCAACCTAGAAGTACCAGTTCTTCCATGAGGGAATCCTGCTACCACCAAAAATTCCTCAAATGGGCAGTATGCTCACTTTAAAGGAGTAACATCTGCTGGTATCTCAGGTCACAATATAATCAACAAATGGAGTAAGTTTACTTCTGATACTCTTAAGTTTTACTAACATTAGAAAATCAACCAGAAAACCTGAAACATTGCCTATAAACAAGGAAACATTACCTGCCTCTAAATGATTTAGCTGTACTACATTAGTAACCAAACACACTATCCATGAAGCAAAATTGTGTGTGCTGTGTATACGGTTTAAGCATCCTGTAGAATGCCACTTCCAAAGCTAACAGTCCACACATAACACTTGCCATTCCCCCACAACAGGAAAATACAAATAATGAGCACAAAGAATCGACAAAAGAGAAAACAAGACTACATTGGTCAGTCTGACTAACCATTAGCCATAGGTCATCAGTTGCCAAAATACCACCTTGCTTACTTCAAAACTCATCCACTGACTTTAGGAAACACAGCAGAGTTCTTTTTGTGTCCTGTAACACAAAGCCAAGCAGAATTCCAGAACAGCATATTTCTGGCATGTATGAAATGACTGATCTAAAAATAAAACAACCCCTTTTATGAAGGATTAGGTTATTTAGATTTCTCTTTCCTTCCTTTCTTTGAGCAACTTCCCTCTTCATCAGTTTCCTACAATACACTTTTTACATCCCCTTCAATAACCCTGAAAAAATCAAGAACTTTCCTCAGCTACAGCATCTTAAGTCTCCCATGCACTTTTTAAAACCTGGGGCGACAAGCAGGATTTCAGCGGCTGACTAACTGCTACTAGTTTTCTTTTGACTTTGTTCAGACAAGAGGTTCAGCTGACAGCTTCCTACAGGCTTTCGCACAATCACAGAAGAGCTGAGGTTGGAAAGGACCTCTGGAGGTTCAACCCCCTGTTCAGGCAGAGTAAAATCCTTCAATGCCACCTGATATCAAATCCACCTGATAAAAATGCCTCCTCCACAGTAAGTAAATAACTCTTTTCAGATAAATTACATTTCCCCCACTCCTGAAACTAGCACATGCACAGTGGTGGAACGATTTTATTTTGCTTGGATGGGAAGTTATCCAACAATTCTGCCTCTGTTTCACATCCACACCACCGTATTGCTCCAGAACTGGGTAACTACAGTGATCTGAAAATATATTTGGAAGCATATGTTTTTTTAATTGTTGTTTTATCCTCCCTTTTTAACCCTTCTATGTTCAAACTGCTACATTTGCCTTTTTTAAAGCATTTCAGCTTCTGACTTTAGCACAGGAAGGTAATCATACCTTTTGGAAGAAGCAAAAATAAAAACTGCCTACTTGGTGTTATCATCTGCTTTCCCTGACAAGAGCAAAATATATTCTTGACCTAATACAACAGTGCACACTGACTAAAAACACAGGCACTTATGTAGGATTAAAATGTAATATGCAGTAACAACAACAATCTAAGGCAGTAAAAACGCGGATTGTTCAATATCTCATTTCAAAACATTCTCTTACTCTGTGTTAGTGAGGCAGAGCTCATTTCTATAAATCAGATATCACCCTATGCTACATGTGCTGGCCCTTCATATGGACTGCCCTGCTCAGAACCTTCCCACCTCCTGCCCAAGGACTTCCCTACAGATGCCTGTTGATCCTGTGCATAACTGTGTACACAAAACTACTGTCATTTTATAAAGGACTGTATTAATTAGGATTGTCATAGAAAGAACAAAGACTCAGCAATGTTTCCTACTTAGGGATCTAGAAAGATTCCCTATTACAGGGAACATCAACATAACTTTCCCTGCTGGAAATAGAGTCTACACTTGGTTTCCCCTACCAGAATCCAACAATAACGCACAGCTTTGTAGCAGACATTTCCAATCAAGATTCCCCATGTCTTCCACTAACAAGACAAGGAAAACAAAGGATAGTGAGACAGAACATGGCTGACATCCATGTAAAACACATTGCCAAGGACTAAAAGCCTGCAGAGTTCTATTACCGTTGCATCATGCCTTAGGAAGCATTCATTTTTAGGAAAACTGAAAGATACAGATAAATCATTAACTTTGACAGAAAATTAATCTACTACTCCATTTCTACTACTGAAGGGCAATTCTAAAATTACATTGGAAATTACATTTCCAATTCAAAAGTAAAAAGCAGTGTATGTGTGAGAGTAAAGCTGAAAGAAAGAAAGAGAACTCTAAGAAAATCGCAATTGTCCCATCCCCTCTCTGGATCTGCCTGCTCAAACAGATCAGGAGCAGACAAGGAAATTCCTACCTCCTCCCTTTCTAGTATCAGTGGAAACTGTCAAACTCACGAGCCATAATGTAGAAACATCTATCTACAGGGGCTGGGAATATAAATTATATTTGCCTAAGGCTGGTCCAGCAAAGCATACTTTTTAGATTGTCATATCCAGTTAAGAAAAGCAATATGCTTAAAATGGAGCTTCTATTTTTGACTAACAGACATGATTTGGTTGAATTTTTAACTTACTAATCCCATAACAGTAATATTTGGGATCTTCAGTATGTCTGTGCATTAGCTGTTTTTCTCTTAAACTGATAAACAGTAGAACAGATTGCCAGATCTAGCCAGTCTCCAAAAAACATTCAACAGAGACTCAATTCAGCTAGTTTGGGTTATGATGATACAGAATTTGATCTTGCCAGCTTTTATATCCCAGACACATACCAACTACTAACCTGCTGAATGGCAAATAAGCCTGAAAGAGCTTGCCTGCACTGGGGAACACCAATGCCCAAGAGCTACACACACACAGACTTGAGCTGAGGAAGGTTCAATGCAGATTTTGTTGGCTTGCCAAGGACTGCTGAGTGCTCACCTTCTGCTCACTTCATAGATCTGCCACTACTGAACCTGAACTGCTGAGACTCCATGTACCAGTTCAACAACACTGATAATGTGCCAACAGCCCACTCAGTTTGGTGTTGCATCACACAACCATGGCCCGTCTGGTGTTCAGCCTGTAGCTGGCATGCACCGCAAGACTCCAGTTTTATTTTTATTAATTTCATTTCTATTAATTTTATTTTTATTAATTTTATTTTCCTTCCTCTTTATTTCTTTTCAGGGAAAAAAAAAAGAGCAGTACAGCAAAACACCATTCAAAACTACTTCTGGTGCTACTGCAGTTCAAGCTTTAGGATAATACCAGTGTTCAAGGATTTATTCTAGAGCTGAAATTCAAGCTTGCTGTGCTGTAAGTACAAGAAATAAAGAAAACTAAACCAAACCAAATCTCTTCCAGCATCTCAAGAACAAAACAGCTGGAAAAGAGCTCAGATAATTTCAAGGATTCACTACTTTCTTTCCTGTATATACTTTCGCTATGTGGTCATTTGGCTTACATTGGTCAAGTTTTTAGCAGGCTAATTGGAGATCAAACTAACCCAATTATGCTGCTATAGGATTTCCTTAGGATTCCTGGAAGTTGTAGTGGGCATGGATAGATGACTAAGTAATTGAGACTCTTTTTCCCCTCCTTGTATTCCATTGAGAAAGGATGGAAGTGGTATTTCAATGGTGACATTTATTTTGCCTTTTTTTTTCCACTGAAGAGCCATGACAAAGGTTACATTTTAAATGAGTATGTGAAGAGACAGCAATTAAGTGTTGCTTTAAGTTATTAACTTGGAGTTGTGAGAGTATACATTGTATTTCTACTGTTCTGCAGCAAGTAATTTTGTCTTTGTTTTAAGCCATGAAAGCTTAAGGTCACTCCTGCTGCAAAATTTCAAAAGTCACCACAAGCTATCACTAGTTTATACAATTTATTTCATCTCCTTTGCCTATCACCACCACTCCAAGTCTCCTTTTTTTTTTTTTGCTATCTCTAAAATTAACCACCAAATCATGAAAAAGTTATTCGTTTATTTCATTTCCTTTATTACCACAGAGTCACCATTTCACATTTTCTCCTTTTCCACTGTGGAACAGCCTTACAGTAGATCACACAACGGGGAAAGTCCTCAGGCACTATGTTCCTAAAATGCACTTTCATGCAGATCTTTTTCGAGAAAGACCCACCTGACACAGCAAATGCTGTAGGCTCCCCCTTTCTCCTGCATGCTGTAGAGTGGCTGGTCCCAAACTCCCAGTGCCTTTACTGGTGGATTATATAAGTGTCTTTAGGTTCCCTTTCCATTCGAATTTTGCAGGTGTGATTCAGCATTGCTTTGAAAAGCAAAGGTTGCAAACCAAAGCCTAAAGGATACACAAAGCCTAAGAAGCAGGAGGCCTACAAATCTTACTAATGCAAACCAGCTGCACCTGGCATACAGTCAGTGGGTTTAAGGCTGCAGGGGCTGATGTATCAAGCACCCGACCAACCATCGAGTGCAAACTGATCTGGAACCTCACAGTTTGCACAACACAAGCAATGCATTTGAAAAGCATGTAATGGTGAGCTTAAAACTGTATTTTAAGAGACCATGGGAAAATATTGGGGAATTCTGCTCCTCCTTCCAATAATTATCATTCCTTACAAACAAGGGCCATATGTTTCATTCAGAAAACAGTACTTCTGGTTCCATTTTGAGAGGTATTCTAGCACTGCTCTGATTAGATCTGCAGGGTCTACACAACCTTCGCAGCTAAATCCCATTATCAAAAGCTACTTAGGAACAACTCTGAAACACGTGGGATTCCATAAGCTTTTGAAAGTCACATAATGTAGATAACTCCCTTTGTTAACTCTGATCGCATTGAAAACAAGGCTTTACACCTGTTAGTTTCATTAAGCGGTGGAGTATAAACACCTTTTTTTTTCCCAGCACTGGGTCTTTCTCTCCGAAAGCCACTACGAGTCAAGAATGACACTTACAGACTGAAATTACAGCATTTCCCTCTCTTACAAATGGAAGGTAGCCAAGAACTTTACTACTGCTCTTGTAGATGAAAAGAGCACCTGCTGCTTAGCTACCACTGGAGTTCCCCCTCACACACGCACTCGAGGTGGCCGCAGAAGCAGATAATCCACACCGGGAAAACGAGGCCTTACAGCCTCTCTCAGCAGTGGGCAACCTTGGCCACTTGCCCTCAAGGGCTCTGTGGCTGCCGATTTTCGGCAAGGCGGCATCCCGGCTCTGATCCCGGTTAGCGACAGCAAAAGCTCCACCCCAGGGAGCGCCTGCATCCCACCACCGGCTCCCAGGGGCGCCTCTCGCCGGACTCCGCCGTGCCCCCCTCACCTTCCACCAGCTCGTCCAGGCTGGTGAGCTTCTTGCTGCCATCGATGGTGTAGATGGTGCGGACGCCTTGGGGCAGGTTCACGTTGTCCGACAGGGAGCGGGTGAGCTCCACCAGGAGGGCGTCGAAGGAGCGGAAGCGGTCGGGGGAGATGGCGTACACCAAGCCCTTGAAGTACTTGTCCCCGTTGCGGTAGAAGCGGGCTTTGCGCGCCTTCTTCTCGGAGCTGAGCGCCTGCAGGGTGCGGGTCCGGTAGAGGCTGCAGTGGGCGCTGTGCGCCGGGCTGGGCACCAGCCCATTGCCCCGCGGCCCCGCGCCGGAGCCGCCGCGGCGGGGCCCGGAGCGCTGCTGCCGCTTGTCCCGCTCCTCGAAGTGCTCCAGCTCGATGCTCCGGTTGCTCGCCATGGGGAGCCGCCTGCTCGCCTACTCCCGGCTCCGCTACGGGCTGCTACGCCTGCCCCCCGCTCTGGCGCTCGCAAGGGCTCCGGCCGCCTAATTCAGCATCGCGCCCGGCCCCTCTCGCCGGGAGGGCTGCGGGTGAGCGCGGCGCCCGACCTGCCCCGCAACCGCAGCCCCCGCCGCCCGTACCGCCGCTACCCGCTGCCGCGCCCGCTGCCGCGCACAAAAGCATCCCTCATGCCCTAGCGCGGCGATGCCGGGAGGGCAGCGACAGGCTCGGGGGAGCCCCGCGGCCGCGCCCCCGCGCCGTGCCCATGCAGCAGCCCCGCACAATGCGCGGGTCCCCTCCCCAGCCTCTTCCCCGCTGGCTCCGCCGGGGCAGCAGCGGTGGCGGGGCCGGAGCGCCTATTCCGCCAGCCCCGGCGCTGCTCCCGGCGCGGCGGCAACCAGGACCGCCGGTCGGCGTGGGGAGCGGCGCAGCCTCCCGGCTTCACGGCGGGCAAGGGCGCTGCTATTGCCCGCCTTCAGAAGGGAAACGGCCGCGACGCATCCGGCGCGAACAGCGGCTGGTGGCCGGGCCTCCGGCGCTGGAATGGGAATGGGAGCGGGAGCGGGCGCGGGCGGGGCTCCTGCCGGGCCCCGGAGCCGGGCGGGCGCGGGGGCGGCGCCATCGCTGCTCGCGTCCGGCGCGGGGGAGGCGCTGTTCCCGGCCGCGGGAGCGGCCCCTGGGAGCTGGGCGAGCTGCGTGTCGGGGGGGGAAGCGGGAAGGAAGGGCGAGAGGGGTCTTTTAGGGACGGAGATCGAATTTAGAGGAGCAGCAGGGACAGCGGTGCCCTCCTCGCGGTGGCTCTGGCAGGAGCGATCCACGGACAACCCGCGCCCCCTCCGGCAGAGCTGCCGGGCAGCCCTTTCTCGGCTTTCCTTGGGCTCACTCTCCAGGTTAAAAACGCTAAAAATGCCTCCACGCCTCTTTCTGTACGGCCTGCTGCCTAAAATACATCCCCCGGGACGGAAAACTACGCATCCATGTAATTTCCCAGAGGAACTGTTTTGCCAAAGGCACGTAGCGATAGAGCAAGGAGTAATGCCTTCAAACTGAGAGGTTTAGGTTGGATATTAGGACGAAATTCTTCCCTGTGGGGGTAGTGAGGGACTGGAACGGGTTGCCCAGGGTAGATGCCCCATCCCTGGAAGTGTTCAAGGCCAGGCTGGATGGGCCTTGGAGTAACCTGGTCCAGTGGAAGGTGTTCCTGCCCACGACACAGGGGTTGGAACTAGATCATCTTTAAGTCCCTACCAACGCAAACCATTCTGTGATTCTGTCATTCTCCTAGATGTGCTGCAGCGCACTGTTCATGGCTTCCCCAGGGATCTTCTCAGCGGTCCCTTGGCTGCTCAGTTCAAATCTGCTTTTGGTAGAAGTGGATAACAAAAGTATTGAAAACGGATGCAATCTCAATCTTTTCTACCTATTTTCAGCTATTACAGAATATATTTTCTGTCCATGGCGTGTGTACATAAAAGAAAATTGTAAGAGGCATTTACAACTACGTACAGATTTTCACTTTTTTTAGGTCTTTTGCGCTGGGAGGTTCCGGTTGTGTTATATCACTACAAGTGGTCCCAGTTTCTGCTTTTTGTCCAATATTCTTTGCTACACTTTTGATGGATTTATTATTTTTCGCTTATGTTTTGAAATACCAGTGCAATCAAACACCGTCCTGCCATTATTTACTGGGTTTCTTAAAAAGTTGATTAAACATCTAGTTACAATATTCCTAAACACAATACATGGAAAACATCAATGAATTTCACTCTTTATTGAAGTGCCAACTTCTATGATGTTTGTAAATCTCCAGAAGGAAAAAGAAGTGAAAAACCGTGGAGTTGGATTATCTCCTCTGGTGGTAAAATCAACAAAAACAACTGAATGAGAGGAGAATTTTAACAGTCAGGGCATGAATACACCTACTAAGATTAAACATGTAGGTCTTGCCTAGGAACCAGGACCTACAAGCCACAAAACAGTAGGGATCTGCCTTCTGGGCTGGTTTTGATGTGCAGCTTCTCATCCTGGTTGCTGGCAATGTTACACAGTGGAAGTTTAAACTCGCCTGTGTAAATTTGCTCCAAAGTGGATTGGTCTTGGCTGCAAGGCTGTATATTTTCCAAATGGTACCACTGCATGTGTAGCCTTTTCAGAACAAGTCACATTACATAGTTCAAAACTCAGCTGAAGGTTTTTTGAACTCACGTTTTTCAACTTCTCAGGAGCAGACCTCAAAAGCTTGTAGAAGTCTGATCCTCACCTTGTACACACCTTGTGTCTCCTCCCAGCTGTTAATTATTCCCTACTAACCATTGTACAGTGCTCAAGTATGTGTCAAGGACTCATGCAGACCAATATTCAATATATGTATATGAATTTTATATATTAACTGCGTCTGTAACTGAACTTAAGTTGGAGAATTCAGTGCCAGGGTGAACACTTTCTTGGTTTCAAGTTGGTTTCTTGAGTGGTAGGATATGTCATGTGCAGGACCAGGACTTGCTCTGGCTTCTGAATTCTTTTGCTAGAGATAGAATAGAGGGAAGGGAGTTTTAGAAAACCTCTGGTAAAGCTAAAAGGGAATTCTCTGGTTTTAACCAGGAAGATTCTGTCTCCTCATCAAAGGGAATTTCCACTGTGGAGAGTTTTAGAAGTCTGTACAGCAACTGTGTTTTGTAGAGCATACAAACATGAAATTGAGTTCTGGCTTGTAAAACTAAACTGCTACTATATTAAGAGTCTATTTACAGAAAGGCTGTGATTAGATCTGTATGTGTATCTGCCAAGGAAATTCCTGGTGACATCTCAAACATGGTCCTACAATTTGTACTCTTTTAATTTTGGTTCTCCTCAGATGTTGTGTGTATTTTTAATAAGCTCCGTAAGTCCCCATTAAGAATGATTCACAGTGCTTCCATTTGTGTGTATGCTTTGCCTTTTCCTTGTCTCCTTATTTCCCCTAGAGAGTTATCTGTACTCAAACAGAGATGATTGAAAAGACTTTCAAAGCTGAGGAGTAGAACCCCAAAACAACCCCATATGTAGCTGAATGACATTTGTTGTTAGACATTAGAAGGTCAAGGTGAGTAATATGGAGTTCTGTATGAAACTGAGCTATGCATTCCTATTATCTTCTTCCAAAACAGGATTGACAAATTAGCAGTTCACTGAACAGCAAGCAATGTTACATGTATAAATGATACCTTCCTTATTAACCTAAATCTCCAGACACCATAAAAATGTGATTATCATTCATCATTCAAGTGTGATATTCTTACTCTATAAATATACATTTCCTATTTGAAAAGAGCTTCCAGTTTTCATGTCCATCTAATGAATCAGTTCTCCCACCTGTCTTTTGTTTGGTTGGTTTTTTTTTTTGTTTTTTTTTTTACTCTGCTTTGTAGTGGTAGGTATAATGAATCGTTGGATTAAATCTCTTTCTGCATCTTGAAAGCCTCCTGTGTGGTTTGCTTGGCTGTTTGTTTACTTTAAAACAAGCAAGCCCTGTAAGATATTTTTAAAAGCAAACAAATAAAACCTCACAGGCAATGTTTTTTCTTCTTCAGTTACCTGAACTCCCTACCTTCCTTGTAATCAGTGAAATTCAAGTCAGTTAGCACATTTAATAGGATCCATAGGTGAAATTCAGTTCAGAATCAGACTTTACAGCAGATGGTTTTAGAAAAACATTTATATATCTGACCTTTCATTTCACCTTGAAAATGGCGATGCATAGTGTTGCTAAAGAAGAAAAAAAACCTACGGTAAATCTGGGATCTGTTTACTCAAAATTTATTATATGAAAAATATTATTTGAATAATTCAATAACAAAATGTTTACTTGTAGCGCCAAAGATGACAAATTTTGGTATTTAGACAGTTAAATGATTGTAATGATTTTTTCTCAAGCAAGAATGCTAAAATAATTTTGAAATATTCATGCAATAAAGTCTCTCAACATCCCTGTGAGGTGCTGTGCATAAAATGGGGAACCAAAAGTTTAAGCAATTTGACCAAGTAGCAGAGAAACATATCAGCATAGGCAGCATAAGAAAGATCTTTATTCCTCAGTGGGTGGCAGTGTGCCCAGGTGGCCAAGAAAGCCAATGACACCCTGGCTTATGTCAGAAATAATATGGCCAGCAGGACCAGAGCGGTGATTGAGGCCACACTTTGCATCCTGTGTTCAGTTGGGCCCCTCATGACAAGAAAGACATTGAGGTGCTGGAGCTGGGGAAGGGTCTGAAGCACGAGTCTGATGAGGAGCAGCTGAGGGAGCTGTGGTTGTTCAGCCTGGAGAAGAGGAGGCTCAGGGGTGACCTTATTGCTCTCCACAACTCCCTGACAGGAGGTTGTTGCCAGGTGGGGATCAATCTCTTCCCCCAAGTCACCAGTGATAGGACAAGAGGAAAAATTCTTCGCTGAAAGGGTGGTCATGCATTGGAACAGGCTGCCCAAGGAAATGATGGAATCATCAGCCCTGGAAGTACTTAAAAGATGTGTAGATGTGGCACTTAGGACATGCTTTAGTGATGGACTTGGCAGTACTGGGCTAGAAGTGGGACTTGATGATCTTAAAAGTGTTTTCCAATCTAAACAATTCTGTGATTCCATAGTCTCATTATGAAACATGTCTTTGTCACGTTAACACATGTTGATTAATGGGAATGTAAGTCTGAGGGTCATTGAATATTGAATTATATCAATAAATCTTAACATATCGTAGTCAGATAAATGTCTGAAACCAGGATCTGTGATAAGTTATTCTAAATGCATATTCAAAAGATCTCAGAATTATTCACCTGTTTCAATATACTGGATAAAAATGCCACACAGAAGTTCAGTTACTTGTTAAATGACTTTGTACACATCCCAAAGGACACATTTGTCTCTAAATTTGTCTTTAAGAGTATTATTTATGAATATCCATTTAAGAATTCTTAAAGGAGTAAAAAACATATGAATAAAAATCTTATAAAACGAATGTTGAACTTGAAACACAAAAATGTAGAGATGTTCTATTTCAATTTGCTGTACCATTGAAGACTCAAATGTACCAAAACCATTCTCAGCAAGGTGCTGGTTTAAAGCCTCGTCACAGCTGAGATTTCAGCCAGTAGCTGCTCAAAAGAATGTTTTTTTTCTTAATGCCCAGTTTTTGGGGCTTTTCTTCCATATTAGCATGTTCCTGTAGAACATCTCCAGCACTTTACTAATATTCAGCACAGGCATTTTTGTCCCGTTTTTCTGTCCCTGGTGTGGGAATGCATGAGAGGAGTGTGATGCTGCCTGCATCCAGAGAAGCAGGAATGAAGTCGTAAAATATTCTCAAAACAAGTAAATAGGTCATGTAAAGCTAGTTTTTGTGCTATAGTGAATATCTTGGAAGAGCAAGGATACCCTCCGAGTAGGCTCCTTCTGAAGCCAAGTGACATCTCATTCTTTTTGCATTCCAGTAGAAATCAGTTCCAAGTTATAACTGGTTGTTCAGTGACATGAGGTAATGATCCTCACCCAATAAAATTGGATCAGAGATGATCACATTAAATAAATTGACTGTGTGTGTGTCTATGATATAAATAAATGCCTAACTCAGGTGAATTATGTAAAGGTCATGTTCTTTTCTCATCAAATTCTGCAGGTGTGATTCAGCATTAATTTGAAAATGAGAGTTTCCACATCAAATCTTAAAGGACCACAGCTGAAAAGCCTAAAAAAGAGGAGGCATTAGAAGACCTACAAATTGTATGTCTTTATTAATGAATCTACCTTGCGAGGTAGTTGTAAATTTGGGGTTTTTTGCCAACAGTCCAAGATACATTAACTTGTATAACTCATTTAGGATTTGCATGTGGCAAATTCCAACTATCTAATACTACTTTAACTGAACAAAAATAGATTTCAAAAATAGATAATTTGAAGAAGAAAAAGACATGATTTACAGGCAAAGAAATGTCTCTTACTCCTCTTTTTCTTTTTTTTTTTTTTCCTAGATCATTTAGAAAGAAGTCATTGGGGGTTTTAAAACATATCTGTTACTTTTTTGCTGATGCCCCCATCCTCATTTTTGTAAAATCATTAATAATTTTAATTTTCTCTTTCAATACAAGACATCAAAATACTATATTTTCAATATAAATGGCTGTTTAGGTAGTTTCTGTAAGTCTGGTTGAACAATCTATGAACCAAGATTAAATTGTTGTCTTTCTTAAAAGTATAATTAACCATACAATATTAAAATATGAAAGAAATATAGGATCTTGAAAAAAAAAAGCCTGAAGAATCATATTGTTTCAGATGTTAAATAACATATAAAGAGAAGATTCCAATGTCTTTCGAAGATCACTGCCAACACTTATAGTGAATTACTCATATAATTAAAAATGAAAAATTAATATGCTTTCTGAGACAGCTACGTCAGCCAAGATGTCTAAAGTTCACTGATGTCCCACACCAGACAAAATATGAAAATTAGAGATGAAAACAACAAATAAACAATACATATTTTGAAACAAATTAACTACTCAAGTACTTTCTAAAAAATGTAGTTTTGTAGTATCTTGGTGACTGAAACAAAGCCAACTACATAGAACTCTCTCAAGTACACTCCTATTCCTAAAATATTGTTTCTCACCCACCTCAGGCTTCTCCCCTTCTTTGTGATGGTACAAATATCTGTGCAGTTTTGATCTAGGAAATGTTCTTGGTTGAATAATCACCCTCTCCTCCAAAAAAATGGGATAGGGCAGGAAGTTAGGACAGCATATTTAGCTTGCTTTGAGAACAAAGACATTGTACAGTGTAGCTATGTGCCAAGAGCATTAACTTTTTTGGACTATGGAGAAGCATGCAATAGACAAACTGCAGAGAATGAAACAAGTTATAATTTTCCCTCTTGCTTTCTTCCAGTGTCACAATTGACTTCACTGGCTTCAGGGGCATTTTCATCCAAGGAATCTTGTTAAAAAAAAAAGGGAGAGTGTACAAATGACATCTTTTGATAATATCTCCAAGATGCAAGAAAAGGTGAGGTGTCACATTGTATCAGTGTAGTTATTACAGCTATTAGAAAATGGACACTCTTTTAAACCCACAGATTTACTTCATGTTCAAAAAAGTAACAATCCATTTAAAAACAATTTTGCTCTAAGAAAAATTACTTTTGTAATTAATCCTGTTCATCAAAGTTGAGTGGCTTATTAGCAAGAAGAAAGTAACAGATTAACTAGCCTTGCAGTACTGAGAGTAAAATAGGTGATTGTTGCTTTTGGGAGGTGGAGGCATAACAAGGAACTGCCTAGAGGAAAAGCATTAGGTGTAAAAAGCCTCCTGACTTTACACTGGATCTGTGAATTTTAATACCTAGTAAATATAGGGATTTTACTTCTTCAGTTTCCTTTCTGGGTGAATCTTGTAACTCCTTTGAGGATTTTGAAGAACATAATTAATGTGGCAGACAAGGGTGATGTTTTCCAGAAATACGTTGAAGACTGGAGAAGTAGAATGACATGTAGAAGTAAAAGTGGAGTAGAAACTCACCACTTGGAAACAACAAAAGAGAAGGAAGGGGGGAACGAACTGTTGATCAGAAGTTTTGGCTAGTCTGCAAAAAAGGCAAATGTAGCCTTTCATCTCCTTCTTCCCCTGAAAAACATCACATGCAGTATTTAAGTAAAAAATGGTGCAGGAAGACTTTTCCTTATATTCCTTTAAGGAACAATTAAATTTTAATTATTTAAGCAAGCCATGATTGCTGGCCTGTGTTGATATGTCTAGGGTGAGCATGCCCATGTCCATAGGTGCATGTCTTGCTTTCAAAGCCTGGATATGGGCCTTCCCCTTGTTGCTACTTTCCTATGGAAGTCCTGGGCCATGGCAATACTCACAGTGATAAAGTTTGTAAAGTGTCAGAGCCTCTTCTTCTTTTGTGCTGTACCAATGCAGTGATGGAGATGGTCAATAAGGGTTGCAGAAGTTGCCAATGAGAATTTTATAGCATTATTTAAAAATTTGTCACCTAGCCAGCTACTGAAGGAGACTGAGTTGTATTCCCTTAGAGTGTTTTCACCCTTTTTGTGCTAATATATGCTCTTTGCACATCACTAGAGACTGATTTCAGCTTAGCACTCTAACGTTATTTTTTCTTGCATTGTTGCATCTAAAGAAAACTAGTTTCTTTTAGAGCTGAGAGATCAAACCCAATCCTGTTCTTCTACGTTTGTGTGACTGCATTAGTAATTATGGTGTGAATATTTGTGTGTGAGTGTGATATCAGGTTTACTGGAGAATGACATACTGCTGTTTTGTTCCTAATTTCATGCAAAGGTTTTAGTTAACTATAGCAAAATTATTTTAACTGTTCATCAGCACAGTACAAGAAGAAGTTCAGTCAATAGGGTCAGCTCCTGAACAGGAACGAGAAAGTAGTCACTTGGCTTTCATTTAAAGAGAATGTTGCTTTAATTTTCAAAAGGAAATCAGATACAATTTTGTGAAAATCTTTAATCTTCTCATGTTCTTTATCCATCCTATTTGAATTTGCATGTTTTGGTACTCTTTGTGTCTTTGACAAGAAATTTATGCTTTTGACTGCTTGCTGCCAGCAAAACCATTTATATCAGCAGCAGAATGATGTCTCTCAACTACCACAGCCAGCATGGTTCAAGTCATGTTGGAGCTTTGCCAGATTGAACTTTTGGCCTTAATAACATAATGAAGTGCAGCTTTGGGGCTTAATTATTAGCAGTAACATTCCAAATATCACATTGCTTTTCTACAGTTGACTTGGACTGAGACTATTTCTACCTTGTTTTTTCGTACTTTACTGTTTCCTTTAAGATCACTCATCCTGACAGGCCTGAAAAGAGGAAAAGAATCTGATTTGCCAATAAATAAAGAAACCTTGATAGGTAAGTGGAGGAAATCTGGTGAGTTACTCAGGCCCTGGTAGGATGTATGGGCTAAAAAGTGAAGAATTTGCTGCAAAACCAGTCATGTTTCTTCCAGAAAGGATAGGAGTCTGTGCTGCTTGGTAAAGAGCTGGAAATAATATAGAATTAAAGTATTTTCATATAAAGTGGAGCCAACTATTATTCTTGAGAAGGCTAAAGAATTTCAAGGTCAATTGTGACTCAATTAGGAATAATTCTTAGTTATACTTCTTGCTGAGAGGCAGAGGAGATGAAGAGGACACAGATGAAGGGAGACAGAAGCTAAATGCTGACAAAAGGACAACCATGGCTATAGGCACAAAGTAAGCTTGGTCTGTTCCAGAGTTTTCAGTGTATTTCTTGACCTTGTGTTTGGAAGGAAAGTAGTAATTTTGATACTTTTTTGCCTTATAGGAAAGTCAGATGCTAGGGTTTAATTAGAAATCAAGCCTTCTCAGGGTACTATTTTTGTGAAGAACTTTCTTAAATCTCAGAGATGGGAGATTTTAAATGCAATATAACCCTTTGGTTCCCTAGAAGTAAAGAGAAGCAAACGGTTCCCAAAGTACTCAGTTTTAGCTCTTCCTTGTTTCTTTCCATAATGACATATGTACATTGAAAGGACTTAGTCCTAAACCCACAGAGGTAATAGTCCCAAGTTCTAATCTTGAACGGATGTACCTGCAAATGACAATTCATTGGCTTAAAACCTGGCTCATGTGTTTGCAGAACAGGGACCAAAATACACTGCTGACAAAAAAAGGAATTGCTATAAAGTGTCCTGAGGAGAGTTTTTTCCTTGAGTGTTTGATATTTATTTTTTCCCCCAAATTAAAGTGTTTTTTTAGTCACTTCATAATTCCTCTTTTGGCATATACAGGAAAAAAACCTAAGTGACCAGAGTACAGGGTAAACAAAAACCATTCACTGCTACGCAGAGGTGTTTTCTGTCTTTTTGCCTCAGTGATCTAAAAGTACATCTGGGCTATTTTATACAAGTCAGTGATGAATTTTAATGGTGAGAAAAATCTACCTTAAAAAATCTTTCTAGGAAGTTCTGCTCTTTTCTGATAGAGAGACCACTTAGGAAATATGATAGCTCTCACAACTCCTTTTAAAAAGACAAAACTTATATATATATATATATATATATACACACACATATACATATAGTTTCAGTGTGTGTTCTACTTTATAGAACAGAAAACTGTAACACCTGGAAATTAGTAGTTAGCCAGAGCAGATAACAGGGAATTAGGCTATTAATCTGCTTAACAAGGACATATGTCAAAGTAGTTTAAATTGTGCTAGTTTGCAATTCTATTCTTATATAAGAAGGATTCAAATTAAGCAAGACATGCAGGGGTAAAAAAAGATTATAAGCATACTAGTTCGTTCCAAGTCCAAATTGCAGTAACTGTCCTATTTCCATGTTTCAGCCATTAATATACAGGCTTATGGTCCAATACGAGCTGGGTTAACACCAGCTGGGATGGTGTATCTTTGATTGATGTCCAAAGCTCCATATTTCAACAGATATTCCATCTGTTCTGTTGTCTGATCCTTTACTGGCAAATTAGTTATAAGAGTCTGCTGTTACCAGACTATGGAAATACCTCTAGTTTGTTTTTCAAATTTAATTTTTTTTAATTGGACACTTGTGATTCCCACTGACTTTGAACGGCAAGAAAATTTAGCTGTGAACATGGTGAATCTTCTGCCATTCTTCTGCTCGTTCAGTATAGAGCATGAAATTCTCAGAGACTTAGTAACCTCTGAAATTGTAGGTCAGTATGCTTTAGCCTGGGAACATCCCTTGCAAGCAAATGCTGTGGATTAAACAAGGAGAATAGAAGGAGGGTTAAAACTTAGCTTGTGAAGTATTTCTTATGTACAAACTTCTGCAGCTCAAAGGTCATAAATCTTGATCTCACTTGTTTAATTACTTGTTTAATACTGGATTTATTTTATCCTCCCTTCCCCTGGAAGACTTTTAAATTAGGGGGAAAAAAAGGGGCACCAACTTTGCATTAAACTGAAGATACATTGGTAGGTAATAACAGAGAAGCAGAGTGGTGATAGTTTCACGATATCAGAAATACTCTCTATGTCTTGCTCCTTTGTCTAAACCACCAGTAGTTCCTTGCTTTTCAAGTAAAACATAATTTATTCTGGGCAGTGAATATAGGTGTACCTAAATGAAAATGTAAGTGTAGGCCTTTAGAGTATCCTGTGTATATTTAATTGTGATAACTTGAGCAACAGCAGCAAAGTGAATGAAAACTAAGGGGATGCGAGGAGTTTATGCTCTAGTTGATATAGCACATGCTGGTTTATATTCATGACCATTGCTCACTGCAATAGTTCTATCAAACTAGTACACACATTGTAACACATACACAGTCATGCCTTTATTTTGCTGCAGGATGGTATTTGATTATGACAATGTGTCTTCAGTTTGATTTAAGCTGTTGAGTGAGTTTTGGGTAAATAGCCAGCTGGCTGCAGGGATAACCTGTCTGATGTAGCAGCCCTTACATTACTCTTTGAACCAGAGATGAAGCCCATAATTTTTATCATATATTTATAGAAGATTTATAGGCCAGTACATTCACAGAAGAGTCAACCCCAAGTGACCTTCTTCAATCCGGCTGTCAATTGTTAGCCTGTAAAATTAATTATTACAGCTCGTTAAATACTGCTCAGCCAGTTGCTGAATGGTGAGGGGTTTGTCTGGCTGTGAGTAAACATCATCTTCTGAGAGCCGTGTGGGTAATCAGGGAAAGACTGGTTGTACTGATAGTCGGTTTGGTCAGATTATTCTGCCATCTTGTGGATAATTCGAGGATGTGGGGAATTATTGCTTATTTTAGAAATACAAGTTTTATATCTGTGGAGCTTAGTATTTGCAGGAAGAAAATTTTGGTATTGTTATAAGTGAGAAGTAAACGTGACAAGAACATAATTCCCAAAAGCTTGTTGGTGTTTTAGCTAATGCTGTGTTTGTAACCTGTTACACAGTTTAGTTGTTTCTTCCTTTTTCATTGCTTTTCTTAAGGAATATATTTGCTACCTATGGCTTTTAACTGTAAAAAAAGGGAAACTTAAATCACATTTTCTGGAGTACAAGTCTTTGTCTATTAGGGGAAAAAAAACCCCAGACAACCCCATCAGTAAAACAGAACATACAAACAAAACCCCCCTATTGTCTTAGAGATTCCTTTTAGACAGATTGTTTGACTGTGGTGTCTTTGTATTTCTATTACTGAGGAGTACTGTGTGACCTATTGCTGTCCTGCTTGTCTTCAGTTTGGGCTGTTTCCCAACAGATTATTGGACATTTCTTAACTGAGAGGTAGGAAGGGTTAAAGAAGAGATTATGCACAACTATAGAATTTTCTAGCTCACAAAGTGGCTCTAGCCACTCAGCATATGTACTGTTATGTACTGTAAAATAAATAGGTGTTTTGTGTTGTATACATCTCTGATGGAGCAAAAGGAGAAAATAAAATATGGGGAAAGGCTGTTGGATAATGTAGACATCAACATCGCTCATTAAACTTGATTGATCTAGACCCATCTCTGTGTAGAATTCAGAAAATTGATGTTTGGCAGGTGCCAGGTGGCTTCTTGTTGCCTTATTGCTGTTGTGTTGTCCAGTTGTGTTTGCGATCCCTTAGAACGGAATCATCGATTTGGGGGCATCAGAGATCGGGATGCTCTGAAACCACAACTGCCAGCACAACATCCTGGCCTTGTGTGCATGGTGCTGTTAATGAGACGATCCAGAAAAGAAAGACAGTCTGTATACAAGCTGTACAAGGGCCAAAATGGAGAAGCTAATGGAGCCTCCTCTTTATTGCAAATTCATCTGGTTTTATAGTCCAAAGATTGTTTAGGTTAACGCAGCCAATAGACAAAAGGAAAGATGGTCTTGTGCCACTGTCCCAGAGCTGCAGGACAGTCACAAGGTGATGTTTACATACTTAAGACATTATATCATAGTCTGACACTCTGTATTACAGCCTAATATTCTGCTACACTGTTGCACAAGTATGGTGATTCTGGCTAACTGTTATGAGCTGTAAGAAATGATATCCAAATGTATCATAAAATCATAGAGCTGTTTGGGTTGGAAGGGACCTTTAAAGGTCATGAAGACCAACACTCTCTGCAATAAGCAGGGACATCTTCAACTAGATTGAATATGGAAATATATATATATAAAAATGAGTTTACCTTTAAAGCAAGCCAAAAAGAATAAGGGAGGAAGAAAGGTTATCTTCATTTTAAAATAGGGAATTAGTACAGCAATATTATACTGAGACTCCTAGACCTAGAACTCATATTTCCTTTTCCCCAGCCCCCTTTCATCTTCACACTTTTATGTGTTGTGAACTACTTGCAATGGCAGCAGACTATCAGGAAATTACAAGTGAGTTGGTCTTTATTTAGAAATCATTTCACATACAGCAAGTTAAGAGAACAACTGAGTTGAAATAGTGGGTAAGCATTGCTAAAAAAGAGTTATTTATTTCTGCCATTGAGAAGGGGGCTGTGTGTCAACATGAAGCTCTCCATGAGAGGGCTGAAAAGTAGTATGAAGTTGTTAGAGTACAGGTATTTTTTTGGGTTGAAGCTGAAGAATGTGTTGGTGTTTTTACAGTATTTTGTGAATACTTTATACCCTGTTATAAGAAAAACAACTATTTTGAGACTAGATAGTACTAAGTACTATATTAAGATAAGGGCCCAAAAACTTCATGTGTATTTAGTACTAATACTTTGCTGTAAATGTAACACCTTAGGGTGTTACTGTGAAACATACCAGCATACTTAGTTGAATCTCAGACAGGAAAATAGAACAAAATGTTTGAGGTGAACTAAAGGATAGTCCTGAAAAGCAGAAAATATAAGGTAGAAGTGGCGAGTACATCCTAGCCCCCAGAATTTGAAATACCTGGGATGAAATAAGGCTACAAATGAAAAAGATGAGTGTAAATCTTTCAGTAAATTGAAACCAGATTTGCCTTAGTTATGATTTTTTTTCCTGTTTCTAATTGAACATGAGTCTCTTTTTGGAAAAAACCTCATCACCAACAATAAACAAACCAAAAAAAAAAAGGCAAACAAACCCAGAAAAATCCTACAAAGTAAACCCCAAAACACAAACAAAAATAGAAAAACCCACATCAAAACACAACCTAGTGCGAATCACTATGTTCAGTTTTGGCCACAGTTCTTGAAGGGAACACTTACAGCTTAGCTCAAGCCATTCAGCCAAATCAGCCCAGTACTGAACGACTGCAGTAGATGCTCTGGATGTGTCCTGTGTTCATTCCCTCTCTCCAGCCCTTACAGAGCAACTGGTTCAGGGAAAGGGGCCCTCGTTTTTCTGTGAGTATTCACAGAGAGAAATTTTCTGGCTACTACAGACAATTTGTTTCCACAGTACTTCTTCCAGTTACTTTACCTATGTGTGTGAACTTAAAGAACGAAAGGATTGAAAAGCTATTCTTTGGAAGAGTAAAAAAGCAGCTCAGAAGTTTTAAAGAAAAAAATGCCAAATCTTTCTACCTTTCTGTGACAGCTGAAGATAGCAAGCATGCAGACTCACCCTTGCTCCTTGGTCTGCTTTTTCTGGTGGAAAACGGAGAGCGAGTAGGTATTTAAAAACAAAGGGTTGCACAAGGGATGTTAACAGTGTCTTTGGAATGCGGTCCCAGAGTCTGTGACACAAGGTAGCTACTTCTGCTAAGGAGCCAGAGGAATGTTGCTGGAGAAACACCCCCGTGTGCCTTTTTCCTCTTCTCAGAGGAAAGACCGCTCGTGTTTCTTTATTTTATTTTTTTTTAATTAAACAAACAAACAACAAGAAATAAACAAACCAAGGCTCTGACGGGTCTGTCAGTTTGACCTCTGGTGCTTAAAGCTGCTACTTCCCCGCCTGTTTGTCTCTGAAGGAGGTTACCTTCTCGGTCAGCTCTTCAGCTCCCTCTGTTCCCAGCCTGAGGTACTACCTGTGGTGTTGTGTTTGCTGATGAATCAATCAACTACAGCAGACTCTGAACTGTGACATTTGAGTAACTTCACAGATCTCGTTTTCTTGGTTGTTAAGAGGGAACAGCTTTGCGTAGAGGGGAAGACTGTAAGTGATAGCAACTGTTTAATGGTAACTGTTTCAACTGTTTACTCGAGCCCAAAAGATTGCGCTAAAAACTGCAAATGGGGTAATTTTTCACGGATCCCAAAATACTTGTTCATTTCATCAAAAGTGGGTTTTGTAGTTCAGTGTTTCGGGTCAATAGTTTTTTTGAACCCCAAAGAGAAAATAAATCTGGAAGAAACCAGCAGTACTGAAATAGGTTTAATATAAGCAAAGAACCAAATGAATTAAGGAAATCGCAGTCTGGTTCTAAGGTAAAAGTACTGTAATTGACATGCAAAACTAATAATTTACACTGAATTTTCTAGAAATTAGTTTAGAAGAAATTTAAAATTAAAATTGTTAGAATAACTTTGAAAGGTTGTAGTGGTAAGGTTTTAAGAATCTCTTACAAATGTTGCAGAGAAAGCAGCAATAAGACTGTTGCCGCTAGAATATGGTCAGCAAAACTCCTGGCATCAGACAAATCAAAAGATTTGTTGTCCTTGCTAAAAGGCAAATGAGATAATTATGAAAACAGAGCTACATCAACAAAAATCAGAAGACTTGCAAGGTAGCTCCTCAGAGTTGATTTATAAAAAGAAAGTCATAATTTTGCGGAGCTGGAGTAAAAACCACTTACTCAGAGCAATGTGATTTCAAAAATACACTAATATCAGCCAGCCGGTGTACTGACTTACAAAGTATTAGTTCAATTAACAGTAATTTTGTTTCTGAATTTTTATAATGCTGCTGGTCACCTAATGAGATATTAAGCTCTTTTTCCAGCTCTTTCAGTCAAGATCCCTACTACAAGGTCATCTACCTCTTTGCTTTAAAATATGTCCATTTTATCCTGCTTCTTAACTAATATATTTTGTGCTCTCAAATTGTTTTCTCAGAGTAGAGGAGCCAAACCATTTTGACAGAATGCTGACGGACATACAAACAAAACTGCAGCATAAGAGAGATCTTTGCCTTTCAGTACTAATGGAGAGATTTAGAATTCTTTTGTGAAACTGGTATTTTAAAATTAATTTGTGATCTTCATTGCTGTACATATCTTGTTCTTTACAAATAAGCTACCCTTATTTACGTTTGGTGAAGTCAAGGAGTGCTTTATTGTGACTGAGAGCAGCTGGGTATTCTGTGCTGTGCAGAATGATGATGGGCTATGTACTAGCGTTTAATTAAAACTTGTAATGGTATTCAATTGTCATTCTACACATACTGTGATGCTCAAATTCTAAGAAGTAGGTTTTGCTCTTTAAAATTCTGTGTCCTACTACCTTCCTGATCAAGCACAGACTTTGTGCAGAGCCTACCAATGTGTTCTATACGGGGTTTGGAATCTGCATGGTGATTTGTATGTTCAGGCTGGAAAGCTGAAAGATGCAACGGAAACAAGAATCATGGGGCATTTATAGATTGGAAGAGATGTCTGGGGGTCGTTTTGTCTAACCTCCCATTGAGAGCAGGACCAGCTTCAAAGTTAGATCCAACTTTGTTAAGATCATAAAGCAGAGAATTATACAGCCAGAATTAGAGTTCCTACATTTCTTTGATGTAAAGCTGCTAAACAAGACACCAGAATCTGTTTCACATTCTCCATCTGTGAAGCAGAGATAATTCTTGCATAAATACCCCCACAGTATTTTGATCTGTCTGGGTAGAATAAAAGTTCTAAACAGGAGCAATTCACTTCAGTACTAGGGCAAAATGATTTTTTTCCCATTTCTTGGAGACGTAGAGGAAGTTAAAAAAGAAATCTTACATTTCCTGTCAGTATCAGTGAGGATTACAAGTACTACTAATATCCTTTTCATTGAGTAAATAGGTCAGATTCATATTTTCTAGCATTCTCAGTATTTAGAGGTTGAATTGCCCATTTTGCTGTTCAGCCACTTAGGGGAGATGCTGTATTTGTGACTGCAAAAGTGCTGAAATCTTCTGGTTTTGTCTGGTTCATGAAACTGTTCACATCAGGGAGAATAGAAATATGATCTCATGACAGTATTTATATGAACTGAAACAAAAAGGTCATATTCCAACTGTGCTGATTTCAGTCTTCTGCCTGGGCATTGATGAATAAATAAGGACACTTGAATAGTGCATGTTAGTGACAATGGTTGAACAGGCAGAACAGGCAGCTAAATCCACACAAGAGTCCCCATGCTGAAAGCGGAGTTGCGTGTACTGACTGTGCAAAGGATTATAGTTTTCTGAGTTTCTACAGTTAACACTAGGTTTAAGTCTTCTAGGTGTAACAATTAATTCTCAAAATGCTCTCTGATAGCCTTCTTGTTTTACAAGCCCTCAGTCCCATTACAAAGGTGAAGAAATCCGCAGAATGTAACCTGACTAAGATCAGGTCGGTCAATGACAGGAATAGAGAAACACTGTTATACCCTCTGCCTTCTTCTGACTTACATTCCACTCGTCTAGTGGGGCTAGGTATGAAATACAGGGCTTGTGGCAGACGTGAGGTACTTTGAATAGCAGAGTATGGGCAAAGAATGACAGAAGGATTGATGAGGAAGCATCTTTAATATCTACTACTTTTTAAAAATCTTTTTAGTTTTCTTAGCAACCATTTTGCCATGATTTGGCTGTGAAAAATTGAAGTTCTGAAGGGTAGTTCAAATTTCCTGCCAGGATTTCCCAGTTTTTGCCTCCTGCCTTTGAGATATTTGTCTTCTGCCTTGCTATTTTGTTCTTTCTAGTATTTGCAATATTTCCTAATTTATTTTCTTCTGGCAATTATAATTGCTATGCCGTCTCACTTCCTTGCCAAGTCACTAATGGCAAGACATGTAAAATATATCATGTTTGTCAGGAATAAGTTTAGTTTATGCTTCCTATAATTAGGAAAGTATATCAGTATAGATGTAATGCTTACATTTTCTGATATACCTCCTCAACTCAATAAACTGAGGTTTTATAAATATTCTTTGTTTCCATAGATTGATTTTCAAAAGATGAAACAGTTCAGGTAAATTCCTAATGAATGTGGCCATTAGTCTTTTTGTTTCCTTCATTTGGATTTTGGGTTTCTGATGACAACATAATGCTATCATGCATATGTGAATTGAAAACACTGCTGCTTTTTTGTTTTTTAATTATATTTTTAAATGGTGATTGGGAACAATATATAACTTATCATGTTTCTAGAATGCAGCCACTTACATCCTGTAGAAGAATTGGTTTTGCTCCATTATTTGACCTGTAACTGTAATTGAAAAATCTGCCTTTTTTATCTCCTATATCTTGGTAACTTTCAAGGCAAGGATGGCTTGAAAAAAGAATACCTCTGTCCTAAGTTCAGAAGTTTTTAGGTACATATGGTCATGTTTAAAAGACACCTCTTAGCTATAGTCAATGCAATGGATTACATACCTCAACCACTTGATGACTTGCCAGTTCTTTTCTCTACTTGCCTCACAGAAGGCATGATTTTCTAAAACAGTGCAATATCTCAACCATTTGATGTGCCTCATTAATTTCAGCAGCCTCCTCATTTATTAAAAGTCCTTCGTTGTCTCCAGTTTTATTCTTTTCATGATTTGTTATAACCCATCCAATTTTCTCTTAACTGATTTGACTGCTCTAATTCATTCTGCATTTTGGCTGTCCTTCTCTTTGCTGCAGTAACACACTCTGTATATTTGTGTTCTGTGGCTTCCATAACTCAGTTTTCTTTTAGTCTTAGATTCGCAATTGGTCCCTGGTTGCTTCCTATTCCTTGCATTATTTTCCAGAAATTTTTTTGTACAGCTGTTAACATCCTTGCTTGCAAGGCAGTTTTCATGAAATTTCCATTTAATTTTTGTCAAACTTAAGTGAGAAATTGCAGAAATGACAATTTTTTGACAGGTAAATGAGAGTCCAAATGGTTAAAAACCGTGTAGAGGTTACCCTAGTCAGTCTAAATGGAGGTTACTAATGACTCTGGTTTGTGAAATGCATTCCAGCGTATTTGTGATTTCTAAAGATACCTTGGTGCTTTTTGTACCAGGTGTTAAATTAGGTGAGCTTTACACTACCTGATACTGAATAGCTTTAACATTTTATGCTACTGGAACGTGGAGGGTGTTACCAGAGCAGATGGATGGCTACTCTACTGCAAGTGCTCACCACAGGTGAGGACAAAAGGTCAAGAATCTACTGCAATCCTTTCACGTGTTTTGTAATTTAGGAGAGCTGTTTACATGCCACCTGGGGTTTAATAGAAGGTCTTCAGACCAAGTGCCCCCCCTTCTGTGGGAAGAATTAGTTTTTCCATCTATACTGTGCTAACCATTGGAGCTGGGTACAACTTGTCCCCATCTGATCCTAAAACATAACAGGAGTGGTGGCTTGACTTCTATTTAATTGAAGAACTGTTTATCATCAGGTACCTGTTGCTCAGCCTCTATCCACTGAAACCTCTTACATTTGCCTCTGGTAGTTTATATCAGATTCCTTCTTTCTTTCTTTCCCTCCCTTCCTCCCTTCTTCCCTTCCTCTCCTTTCTTCATTTTTCTTATCTGTTTTCTACAAGCAGTAGTGCTATGGTCAGCCAAGCAGGGATTATAAATGATTTTAGCTGTAGGCAAAGTGTAATGACTGTCTGTAAGACCTTGGTTAGCTCATGCTAAGTTAGTTTTCAAACTGAGCAGACATTAGTTTTGTATCGGCCTGTGCTAAAGTAAGACAGGTCAGGACAACGTGATGGTAGGGGAGGTGTGATCCTTTTTATGTATTACAATTTTAAATTTGTCATCAGTGCAATTGACAGAATTATGTAAAACTTGGTGAAAAGGGACTAAACCATTGCAGAACTGCAGAGTGAAGGACTATCCCAAGGACAAGAAGTGACAGCTCAGAAAAACCTCTCCTAGAAAGCTGATGTTCTTGGGGGAGTGGATGACAGAATGAGCACCATTAATGTTACTTTTTGAAATACAGAGAATACTAAGATTGTTGTGAAGGTCTTCTGCATAGCATTGATGTTTGCACTTGGTTTATGTTACGAACCACTCTTTTAGATTTGTTTTGATATCTGTCTTCCTTTTTGCTTCCTTAGAAGATTGTGTTCAATGGAAAGAGCCTTGGATTTATAGTTTAGGAAACTCTGACAACAAATGGAAACTTGAAAGAGGTTATAAATTTTCTTTTTTCCCCCCCCTAAAATAATGAAATGCTTGTGTGTTTAAGGAATGAAATAAATTCCACACAAATCAGCAGAAGTGATGAAAAAATTAGTCTCTTTTGATTCTAGACAAATAAATATGTTTAAATCTAAGCTTTCTTTTGGTTCGCTTCACAAAACTCCCAATTAAATGGGACATTGTCAGCACCAATTTACTATTTTAAGGAATGTAGTTTAGCATTGCTGCCCTGTAAACAGTCAGTTTATTTTTTCTTTATTGTGTCTCGAAACTTGCAGACACAGGCATTCAAGCTAGGGAGATACTTGTCAAATACTTAGCTTCTAAGTTAGGCATCAAAGTGTGATAACTCTGATTTGTGGATTCCGCTGTGATGATTTATCCTCATTGCCATCTAATAATAATAAACATTTTTGAGTATTGCATATTTGTGCTATGCAAAAAAAGCCCTTAGATTTGAATAAAGATGAAAGCAGTGTGTTGCTATAGTTATTAACAACAACAATATAAAGTTTGTTCTTATAAATGGTGTAAGAACTAGAATAACAAAGATACAGTTTTCTATAATACTTTATACAATTATTAATTAAAATCTCTGCAGGAAATTGAATTATCATATAAATACACTACATTAATACAACTTTTATTTGAATTGATGCATACAATATTGTAATTTAAAATGTGTTTATGCAGTATTCAGACTCTGAGTCAAACTAGTTTAATTTAATCCAGTTCCTAACATGTATTCTGTAAGTCAATCTGCTCTGCAAGTGGAAGAGAAGACATCATCTTAGATATGCCTCTAAAATTGACTTTAACTGCCAATTTAACTAAACCCTTTAATCCGACTCAACTAACCCAGTGTAGTTTTGGTCAAGATTTGAATGCACATTGAGAAGGTTGGTGTTCTTGTTTGCAATGCACCTGCTGTGTACAGGATAAAATCTTTATTCAGCTGTCCCTCTTGGTATAGAAGATCTTCATGTAAGAGTTTAAGGAATTTTATTTTAATAAGAAATTTGTGCTAATGTAGATTCTAAGCATTCCTTAAGGGTTCAAAGCAAATAGTGCTTTGACGTTCTCAAAAAGCCTGCGTAAGACATACAGGTAAGAGTGAGTGAACAGTAGGAGGCTGTTATTTAGGTAGTGCTGAACCACTTCTTGTGTTATATGAACTATCACTTAGAAATGCCTCTGTATCAGAGAAGATGGCAGATGCTTTGCCAGTTTTTAAAAGGACTTTGAACGAAGTGTGGAAATTCCTGACCAGTGAGTCTGATGTCTGTACAGGGCAGCAAAGCCGTAGATAAATACAGTATATTCAGGAAGAGCTAGTGTAGCTTCTGCAGGAGACAGTCATATCTCACAATTCTGCTGTAGTTCCCTGAAGGAATCACTGTTGTGTGTTTAACACAGGGGATCTAATCGAGGTTGACTTTAGAAGGTCTTCAAAAATCCCTCCAAAATACTTAAAGAAGCCGAACTGCTGTAGGATAAAAGGAAATGTCTTCACATACATTAGTTGAAAAGACAGGAAACAGAAGGTAGAAACAAATGTTCCATTTTCTCAGTGTAGGATTTTTTACCTGGCAAATTCCGTGGAGATCTGCATTAAGACCTGTGCTATTCAATGTAATGAGTGTAGGAAAGACAGTAGAGAGGGAAGTGACATTTGCTGACGGCACCAAGTTGTGCAGAGCAGTAGAAGAGAAAACTTTCTGCAAAGAAAAATGGTCTTGTGACATGGAGTGATAAAATGGTTGATTAAATTCACTGCAGAGAAAGGTACAGCAACACAGATAAAAATTATTCTTGACTTTATATATGTGATTAAGAGTTCTGAATTAGCTGTTACCGGGCAGGACAGAGATAGTGCAGTTATGAGAATCTCAGTGTAAGTGCAGTGCTCTGTGGTGATTACAAAAAAGCAGAAAGATGTTAGGAATGATAAAGATGCAAAATATATAAGATAAATATACAAAACAAATATCACATGTTTTCTGATCTCAGAAGTTAATAGCAGAAAGAGAAACAAGGAAGATTGAAGTTACAGAATGACTTCCATATGAGAGGTGACTACAGACCTAATGACTTACAGTGTGTGGAGGGCTGCTGGTGGGGCCCATCATAGGACTTATAAAGTGATGAGTGACAGTGAGAGAAGAGACAGGGTCCAAGTGATCATTGTCTTTTCTGGTCTGTGAAAGAAAAGCATCAAAAGGAACTATCAGGGGGTTCAAAACAAAGAAACAGAAACCAATGTGTTCACGTAGGGTGCATCCAACCTGTGGAGTTCACTGCTGCATACTACAAGGTTTGTGTAGGTTCAAAGTCATGAAAGAAAACCCATCTAAGTTAGTTAAACACAAATATTGGACTTCTAGCCGGTGAAGTTAATTCCCCAAGTCACAGACCATTGGAAGCTGGAAGAATACTGGGACACATGACTACATGTTTGCTCTGTTCTTATGCACTCTTCCCTAAACCTCTATTATTGCACCAGTACTGGAGAGACTAAATGAACTATTTTTATGTTCTGAGATATTGAAGATTGCAGAGTAATTTTTGTAAGCTGTTAATTTGTGTTTGTACAGTATATAACTAGCAAGAACCTAAGCAAGCCCTTCTGTGTAAACTAGCATTTGGTGACATTAAGATAGAGAAACACACAGATGCTATATTGTGGGACATGGACAAACAAGAACATGATACAGTAACACACAGAAGACGTGTCAGGATGGTGAGGTTACAGTTGTGATTGGGACTTACAGTTAATTCATCAGTGTTCTCCGAGGCCTTATCCTTAGTTAAAGCATCTTACTTTTATCATCAGGGAGTTGCATGGGCTAGAATTAAGTTCAAAGTTGTTATTGCCAGAAAGAAAGTGAGATTTTTCTCTCCTGCCCTCTGTAACTCCTTTGCCAGTACAGTTTTCTATTTCAGTTGACATCTTTAAGCATTGTGGTTTCTGAATGGGACACATGAGGGGATCTGCTGGTAATCAGAGCCGGGGAGAAGAAAATTAGTAAGAAACATGCTCCTGGATTGTAGGTCATTGAACAGCAGAACAGAAAATATGTTTGTCCTCTGCTAACACCTGGATTGTCTAAAGGATATGCGGGCTTTGTTTTTTTCTGTGTGATGTGAAACTACAAATATGTTCTTCCAGGTGGGGAAACAATTTCTTCTGCAGGGAAGACAACTGCCTGACCTTGTAGGAGAAGATTATTTTGCTGTGGAATTGATGTGGTATTAATCGTAATATTGACAGTATCATACTACTTCACTTTTAACATTCTGGATGTGGAGTTTTTCTTGGATAGGAGGGGTTCTTTTAGAGTCTACACATAGGACATCACACATCCCCTGAGGGATCATGGGAGCCGCTGCTTTGACCTTTTGAATGACTAGAAGTCTAATGACGGATTTTTTTTTTTCTGTCCGTTTTCTTGTTCTGGGCAGGCAGTGTGATGGACGACTCGCCCCCTTAAAAATCAAATTACCACTGAGGCAATTTTGAGAGGACTTGGATAGCTGTTTTTTTCTTCCCTTACGAGTGTTCGTTTTCTTCGGGAAATGTTCTCTCCTTCCCTTAGGTGTCACTGTTTATCGCTGCTAGACTTGCCCAGGCCCCGGGTTTGGCTGAACGGCGGTTTCGCTCCTCACTTCAGGCGCCTTGGCAAGCGCTGCGTGTGTAGCCTGCGCTGCCAGTCTGTGCTGCCTCACATGCTTGTCTCCCTCCTACAGCAGAGAATAGCAGTGACAGCCTGTGTAAGGCTGTTACCAGAGATCTATATTAGTGCAATGCTGGATACCTTGCCAGTAATTTCTCAGTGTGCATTATGTCTTAAAAGGGGGTTAATAGTTGCCTGTACTCATTTCCTTTTAAAAAAAAATAAAATATATCGCTCATAAGAATGAAATTTCTCAGAAGTCTAATTTGTGAGCCCTTCATTTTTTATTTTTTTTTAAATCTTTTTAGTTTTGCTTCAAAAATATTTAGATTCTGGAATACTTTTCCCTTTCTAGGTCAACTTTTCTTTCATATAATTATTTTGTTAAAAAAATAATTTCTATGTGTATTTATGATGGAAAAAAATATTTCTGTATTTCTGTCAACGCTATTTCTGTAAGAATTAATTCCTAACTCAAACCACCTATCTGATGGTGTGGGCCATAGTATTGACTCCTGAGCAAGGACTTTAATTTCTTCCTGCTTCATGCAACCAATGCACGCTCTGACATGCAACTTCAAACTTGTTAAATTGCCTGAGAGGGTTATTTTGCCTGCCATGATCCATCTATTCCCACAGTGAATATATAACACTGTCACACCAAGGACCTTTAGCTATTTACAGATTTGTGCACTAGATCTCAGTAGTTATGACTGCAGTTGAGATTCCTTTGCAAAATTCTTGCTCTGTGTGCAACAAAAGATTTTAAATAGGAATTTTAAACAATCTCAGGGCCTCCTGTGAGGTGCTGAATCCTTACCTGGTGAACATGGCCCAGGCTCTTTGACAACCAGCATTGATCATTCTCATGGGTGGTGCCATCTCTCTACAAATCACAAAGTTTTTGTGAGGTTTCCTTTAGTTTCTTGCAGTTGCCACAGCAGACATCTTGCTGCTAAGTATATGCTTGGAGAAACCTCAATTCTTCTTACAGGAAGCATAAAAATCTAATAATTGCAAGAATAATTTCTTAGGAAATACATAAGAATTTTATTATATTGAATATTTATAACATCATATAAAAATATAACTTAAAAAAGTTAATGAGTTCTATAGGCTTAGGTGATCATTTTTTATTTTTCTTTATGTGTTTTATGTTGTGAATTTATTAGAGATTTTTTTTTTTTTTAAGGGTGGAGTCTCTTGTTTTTAATCCAAGAATGACCTAGCATTATGAGGGAAAAAAAGTAGACCAGACTGGCTGGCGGATTACCTAGGGAAAACTCTGATATTTTTAACCATGCAAATAGCTAGTCATCTGTTTTGAAATAAAGAGGATTACTTTTGCTTGATAGCTCTGTGTTGTGTTTTTACTGTGCCCGGAGTATGAACCCTCCAGTTTCCAAATAAGGGAAAAATGGCTGTAGATCACATCATAGCTTTAGCTCTTGGAAGAAAATGCTGTGGTCTTTTACAATATTTAATCTAGGTTCTGACAATGGTGTGCATGTTAACTTATTGATGACTTTAGAAGCAAGAAATGAAGCAGAGGTTGCTACAATTCTTATATGGGAGATTTCATCTTCAGTAAATGGAAAATAAAAACAACCCCCACTTTCTGTCCACAGGCAGAATTTCTTTTTATTTCACTGATAACTGAATCAAGGAGCCATCTGTATCTCCTGCGGGGTTCAAATCTCACAGCTAGTTTCTCCATGAGCTGGCAACAATATACATATACAAGAAAAAGTACAGAAGCAGAATGACTGACACCATTTCTTTGAAATCACTAAAGGAAGTCTTTTTCCCTGGTTGCTAAGCTGTGATTCTTGTTATAACTCCCCTAACAATGCTGTTTTAAAAGACTTGTTGATTTGGCAGATTAATACTTCTAAGTTACATGTGGTGAAGAGCAAATTTTGCTTCTGCTTGAACAAGCTGAAAGGCTCCAAAGTGTAAGTGGAAAACTATCTGCAAGGAGAGCGTCCTTCAGGATTTTCACACTACTGATCAACCTGCTCTTGATATGTTATTGATGTTTAAATGTTATTTTATAAGGAGATAGTCAGGAGGAGGAATTTTTTTGTTATTTCAGCCGAAAGGAAAACAAAGCTCAATGTTACTTCATGTATGTATCTTAAAATTGAATAACATTAGGATAGTGTTCACTGAATTCAGGTTTTTGTGTCAAACTGATCTTATATCTTTCAAGAAGTGTGCTAATATAGTCTTGTTTTTGCAGAAGAGAGGCCTTTGGGCAAAACCCTTCTAATTGTAAATGGCAGTCAGGACTATTAAAAGCAGAACAAGTCATCTTACATGAAATATGAATGTAACTAATAATGAGACCACTTGCTCTTTTTTGTTATTTTTTTGTTTATATTTTTTGCAATCAATGACCACAGATATTTTTGCAACTTTTTCTCCTTTTCCCATCTTAGTCATTAATTTTATCTTACATCTGTATACACATGGCTTTGAAAATGTGTATTTTTCCAAGTATATATTACTGAGATACATAGGTAGAAAGTGTATTTTGAAGCTATTTCGAACTGGTTTGTTGAGTGCACTTAATTAGAAAAGACCTCTGGCCAGTTTTTCTCTTCTGTGTTGTTTGGCTTCTGTTGAATCTTGAATTTTAACATATTCTGAGAAAAGCATGAACAGAAGAACATATATATATTGGCTATAGAAATACAATGCTATAAAGAAACAGTCTGAAGGTAAACTGATATCTCTTCTAAATATTTCCGTGAGTTATCTAATTATGGATGTTATCATCTGCCACTGTATTTAAAATATGCTTAGAGAAACCTTAGGAGAACTTGGAACAATGCACTGTTAGAGGTGGATAGCAAGAAACAGCTCCCTTCCCTGCACACTCCCTGCCTACTTACACAGTGTGCTCTTTGGTTTTGCTTATTTTTTAATTTTTTCTTTAAGTTCTGCTTCTGTGAAGTCATTATTTTTACTTTAGAAAGTCCTAGTTTCCTAGTTTATGCTTATTTTTTTAAGCTTGAGTTTGGCATTAATACAATGGTAGGAAGGCAAGGAATCGTGGTGTTTGTGGGAATGGAACAATAGTTATGCTGTCACCCTTCCTTACCTGTTTGGAAACTTCTGTTTCAATGAATCTGACAAAACCATGAACATTTGTGTGACAGAAGCACTAAGAGCAGACTGGTCAAATGATACCCTCTGGTCTCATATATGCACAGCAATCCAGAGTTTAGCCTTGTGATAATAAGCTTCTTGACTTGACCCTAGGATGTGTCCTTAATATCTTAAGAAACCATTTTCTTTAAGCAACAATTCTGTGGCTTTCTTGTCAAGATAACACAGTGATAGTATTCGTAGTCTGCTATATGCGTGTTTTTTTTCCTGTCTTGAATTTAGTAGCTCATGATTACTTGCCTGCTTTTATTAAGATTGCAAGCTGTATGCCTCAGTAGCCTCCTTGCCAAGAAATGTTCTCCAGAGGTAGAATTCTTCAGGTTTTCAACTATGCTTTCTTTAAATATCCTTAGTCCTTGACCTGGAGCCAGTTCAGTCTCATGTGGCACTGAACTGATCCCCTGGGATCCAACCATTTTGTGTTTCCATGAGGCTGCTGTTGTTGCAGCTAAAGGCTCCTTCTCTTTTTTGGTTGGACGGTCTGACGAGAGAGGAAGAAGGGGTACTGTTGGATTGGCAGAAGTGAGAAACTTTGCTTAGGAGTCAGTTGTAAGATGGATTCTGGGTTCACTTTCCACTGCTTCTACTACACCACATGCTCTGCAAGGGAGAGTTACGCTATGGTGTAGCTGCAGGTCAAGAAAAGTTGCAATTACTCGAGGGAAACCAAGAGGAACTGCAGGAGTAATTCTCTTTGGGGGCTAGAGTTGGAATAGTTCAGTGGGTGGCAGATCAGCAAATCTCCAAACGAGGCCATACTTAACTGAACTTGGCCAAATAGGACAGACAAGAGCAGGCTGTCAGTCCAGATCCTGACAGCTATCATTTTGGAATAACTACTGAACAGAGTGAAGTAAATCCAGTCTCCCAAGTATGTTTGAATTCTTGTCCAGCAAAAAGAAAATTACTTCTTGTGCATATGATGAGTTCGATCACTGGTATGAAAGCAAGAATTTTAAGAAATGCTAGGTACAATTATAGACAATTCTCTGCAGTTCATGAACCTTTATCAATTCCTATTACTTCTTCTCTCAACTTTTAGATCTCAGGATAAGGTTTGAATTTCCTGAATTCCTGCTCATAATCTGTTTCTACTATCTAGAGGAAAAAAAAAAAAAAAAGGCCCAGCAAAATTATCCTTATTTCAGGGCTTTCAAGCCTTGAGTAATGTGCATTTTTGTTTTTGAGATAGAAAGGTCAGATGAAGCAGACTTCCATTTGCTATGCACAGCCGCTGGTTTGATAATATTATTCATTCTCTTCTGTTTCCTGAGTTTATCTCCTTGCAACCAGATCTTCTCATGGAGGCAATGCCATAATCTTACCCCACTTTAAGAATATTCTATCTGTGATTGTGTCTCCTAAAAGTTTGCAAGGAAAAGATCATTTATTCAGTGACCTCATTGCCTTGGCTTGCCTCAGAAAAGTGTTTGAAAAGAATTTTCAGTCTTTTACTGCCTTATGTAGCATGGCAATTCATTGTCTTCTGTCTCTTCTTGTAGCATCTCAGAAAGAAATCTCTTCATTCTTCACTGCCAAAGAATAGAGGAACACAACAATCTTGTTGCCTACAAATTGCAGAAAGAAGTTATAAGCTCCAGCAGTAGCATGGTTTTAAGAAACTTCTTTGAATGGTAATGGAGAAATAAAACAGGAAGGGAGGAAGGAAGGAGGGAAGGAAGGTTGGACCACAAAGCGGTTCAACAGTTTCACAAGCAGTGGACAATTACAGTACGCTTTTGTTCCTTCTCCTTCAATACCCTGTGTAAAATGTATTTTATCTTCTAGAAATTATGACCTTTATTGCTGACTCAATTTTTCATTACAAGTCCCTTCATAGCTAAGACCATGTTCCTTGCTGTAGCTTTGACCCTTGCAAGCTGGACCACCAGATAACTGTTGCAGCACCTTCGTGTCAAGTTTCTTTATACTTTTCCCTTCCTCTCACCACATGCATCTGGAAATTTGAATACAATTGCAGTGTGGCTAATGTACACACTAACAATGAGGAATAACTTCCTCAACATTGGCAAAAATCCTGGTAACAGTTGCTCTGCCTGTCATCCATATCTCAAAGACTATGTTACCAGAGATCTTCCAGGATGATATTCCAATGACTTGGGTCTGTCCCTCATAAAAGGAAGGATCTGGACTCTGATAATTTCTAACACCTCATTTTATGTGAGGGGGAAATGATGGTATTACTCTAAACACTAAATGACTAATGACTATGTCTAAACACTAGGACCTGATCACATGATTGCCCTACTTGAAGATTTGGCCACAGCATTTTACAACTCTCTTCCATCCTCAGTGTCTGTTTTTCTTCCAATGGGAAGGAAGTTGTGTGAAAAACTGGCAGGGGAAGGCAGAATGTTTGTGAACACCTGTCTTGACATGGAGTCACAATGCAGAAACTACACCTTGACCAAAAACTGGAAGGGCTCCCAGATTCTGCAGTTAAGATACAGAAAACATTTAATATGAAGATGATATTAAATAAGTTGCTGCTGGAAGCATGTACAAAGAATTTGACCATTTGGAGCCCTTTTTAACCGATGCAAAAACTTAGGGGATTTCAGCAGAAATGGTAGAAGTCACTTGTCCATGACTTACCATTTAAAATTATCAATAATTTGAGGTTGTTTATGGGATGCTGCCTTCTTCACATCCTCTCAGTGCAGGGGTATAGTAATGGATCCCTTATGGAAAGTAGGATTTGACAGAAAATGAGAGTATGATTTAACAAGAGAAGGTCTAATGATGAGAAAGTAGCAATGAAAAAGCTCTGAAAGAGCAGCAAAGCTATTCAAAACAAATAAAAAACTTTGTCGTCAAAAGAATTATAATATAAACTGGGCTGATTTCCAAGCCACTCCATGACACATCTTTCCTATATTCTTTGGGATGATAAATTATTAATTTTTGTAAATACCAGCTTATCCCAAATCTAAGTCATACCAGGCATGGAGCAGCATGACATTCTTTGTTACCTGTAAACTATTATATCCTCTGTTCCAGTACACTAACAAGAAAGAGTAAGAGGTTAGATACAGAACTGCTTTTCCTGTTAGAGGCATTAAACAATTCTATTGTAACCAGGTATTGGATTCAGAGGCAAAGCTACTGTGATTCCAGAGCTTTACTTTCAAAATCTGTCTAGCACTAAGTTCCATCCCAATGTGCACATTTGGTCCTTTTCTAGGCCCACCTGACTTTTCACTAAGAATTACCAGACATTTCAGGATAAGTTACAACACTTGGAAGCTATAAAGAACCACTTCTGCCCTTCTGCCTCATTTCTCCCTCCTTTGTTTCATGTTGTTCTTCTCCCTGATGCCCGACCACGGTAAATCCTAGTGCGTCTCATGTTTATTCATGAGGCTGCTGCTGATAATCATGATGAAATCTCAGCAGTTTTAAGCTAGGGAAAGTGTTATTTTTTTTTAGAAAATATTTCTATTTGAAGTTATTGCATATGATATCTTAGGCCTTGATCTTATGAAAATCATTCTCGATGCCAGGACTAGTCAGGCTGGTAAATCCAAGCACATACATAAATGTTGGCAGGATTTGTTCTTTCAGGAATGTAACAGTGAAATAATTTTAAAAATTATGTCATACATATAAAGAGTATTTATCAGGCCCACACAGAACAGCTGTTAGTAGTTCAGAACTGTAATCCATAAAATGTATCCATGTCAATATATGTCTTCAAATGTAGAAGTATACCTCAGGGAAAAGTTTTTGGAAGCAGCCATCATGTGGTGTGTTATAAAATCAGCTGGAGTATGGTACTTGTGTATTGGGGTGTGGTTGAAGTTTTGTGATTTTAGGACTGCATGTCGTCACAGTTACAGAAATAAAAATTCTTCCAGGTTCATTACAGGAGCTCCTGTCTGCCACCTTGTGTGACTTCATCTAAAATACAGAATTGGGTATTTAGAGGGAAACTAATAGCAGTGGTTGTAAGATTTTAGAAATAAGTGCTGTACCTTCATATCATGGAGGTATGGACTCCCTTGGAAAAAAATACCCAAATGAGTGCTAGAAAAGTGTTTTGGGAGAGAAGGACCTGCACACAGAGTATGAATCCTTAATGATTAGAAAGATCAGACTAAAATGTTTCTATGGAAGGAAGCAAGAGTTGAAATGCAGATACTCATAATGCTAACAGGTCGCAGTCCTGGTCTTAAATGAGAACAAGAAAACTGCCATTGCCCCCAAAGGGCATAAGGATATCCTATCCCTGTTCTCTAAATTAATTGATAGCCCTAGGATATTATTTTCATAGTGGTTTATTATTTTCATACTGCTCTCTGGGCTATTTCTCATAAGCCTGTGCTGATTAAGATTCAGTAATGTTTTGCCTGTCAGAAATACTCCTTATTTTTGCCAGTGTGGCATAGACTTTAATTTGTAATTTCTAATTCCACCCTGCCACAGTAAGCTTCTGTTGATCTGCTCTTTATATCTTCTTTTCAAAGTAGTGTAGATGGTTTCAGCTGGATCTATTCTCCTGCCCCAAGATACATTTCCTTCTTTCACTCTTCCAGTCCAAATGGGCTCTACGCCTCTTTACTCTGTTCCCAACTGTTAGTCCTTAGAGCTGCTGCCAGCCTTTAATGGAGTTCATATCCAGGCAGAGAAATGTGAGATGCTGAGCTACCTTGGCACTGAGATCAGCAAGAGAAGAGCAGATTCAGCACACTGAGACCATTGGGGCCCAAGTGCATGAAGGTATTTAATTATCCAGGTTTAAACCTCTGATGGGACATAGATTTCAATGGTGAGTTATCCCTCTAATTAAGAGTTGTGCAGACAACTTCTGCTTATTTTATATGCCTCAGTAACCTAGCAAAGGCAGTGGCACTTCTTGACTAAATAAAGTAAAATGTTTGGCTGTGGTAGGAAGAGCATTGCCAGCAACCAAGGAAGGTGATCCTGCCCCTCTACTCAGTAGAGGGTAGGCGATCTACCCTTTGCTGTGGCCCTTGGTGAGGCCACATCTGAAATGCTGTGTCCAGTTCTGGCTCCTCAGTCCAAGAGAGACATGGTGCTCCTGGAACAAGAAAGAGATGATTTAGGGACTAGGGCGTGTCTTTTATGAGGGAGCTGGGCCTGTTCAGTCTGGAGGGGAGACAGCTGAGAAGGGACCTCATCAATGTACACAAGTATCTGAAGGGAGGGTGTCAAATGGATGGAGCCAGGCCCTTCCCAGTGATGCTGAGTAATGGGACAAGAGACAAGGAGCAGAAACTGATGCACAGGAAGTTCCACCTGAACATGCAGAAGAACTTCTTTACTGTGCAGGTGAGAGTGCATGGGAACAGATTGCCCAGAGAGGTTGTGGAGATATTCAAGAGCCACCTGAATGCAATCCCGTGCCATGTGCTCTAGGAAGACCCTGCTGGAGCAGGGAGGTTAGACCAGATTGACCCACTGTAGTCCCTTCCAAGCTGACCCATTCTGTGATTCTGTGAAACAAACAAGTTACTTAGCTAACAACCTTTGTTCATTATCTAACCCCCTTACCAGTACTTATAAATGCAATTAAACAAATGTGAAATCAAAACCAAAATATACAAATGTAAAATTAGAAAACTAATTAGTTCTGTGTTTCCTGATTCTAAGGGGGAAAAATTTTCCACCAGATTGAGAAAACAGTGAAAAGTTTCTCATTGAATTCATGAAGTATTCAAAAATAATCTTGAAAATTAATGTACTTAGATCTGATCTTCAAAGACCTCGTACAATGGTGAATTGAAAATACGTGGGCATTTCTTATGTAGCTGTATACATTTGTACATGTATGTGGTGCTATGTACAAGGACATTTCTAGGGTGGACTTCACGTCACACTCCAACTTTAAAAGATTAATTCTCTAAAATTAGAGATTTACTTCGATCTGCTGATCTAGATTGCCTCATTATTTGATGCAGAGAAATAAGAAGCTCTAAAATATCTTTCTTGCTGTATTATGAAAGATGAGAACCACCATTTGAAAGTTCTGCTCTTTCTGCTGTCATTGGAGGGGAGTCTGTTCAGCTTAACTGCTACTTTGCCACTTAACCTTTCAGCAGCAGACATTTGAGGGCAGATCACCATTTTCTATGACATTAAATCACTATTTTCACCAAAGAATTCATACCATGGGATGGAAACATTAAGTTACTAAATCTCTAGGAAATCCTTACCATCCTTTTAACACAAGACTTCGGGAAGTACCATAGGAGATTTAAAGTGGTGTGGGAGTAGGGTGTTTTTTTGGTGTGGGTGGGCTGGTTTTTGATCAAAGGCAGGAAAATATGTCTGTCAGTTTGCTCGTCCTCTCTGCCCGTAGGAGCTAGAACTGCTGCTTGGATACAGAATCCTTACTCTGACTTCTGAGGAATGCTAGACGACAGGAAAGTGGGGAAGAGCATTTCATTTGCTCAAAAATGTTTGTGTGGCTACAAGATGAACAGCACCTTGTAGAATCGATCCCCATAACACCAACCAACTTAATGAACATTATTCCTGAAGCAATCTATTCATTACTGCTGATCAAAATCCTGTGCTTGCTGTATGTATACTGCCAGACACTCTACTCCCCCAGAGTCGCCCTGTGCTATCATCCTACACTGAAAGTTTACACTTCCTCGATCTGCTCTAGTTTATATCAAATGGAGATTATTAAGTTATACACAGGGGAACAGGTGGGTGGAGCAGCTGGCATGAGAAGTGAGCAGCCTGACAACAGAAAAAAATCAGGGTAGACTGCAGTACAAAAATTTTCCTAGGAAATTGCAAATTTCACAATCTGTTCATGAGAACTGATGGTATAGCTCGTGTGCCAGGTAGCAAGTCTGGGAGACTCTAGACTTCACTGGAAGCAGACTATTCAAGACCTTCAAAGATCTTGTTAGTTTTGGCTTCAGTCTATTATACTATATCAAGCAATCCTACTCATTCTGGAAAGCAACTCTGTGAATTTCTGAAGTATATTGAAAAGGTCACAGTGGTTTTTCAGTCTTAATTGACTGACTGAGTTACTATTTTTTTTTTTTTTATTACAGATGAAACTTTAAAGATAGCACTGTGAACTCTCAATCATGCAGAATTTGAGGAGCTTATCTTTAGTTTAATTCAGTGACATGAAGAAAACATCAGTTTGAACTGGTTCTGACGAACACTAGTTAGAGAAAGCTACCCAACTAAATAAACTCTCTTGAATTCGTGTGTAATGTGAAGGATGACCTGATGGAAACAAATGTTGCAGATTCAGAAATACACAAAATTTAGAGTGCAATGAGCTGGGACAGCCAAGGAGAATGCAGTAACAGTTAGGACAACCTGATAAGGCTGAAGTGGCAAAGTTTCTGCAGTAAGTAAATGTGTAAATGGCTGCGGAGAAACTAGGTGACAAGATCAGATGTGGAAGACAAGGTAAGCTGCCAGTCAATGTCTAGCACTTTTGCAGTTTATCCCATATCATTTACGGGGAACCCAGATTGAAAGAACCTCTTAGATGGTTAGGCCACTGTCTCAGGGCACAGGAGAACAAAGTCTTACCTTCGTGAGCTGAGTGTTGCCATGATTTATCTCTGGTTCTCTCTTGTTATGACTTAAGAAGCTTTTCTCAGGAAAGTTTCATTAAAACATACATTTCTGTGAAAAGTTACACTTCTGACAAATCAGCATTTTTCAAATGAAAAGTGTTTAATCAAGAAGTTTCCAGCCAAGTCTAATTATAGCATCCTTTTTAAATGTTTCAGGGTTTCAGACAGCACTTCGAAAAGAAACACAGTGAAACATTTGTTATTACTGAAGTCTTTCATATTACTCAAGTTACAAGAAACAATTAAATATGTCACAAGAGATATCTTGTTAAGCATTTGGCATGCCATTGAATAACATTTGACGGCTTGAGTTTCTAATTTTTCTCCTTTAAATTCAAACTTCCTTGTAGTTCTTACCTGAATTGCCATTGAGCACAAGCCAAAGTTCACTTGCACTTCCTTTCTACATATATTCAATTAAGAAATGTAAACACTTGGAGTCCCTCTTGGAGGGGAGGGGGGGGGAGATGGCAGTGAAAAAAAAGAATTGTCAGTAGAAGAGATGCATGTAGGCCAAGATGAGAGAGAACTGTTTTTTCTGGGGGGAAAGAATCAGTAGTAGCTTTTGACATGGACAATGTAATCTGTTACAGGAAGCAGTTTATGAGAGAAGTCGGTCCTACAGCTGTGCATGAAAGAAAGGTAACTCATGTTTGTACAGTCACAGGGAACAACATGCTGTTAATGGCAGGAGAATGTGTCTAGCTTTGGGAAATATTTTGACTATTGTGGATCATGCAGTGAATGCTGGTCTGAAACCAGTATGTTTTGTTCTTGACATGCTGCTTTTCATAGGCTTTTGTTGAACAACTTGCACACTCCTGGTATAATCTAAAAGACTGTGGTAAATTTTACAATAGCAAAGGTAAAGAAAGAAATATGATGACGATGACAGGAGATAGAATAAAGGGGAAAAGGCTCAGTAGAAAGTATGGAAGCTCATCTGTGCATTACTTTAAGGCACACTTAATCTGGTAGCATGGGAATTGTCAGTGCGGGTTTGAGACCACTGCAGTGGCAAAAGCTGGATAATACATGCAAAGGCCAATACACTTCTGACTCATTGTCTAGAGTCTGGTAAAGCAAGTGACAGCTGGTGGTGTTCTTAATATCAGTATCAAATCCAAGGAAACCAGCTGAAGCATGTAGCTGAAAAAATTCATTACCCATTTAAAAAGTTCAAAGGGTATGTGAGGAAAGTGAGAAAAAGACTTTGGCTTTTGAACACTCAGCTTTTACAGGAGCCTCAGGAGTTATATAAACTCGTTTAAGAATGCATGCTGAGAATATTTCAGCTAAATGGCTCTTAAAACCTTGGCTTACACAAGGTATGAATTCCAAACAAATTGACAAAATTGTTCAGCTGAGATAGACAAAGGAAAAGAAACCCCCTCAATCGACCCATCCCCAACACCACCCCTCTAAAACTCCAGTACCAGTATGTGCTTGAAATATATATTTGCTTTTTTTCTAGTATTGTTTAAGCATATTGATTGAAAAGCATGCCTGTAAAGTCTCTGCAGGACCCAGTCAGAGAAAAGCATTTAAACCATGGGATCCCAATGTCCTGGTTGGAAGTAGACATTGATTTGGGTTATACCATGGCAAAACAAATAGGGAATACAGCCCTGTTCTGATCACACATGAAAAAGGAGGTTTAATCTATCCAAAGACCTAGGAAATTACACCCTCCCACCTTTTTTTTTTTTTTGCCTTTAAATTAGGTTGTTAGTGTTGCTTAAGAGTAGAGAGGGTCTATTAGAAAGGCTTGTCTGGGGACTCTGGGGAATCTGTTCTTGGGTCCCCAGCTGAAAGACAATTGAAGACTCAACAGGTTGGTGTTGGGATAATCATAATTAAAGAGAATATTGATAAATTATAGCTATCTATTTTTTGGAGTCAGTTTTGTCTTAGTAGACAGTGTTTATATAGTCTGCTTTAAAGCATAGCTTAACCAGAAAAGAAAAAAATAAATCTGAATCTAGATGCTTCAACATGTCTGACATTAATAGAATTGTACAGAAACAGCTGGACCAAATCTTTGATAAAGGTTTATTTTTAGCTCTTGAAAAGGAAATTTTTGTAGAGTTGCTCACATGGACTGTGAAGCAAACTGGCTTCTGACTGTTACAGCGCTGCTCTTGTACATGCACTCTTAGTACATGGTACTAGGCTTTCATAGTTTTTTGGTAGTCTATTTCCATGCAGCATAAATTTGAACATTCTCCTGGATCATGGCCTTTCCTGTTGTTGGTCAGCATAGCAGTTCAATTATTTTAGTGTCGTTTTTCTTTCATATTTTCTTTGATCATCTCTTTGATTTTCAAGAAGAGGGTCTTCATTTATTGCAAATTGACCGGACATTATCAAAGCATAATTGCATTTTCTGTGCTTTTCACATGAGAAACTGAAACACTGACAGAAGAAATGTTGTCTCTGGACATGAAAAAAGGTTTTGGTCACCTGCAGAAAACAGCCTAACATCTAGTGTAACATTATGGTTTGCTGGAAGGAAATGATATGAAATTTTGTTTGTTCTGTGTCCCTAGAAATGGCAAGGGCCCTCTTGCTCCTTAACTACTCTATTTTCAGAGTATGCAACTATCCTTGATGATTAAAGCTCCCAGATGACTGTAGTCATTGGTCTTGTCTTTTGGCCGTGATATTGTGGCTGAATTTACTATCCTGTGCATCTCTTAGATATATATTTTGCTTTTTTAGGTTTTCAGTGTTGGAAACAGACATAGTATGGATGAAAATTGGCAGAAAAATGTGAAAAGCTTCAGGATTTTGAGTCAGGTGGCAGAACATTCGGGAAGCTTCTGGCACACCACAGATGGTCGGTATAAACTGTTGTGGCAGAGCAGCTCTGCCAGGAACCCTATGGAGTTTATTTCTAAAGTAAACTTTTTAAAATACACAGAATATTAAGGCAGGATAAAAACCATTCATATAATTTGAAATTATTGCTAATATGTTAGTTTGTTGTTATGAAGTTCCATATTGCTTCCTACTTTCCCCCCAACACAGTTATATTAGTATCCTCATTTTTCTAATCACCTTCTCTGATCTCTGTAGTCTTTCAAACAAATCAGGTGACTGAACTGGAGGTACAGGATATTATTGAGCTGGGAGCTGAACTGAACAGGAAAGTTATATGTACATTATATGTTACATTTACGAAAGAACCATGAATATGATTAAGGAGCAAAAGCTTTACATAGTTTCACATAGTAAATTTATTTAGTTTTACATAGTAAATGTTATAGGCTTATGAACTAAATCAGAGCATTTAATAAATATAAAATGACATTTATATTCTTATGTAAATACAATATTTTGTTATTATGTGAAAAATTACATACACATGAATACATTTATTTTATACATATGTTTATATATAAGAATACTATCCTATGTAAGGTAACACAAGTTCTATTAGTCTAAATAGTATTCTTATTTGAGTTATGCTATAAAATGTGAAAATCTTGGCACAGGATTTGGCAGAGGAGTAGATGAATCTAATACTGAAACTCAAACAGGATATTTTTCCCCGTTGTTGATTTTTGGGGGGATTTGGCTTTTCTTTTTTTCTTTTTTTCCTTTTTTTTTTTTAGCAAAGGAGATAACATTCTTAAAGAAGTATAATTTTCAGCTGAAAAATTCCCATGCACACAGAACAAATTGTATTAACAGAAAGTTTGGGAATTTTATTGAGTTTTTTCAAGAATATTGATCAATGGTACTTGGTAAATCTTAGCTACCAATGGATATTTCAAGAAGAAACCTATATCCAAAAGTCAGTATTAGATTCTTAATAATTTCTTTTTGCCTCCCTTATTAGCTAGAGAAGTCAGCATTTAGAAATGTCAGTCAAAAATATATAAAGGGATTACAAGATGAGACTTCTCTCTTGACAATCATTCCATTGTACACTTCTGGAAAGATGTAAGTACTCTTTTAGCTAGTTTAGATACCAGCTAAAACTTTTTATCTCTAAACAGGTCTTAGTATCAAGTTCAAAATAAATGTCAAAATAAGAAAAGATTTATCTTATGTACTAGTAACATGCATCCTCAAAGATAACACCACATCTTCTCTGCCTCAAAGTCCCAAACATTGAATACATTTGTGTTTTTTCTGTGACATTTTGATGTGAAGTTTTACTCAAGATTTCGTTAAACTAGTTAATAAAAGAGGACAAACTGGGGTTATCTGGGTGCACTTGATTGTCTCTAAAGGTGATGCATCTGTTGAATTTTCAATGAGTATTTTTGCCCTCTTCACCTCAGCCTTTCAATCAGGTGAAATACCTTATTAGTATTTCTTTCAGGTGGAATCCTTGTGAAGATTCCATGGCATGGAGGCTAGACTTTTTTGATCACTGAATATGGATCCATACTGTTCTCTTTTCTCCCCATATTTGAAAGAAAACAAGTAAAACCCTTCCTTAGGCTAAGTCAGAGAACATACCCTGTAATTACTTTGTGAATGGACACAAAGAAACCAGATATAAAGCTTGAAAGATGTATTAATGCGATAATATGACGAGTTCAGTTTGAGGGAAAACTTGACTGGCTCCTAGTAAAATACATTTTGCAGTAGCATCATGTGTTTCACATGGGATATGAATATTGTGTCATGCATGCCTTGCCATTTTTGTTCTCGCAGAATGGACCCGAGTTGGGAAAACACAGAAACACAGGTATATAGCTGCAATAATATATTCTCATTATACAATTAGATGCAATCATTCTGTGGTTTACTATAATGTTCCATTTGTGATGAGTCTGTATGTGAAGCCACATTTTTATGTTTCAGACTCAAGGCTATTAGTCTGATATATTATTTGGTTGTTGTCCCTTTCCACTTCCATAGCAACAATTCAGCTATTCTCAGCACTTAATAATTGTGAAAAAATCAAATTCCATCTGTTTTGGCCAAATGATGTCTAAATAAACTTACACTAGTTAAACATCACTTATTTCCACTCTTGGGCTGGTTAAGGAAAGCAGTGTCTGTTGATGTGCGAAGTAAAAACTGCCCTGCTGGTGAGACATGTCACTCAGAGCCACAGCTAATACTGCAAAATCAGGGTCAGCTCTGGAGTAAGTGGGTTCTGAAAGCACACTTGAGGCCAGCACAACAGAATCTGGTTCTAACCCTCAAGCTATGCAGTAGTAGTGCTGATCAGTAGATCACCTTAGGTCTCAATTTCAAGAATGTTTTAGGAATACATCAAAGTAAGAATTTCACTGGTACAAAAATTGGCAGAATGCAATGCCAGCATCTTTCCCTATAGTTTTTTGCATCTTCTTGCTGCTTGTTCCTTTGTGGCATGTTTTAGTTCCCATTGCTAAAATTTGAGGGAAGATCTCAAGACTTTTCCATTTGCTATGAGTTATTCAGTTAAGACAACATGTTCTGAATACTCTTGGCCTGGAGTAAAGGCAGGCCATTCGTAATAGGACTTTCAGAAACTCTTCACTGCCCTTGATGCTGTGAGCATTTCTTTGCTCCTTCATGGACAGCTTTTTCAGTGATTTTCCAGTGCTTTATTGCCTTGATACTGTTATAGAATCACAGAGTCATTTAGGTCAAAAAAGACCTCTAAGATCATTGAGCCAAGCACTGCCAAGTCCACCAGTAAACCATGTACCCAAGTGTCATGATTATGTGTCTTGCAAGTACCTCCATGGATGATGACTCAACCACTTCCCTGGACAGCCTGTTCGAGTACTTGACAACCCATTTGGGGAAGAAAATTTTCTAATATCCAACCTTAACCTTCCCTGGCATACCTTGGGGCCATTTCTTCTTGCCCTGTCACTTGTTACTTGAGATGCTCCTAGTATTTTCACTAGCTTTCCCACAATTTCCACAATTATAAATTTTCTTCCTCTCATGTCTTTAGAAATCTACCATAGAATTCAGTGAGAACTCTGAAAACAGTGTCTGTCTCCAAGACCTTGACCATGCAAGGATTTCAGACATGACCTGCAAAATGCAGGGAGGTCTCCAGGCTCATTGTTTAACTGAAAATCAGGATGGTTCTGTTCATCTCTATTTTGCTGATTTAACTCTATATATCTCCTCTCTGCCAATGACAAGAATGGAAAATCAAGACTCAGCCACTTACTCTATGGCCATTTCAGCATGCCCATCAGAATTCCTGCAGCTGCTCTCTGCTCAGGGCTCATCAGACATCTCTCCCATCACGGTTTATCAAACGCCTCCACCTCAGCATCTCAAATAAGTCAAGCTGCTTCCTTTTCTTGCTTGCTCTCCTGCTTGCCTGCCAAAACCAGAAAGCCTTTATTAAGGGCTTCCCCGTCAATCATCCCAAAGGCCCCTTTGGAGATCTGATTAGTGTTTGCAGCCTACACTCAGGAACAGGCGGAATCTGTCTGGTGGAATTCATACAAAGGGCTATGTAGGAAGGGAGTGATTTAACTAAAGGGTGAAGCCTTGTTTCTATGCTGCAAGATATGTTATCATCTCTGTGAGCAGTGAGATATTTTCAGACTGCGAAGAGTTTTGCAAGCAGGAATTTAGGATCTGCAGAATGATTTGGGATTGTTAGGGTTTGCCTTTATTTCAGAGCCCGAGAAAATGGGTAAATCAGCCTGTGCAGGAGCTTGAGGCTGCTGTGCTCAAACTGCTACTGTTGGTACTATTGGTAGTTTACAGTGGGCTTACACATACTTACAACCTGTACAATCAGATCAGCACAGACAGTCCCTTCATCTTGCTAAACCCATACAGACTGGATAAGGCATTTTAAAGGAAGGTAGAAGTTTTCTATTACTGGTCCTCTATATCCTTTGTCTTACTATTTCACAAAAAAATTAAATATTAAATTCTTTCCACCTAGAAGAATGGAAAATAGACTGATTTTTACCTTCACAGACAGTTCTGGAGACTTGAGAAGTTCTGGGCCTAGGGTGGCTGTGCATAGGTTCTGGGGAAATCCACCACGACCTCCCCATCTGTGTAGATTGCAGTGTCCAGCCTTATCTGCTAAGCTCCATTGACCAAGAAGTGAATAAGGCATTTGACTTAAAAAAAAACAAACAGTAAAAGGAACAAATGATTTATTTGTGATGCCCAAAGCAATTGCCTTGTGCGCTGAAGGATGAAATTTTATTTAGATACACTACATTATTCATGCAATCCTTGTTAACCTAATAACCTTACTAAAACTACACTTAAGTTCTTTTTTTTTTTTTTTTCCCTGACCTGTTGCTGCTGTGGATTTTGCTTTGAAATCAAGGTGTAGAAAGCTGATGTTACCTGATTTAATTATAAAACAGCTATCAGAAGAAAATCAAGTGACTAACTACTGCCTGCCAACTCCAGGTGCTGAGAGCAGCAGTGGCAGCAGGACTGCACCTCATCATAACCTCACAAAAAAGAAACTGGATGTTGCCTGGTAACAGAGACTGTTGGTTTTCTTTTTCCAGAGGTTTAGCAAACAGCTGAAGGAACCAATTTGAGGAGCAACATAAGGTTTGAAAAGAACAAATAGCTGTTGAGGAAAAAACAGTCAAAGAGTGAGATCAGAGATTGTTACTTGGATACAGCAAAAGCCAACACAACAGAAGGGCTGGGAGGAGAGGCAAAGGCGAAATAACACTAGACTTATTTAAGCTCTGGAAGTATTTTTTTATTTATTTTCCCCCCTCCAGTGCTAGTACATCTAGTGGCAATGCAGTTCTACACCTGGCGATCAAGAAGTGTTCTCAGAAAATTGTTTGTACAAGTTTTCTCTTCCACTCTTTCCAATCATTTTCGTTTGCTCAGATTTTCGTGTTTATCTTCCACTATATTTTTCCTTCTCTATTTTCTCTTCAAGAGGAATTTCTTTTGTTATACATCATAGAAGTAAGGTGGTGCTGGTTTCAAAAAGGGCAATTTCATTAAGACAATGAGGGCACTTGATACACCAGTTACTGAATTTGTGTGCCTGTTGCCTTGCTATCTGCACTTTCAGACAGAAGACACTATATCATCATCTCTATATCATAATTTTTCATCATAGTCACAAAGGTTGCAGAAATAGACTTCAGACTTTGATCATATGAGCACAAGGAAGATTTCACAGGTCCATTCTTGGCCAGAGAATACAAATATAACGGTAATCTCTTGGAGAATGCTTCCTATAGAAGTGCTGATTTGAATTCTGTTTTATAGGTGAGAGAGATGCAATTGAACTGCTCAGCTCAAATTTTCCCTGTTGTTCCTTTCCATTCACATGTCAAGTGTACATTGCTGGATTCTTCCCATAGATCAGATCATAGAAGCAACTCACAAGTTCACAGGTACAAGTTATCCTAGAGAAGACAGCCTGGCTCTTGGTCTATTTTGATTGCTAATGATACCTATATGGATTATAGTGTATATAATCTTACATTGATTAGAATTACTTCAAACATTTTTGCCTTTTTTGTATTTACATTTTCACTTACAAGTTGCAGCCTTATCTTACAACTCAATAACAGGTTGTGCAACTTCCTCTTTGGTTCCATACAGCATGGAGATCTCCCAAAATATATTGCTGGAAAGAAAGGGCACCATAAGGAGCTAGGTATGAATACTTTTCTAAGTACAGCAGGCTTTTCAGGGTAACTTCTTTTTAGCACTGCCTTGTGATTGCCTCGCAATAATGAGAAGTTATTGACACAGGTACTCTGGTGGATTTCCTTTCTGTGAGATGCTACTGACCATCATAGTCTGCACTCAAGGTGTGATATCAGCAATGTGGATTTTCAGTCCTTGCCGTCTCTGTTTGTGCTACTTTCCTCCTTATTCAGGTTTTAAATTGCACACCGTTTTTTCCCCCACATATAAAATTCCATTTCTGTACAATCCTTTTCCTTCTCCACATTGCTGGGTATGAAAAAATAAATCAAATGTGTAAAGCTTGGAAAACCCTAACCCCTATTTTTAAGCAACAATATTTAAGTTCATTGCCTAGCTGTCTCTCATAAAGCTATTTTAGTCAGCTGTAATTCTTCTAGAGATCTCTTGGAAGTTAGTATCTTTTATTTGTAGCAAAAAAACCCTGCGAAAAAATGTGTCCTTCTTAGAGGACACAAAATAATAATTGTATAATTTAAATACTATTAAAGAAGTTAATACATGTATTTTCCAGTGGGTTTATGTAACGTTACAAAGTATTGCAGCTCACTGTTTTATGCTTTGGCTAAACTAATTATATTTAATAATTAAAAGCATGTATCTTCAGAGAATAATGCAAGTGAATGTGTCAAAAATAATGACATAAAATCAAAAATCTTTTGTCAGGAATTCCGGGAGTTTGCTATCAAGAATAAAAGTTGCATCTTTTGGCTTTCCTTCACCTGAGATATTTTAGACCTAATTCAGTAGTCATTGACATCTGAGTATCAGGGGCTTTTTCATCTTCCATGGCATTCAGTGAACATACTGTACATGCCTCACTTTTTTTTTAACACATTACTTGTCCCTTAAGATGAAAGATTTGCTTTGTTTCTTCTTGTGGTTTGGACTATTCTATTCTATTCTGTAACTCTTATTCAACTGACTGAATGCCTTTATTTGGGAGTATTCCACTTATTTCTCTGAACCTTTTTAAAGGGAAAGGCTTTACTCAAGAGTAGAACCCACTCTTTGTAAAAAACCTTAAAATGTGTGGAAGAAAGAATTTGTGGAGTAATTTAAGTCCCCAGAGTTAAATTATGCTATTGGCTATTATACAGATGGTTCAGGAAACTTCTGTGGAAATTTCTTTTTAAAAACAAGAATTACTGGTAATTTCTGAAAGGAACATTACTAATCTTGGAAATTTATTAGAGTGTAAACATTTCTAGCAGCTGACTCTGCACCTGCATTCTCTATCATAGAAATTTTGGTTATGCAGCAAACACAGGTTTGCACTCATACTGTATCTTAAAATGACCTAAAAATCCATAGAAGTTTTATTTTTCATTTCTCAATCTGATGAGCCAGCTGGCAGAACTGATAGGCTGTTCATGTGGAGTTGTGGCTCTTCCAGAAGATTTCCTGTAAAAATAATCAGTGTATATTGAGATGTACTCAACTAAGATGATTTCTATGTCACAAACCGTTTTCAGTGTATGGTATTAAAAGCTTAGCTGGTATTTTCAATTTGTTAAACTTTGAGATTTCATTTTAATGACATACAACATAGGAATTTTGGCTCTGATGAATAATCAACTGTGAGAGTAACCTCTTTTCCTACATGTCTTGTAAAGCACTTATAAGCCAATGGAGTGCACTGTTCTACTGGGTTGTTAAAATAATTCACCAAAGTAGCAGATGTTCAACAAGCTACAGGCAATCATATTGTGCATTATAGCTGCATATGCAAACCTAAAGACATGTGGACCGTATTATACTGTTGAGCCCCTTGTGAACATGTTCTCAACAATAAAATGGAACAAAATGGGAAGAACTAAACTTAAAGGAATTCCTTTGAGCAATGCTCCCTTTGGTGCAGTGCCATCGGGAAGGGCTTGCTTCTGGATCTGTAAACGGTGCATAAGAGCCCTCTCTGTACTGTGCTGTTTTGTGTCATAGACATGGCAGTTTTGCTACTGTTAATTTTGGAACATTAATCTAGGTACAAGAAGCTGGCTAATCCCATTACTGCCTCATTTTCTGTCAATAAAGTTCACATATCAGGTACATCTTTGCTATGGCTGTGCCTCAAACTATCAAATTCAGAAAAGACTGGGGATTTTGTTTCTTGAATCTTTCCACCATTCTTGAGGTGAGGGTTTCTCTGTCTTTTGCACTTGGATCTCAAGATTCACTGATGCTGACCCTCAACATAGTGAGGCACATGGGCACCCTGTTTAAGCAATAATTTAGTGATCAGGCCGTTTGCCTGGAGTGAGAGACTGCAGTTTGAAATATCTGTCTGCTCTGGGGTCAGAGCAGAGCAGTTCCACTTTGTATTAAATATTCATTAGGCCTATGAGTAAAAAAGAGAGGGGGAATGACTGATTCTATTTCAGTGGACGAGAAGCTGGGACATTTAACTGTGATCTAAGAAAGATATGTATAAGTTCTTATTCCGGTGAAAGAGCTTAGGGTAAGATAATCTTACAGTATCTATGATTTCTTTTCTGTGCTTTCTCTGTTAAGTTTGAAATTTATGCTTATACATGAACATGGCCCGTTCTTGTAAGTTGTGGGTCCCTGCAATGAATGCTGTTACAGAATATTTTGCAATGAAGATTTGTTTCATGCTTTGGATGTAGATACATCTTTTAACACACATTAAAAAAAAAAAAAAGGTAGATTTCCCCCCCCCCTTCATTTCTAATAAAATACTGCTATTCTCTTTACTATCCTAACATTGTATCTGTTTATGTTCAGTAGGATAAATGTTCCAAGACACTGGATTTCTGGAGTTCTATTAAATTGTGAGTCAACTTTTTTTTTGAATTTTAGTTTTCCAGCAAAGTTGATGTTAATGCCTGTGAATTTATTAAATGAAGTGAGTTCTGCTGAAAATCTTGAAGGTTATGAAAGCATATTAAATTGGCAGTTTTCCTACAGAGGAGAGTTCAGTTCAGGGTTGTAGGTCAGTATTTAATATTCTTCAAGAATATTCCACCTATACAAACCATTGTCTTTCCCTAGGTCACCTTGACAGATAGAACAGATAAACAGTTGACTAAACCAAAAAGGCTAAACAATACTTTAGACAGACCCAGAAACTTAGGATGGTGAAAGATGTTATGGCACAGAAACGGTAAATTTGGGCTAAAATTCATAAAATCAAGGAATTTCTACCATAGATATTCCAGAGGAGACAGAAAAAGGTGGAAAGTATGGTTTCCAGAAAATTCCAGAAGTTCTCATTGGCTTCAGTTACCTGGGAATATGGGCCATTTAGAACCAGACTGATGAACAAATGTCAGCTCTGGCATCTTTCAAATTTGGTCTCATAAACATCTGCTGTTTTACAAATTTATATCCTTCAAATCCGTTCTTCCATCCATATGTAAAAATGCACTGAAGTAAATGGAACTGGGTAGGGGAGAGAGGGAGGGCTTCTGAGCCTGAGGGCCACAAAGACTGCAATTCTGAATTTGTCCACAGCGCTGTAATCTAAGCACTGCACTTGAGACATTTGGTGGAGCTTCTGATTATCAGAAGGTGGCAGCATTGACGAAGGAAACAAGTAGAAAAGATGGATTAAGGTAAATATTGATATACGTTCTGGCTTTTTACTTTGAATAAAGTAGCATTGTAGCAAGAAAAAGGTCGTATAAAAATTGCATGCAAAAGAAACCTTATCATACCTCTCTTGATGAACAAATCACTGAGTTGAACAGTATATTATTGTTAAGGTGACCATCTAAACACCATATGCATTTATTAGTGGTGAATACAGTTATTAAAGTCACAAATGTGTGGCAAACAGACATTTTGCCCTTTTCAAATTTTTTCTTTTGCCTTAAGCATCTCCCAAATGTAGGCTAGGTTTAGATCTACTTGTTCAACAGGAAGCTTAATAGGATTTGATTTTGTTCAAATCATTGCCTGTCAGATTCACAGTAGGCAGGAAACTCTGTGTTTGACATTACTGACACTGCTCTGGACTGTGATGTGTTTGGCTTTATTGATGCATGGCTTGTCAATACTAAATGTGTGCTGAGACTACGGAAGGATCTCCTTGCAGATTTGCTCCAGAGTTCAGCCTAAACCTACTCAACATGGATTTGCACGTGAATAACATGCTTATGCTCTTCTTCCGGAGGAGGGTTGTATTTATCTAATTCACAATGCAGCATCTTGAAACAACAAAGCCTTGACATTTATGGCTGATGTAGATGGTTTGTGAATGTGGGTTTAAGGGCATATGTATGTAGAACATAACCTTCCCCTTAAAGAAACATCAGTAGTTTAACTTTTATTGTTCTGAAAGAGATTTCCTAGTTCAAAGCCAGCCATAATTAGGACTGTTATTCACAGTATCTCTTGAAGCAAAGGATTTTACCATCTTCTTTTCCTTTTTTCCTCTTTTGCTTTTCCCCCCCATGTTTCCTCTTTTTTCCTTTTGGTTTCCTCCTTCTTGTCCTGCTTTTCTTTCTCTCTTTGAAATGTTTCAGTCTTGGGTATCACAGGCTACAGAATACATTTTTCACCAATTTCATTTTTGCAACAACACAGGTTCTCAATAGTGAAATTGAAAGGAGAATTAATGTGTGACACATCCTTCCTCAGCTTCTTACCTACTTCCTGATAGCTCTGATGGATTTATTCTGACTCTTTATAGTGCTTGAGTAATATACCTAAATTTCCTGTTGCTGGGATCTTATTTAAACGTCTTTATTATATTTTATGCATAAAATTCTGTGATAAGTGATAATTCTGTAATAAGTGATAATAGGGTGATAAACAAGAGGAACAGAGAACATAGTATATACAGAGGACTCCAAAGTTTTAAATAAAGTAAATCTATTTGGCAAAAATAAATAAATAAATCATTCCTTATTTTATTTTTTCTGTAGATCTTTAGAGTGCTGTGGCAGAAACGCAGTCAGATTTTGTTTGCACTTGTAGCATGTTCTTTGCTGACATGGTTATTCCCGTTTTTATTAGTCTTCCCAAAAAATTGTTCTTAAAATTTAAGAATAACATGACAAGATTTTGTATGTGTAATCCATCACTCTCACTGAATATTCTTTTTGTTTGAAACCTCCTTCAGCACTACACTCTGAGCTATCAGTCTTAGCAGAGAATTTAGCTTCACCTTTTGTCTTGCTGTTTCCATTTTCTGCTCAGATTTTGTCATACTCTCTTCAGACTTCAATTTGTTCACATTTTTTTCTTTTTATCGGACTATATCTCCTGGTTCTGTGTATATAAAAATATGTATAAATCTCTATTTGCATTTATATTTCTCAGAGGTCTTGATGTTTACCATAAAGAACAAAGAATTAGATTTCTTCCACTTGTGTCATTGAGATTTTAGCACTCAGTCATCTTGTCAATGCAAATCTGGTCACTAACTTTAATAGGTTTGACTCTATAGCATTTAGGGTTAAAAACTTAACAAACTTCCCTCTTGGCAAGGTATTTATTTTCCTTTATACTCTTCCTTGTTGCTGAGGGGAAGGGGAAGAGTATGCAAAAACACACTTCATATCATCCCTATGCTACCCTAGGTTATAATATTGTTGTCTTTCTCTAGTTCGCTTCCATAGCAGCTGAACAGATGAAGATATATAGAGATGGTCTACCTGTCGAAAAGTTAATTTTATGATCTGTATTCTGCATTATGTTTTGCTTGTTACCCAGACTTCTACCATTACTCATGTGAGGTCATGGTCATGATAGAGAAGTGAAAATCCTGTATCATGTTCCTGGCATGACTTAGAAAAATTTATACCTCAGGTCCTTTGTGTTAATATGGGTCCAAGTAGGTGCTTGTGGCAATCTGGATAGAGCATTCAAGTTTTGTGGTTATACCATTCCATAGTGAGTTTGTTCTGCTTTTTTTTCCCTGTAGTTTGAATTGTGCAGTGCTTTTTGTAATCCCCTGTTCCCGAATTTTCAAAGGTAATAGTCAAAACGCCTCTTGCATTACAATGCCTCAGACTAACTTACAGCAGTTTGTTACAGGTAGCTTTCAACTGCTAAGCTCTTAAACATCTGATTTCCCTATTTTTAGTAACCTGATTAGGGTTTGTATTAAATATCTCTATTAAATTAAAGCAATTTTTATTTTTTAAATTAAAAGCCTGTTGGCCTTGTAGCTCTATTCTAATCATCGTGTTGTAGCAAAACTTTAAAATTAAATTTCTGCAGAAATTAGGTCTACCAGTAGTGTTATATTTAAAATTAATTCTAACTTCAAACCTTTGTCCAAATGCCTCAGCTGGCTTTTCACGCTGCAACTTTTGTGGGCATAATTAGATTTTTATGGATTTTCTTCTGATACTGTGTTTATAATCTTATCAAAGCAATATATTGTGCCATTGTAAGTACTTATTATGTACTAGAAGCCATGAACAATGTTCTCTTTGTAATAGCCTACTTGTCTGGTAGTCAATGCATATTGTATGCTGTACACAGCAAAAGGATTTGATTTTTAGGTTATAAAATCATCATTTTTAGAAGACGAATTGCAGAATATGGAGAACTCTGAAGATTCCTGGAACATAAAATTAATTTCCAATTAATATTTTGTTGTAGTTTAATCTATTCATGATACCTCTCATTTTGAAAGTGTTGTTATGGTAGACAAATAGGAATGGGTATTTTGTAGCAAGAGTCTTACAAGTTTCAGATTATCAGTATATGTTCCACCAGTGGAAGATAAAGGTACAAGATTTTGCTGTTAGGAAAGTCAATTGTCATGTTGCTAAATATGCCCTTTTCCAGTTAGGCCAGCAGCAGTGTTAGATCAACAGTGATAATATCTCTTTATAAAATAGGGGTTGCATTTGCTCCAGTGTAAGAGACAACCTTGTCTCTTACAACCTAATATAGAAATAAGGTGTTTTTAATATGGGAGAATCTGGATATTTTTCTTCTTTACAAATGGCGTATTGACATGGAAATTATTTTGGAGAATACTTAAATTGCTTACAGGTCACTATTAGCTCTGAGCTGCTTCGTGATTCCAATTCTTTTTCTGAGTTAAAGGTTGAAGAGGAGGGTATGTTTCTGGTTACACAGAATTAACAAGGTTGGACCTAATTGGACCTAAGACCGTAGAGATCAAGTCCAACCTATTACCTTACTTATCAACCTACCCAACATCAACCCATCATCTAAACCATATCACTAAGTACACCATCCAGCCTTTAATATGCCATCCAACCTTTTTCTGGTCAAGTAATTCACAGTTACAATATTTGGTTTTAAATTATGGCATTCTTATCTCTTTATGTGCTTTTGCTTTGGAACAGTGAGTCATAGCTCTCTTCATGTTAGTTTAACATCAACTATCCTATTAACTTCATTCAATTCAACATAATATGTGAAATTATTGTTTGCTTGGGAATTTTTTTATCCCAGTGGTGCATATTAGCTGCCCTCTTTAAAGAGGGATGGGTCCATTTTCTCTGACAGTTGCTGCTGTGGAGCTAGGAATCAAATCAGCCTATGAAGTGCTAGGATCTGAGTTTAGAAATAGCTTATGTCTTTGATACTCAAGGAATTTAACAGTGCAAAAGCTATTGTAAGGGAGTATGTTTTTAAGTGTGTTTCATTGTTTCCATACATTGAGTTGCAAACCTTCCTGTACTCAAGTAATCCATTTCCACCTGCCAGGTGAACAAGCTCTCTCCCTGTATTTCTATGCTCCAGATGTTGATTGCGATTCCCTTTTGTAGTGTTGTCTCTCTACTCACCCATTTCCCTTTAACTAATATTATTTTGTTTTCTGGATGATTTATTCATTATCAGGATGTCATCATGTTAAACAGTTGTGAGAATGGCTAGTGATGAAATTGTCAGCAGGTGCCATCACCCAGTTCATTGCTGGATAGCTTGACTACACATCTGCTTGGTGATGATGGCTCTGCCAGCCAGGTGTCTGATTCTGCATATCTCCCATTTTTCTATTCCATCTTTCTGTTGTTTTCTTTCAAAATTTGTGGGGCTTTATCAAGTAAAAGTTTGGGGTTGAATGGATGTAATGTTTGAGTCACAACACAACAAGCAAAGAAGTTTATGCCACTGTAACAAATAACTGTAACTCATTTTGCTGAGTGGTTTGTGATGATTGCGGGTTAGAGGCTCAGTCTTGTCCAATTAGAGCAACTGTGGTTGGAAGCGAAGTACCTGAAAGTGCCCTTTCGTGTTGGCCCACATGAGTTCTGATCTTGCGGCCAGTTGAAGCAAAAATGATGCTAACCAACTAAAAATAGTCACGAACCATTTTTTACAATACGATATCAGAAGCAGCGAGAACTACGACGTTACCAAGGTTTGCAAGGTGAGTTTTTCCTAACGCTGGTCCTCAGTAAAGGGGAACAGGATAGCATTCAGTTAATATCCTGGACTTCTAGGTCTAGCAAAGTTATTGTATAGTTATTCTGTCAGACTTTGACAGATCCAGATGCAAATGTTAGGAACAGATTAGGGTTATATTTTTTCCCTGGTTTGTTTTGGGGCTTTTGTAGCTTTTTCTTTCCTTTCTTGCATTTCTCTGCTTGTCCCACACTGGCTGTTTTAGCTGTTCCCTACTGCTAGTTGCTAGCTGCCAGCTGCTTTTGTTTTGCTAACAGTTCACTCTCTCACAGAGAAGTGTGAGGGATGCAATGCCCAGATTGTTGCATTTCTCCTTGTTTAGAGTGAGTGCTGCCTGAAGTTGAACAGGTTAGCATAATAGCCAGAACATGACATTTTATAGCCTTTAGGTGCTTTGTGTCTTTATTAAAGTGAAGTGACTAAATCCAAGACTTATGTTTGTATTTTATTTATGGTTTGCGCTTTTCTGGTTTTGCAGAGAAAATCCATAAAACACCACTTAAGTCTCAAAGACCAGAAGGCAAATAAGAGGATCCGTCAGATTTTTCTCTAAAGCTCAGGATATTGGACTGTGACTCATGATTCTGAGTACTTGAGATACACAAACTCAATACTGTCAGTCTCACTTCCCTCAGCTGTTAGCTGCTTTGTGCTAGAGAGGACGAACTAAAGAGATCAGTGGTGTGAATCACTGAGCTTTTCCTAGTAGTGGAAGGTCTACAGACAGTGAACACAATCCCCAAAAGAGTAGTGGAGCGCTAATTGACACAGTCAGGTTTTCAAGCGGAATTCATGACATAATGATACCTTGCCAAACTGTATTGCTATGACCATAAATTGCAGTGACTTGTGGTAAACACACTTTATTTTTGCCACTGATTCCCTCCTTTCTGCCTTTAAATTCTACTCAGAAAGTACTTTGCTCTTTCTTAGGACACTTAGCAGGAGTAAATGCAGAACATAATTACTAATTCCCCTTTTGCTTAAAAAAGATGAAGCTTCTATTTGGCTTAGAATTGGCAAATAAATGAAAAAACTGTATCATAAAGCTTCTATTGAATTTCACTCTGCAAGATTATCTGCAAAGGCTTCTTTTTAAACTTAACATCTGAGGGGAAGACTGTACTGCTTTTGGCAGTTGTGACCATTTTTGTGGGTTCAGATTATGCTTGTAGAAAGGCTTATTATTTGGAGTTTGAGCATCCAAACCGAAACAGAATGGTGGCATTACATGCAAAACTGGAAACATAGGCCTAAATATTCAAACATCTCTGTTAAAAACTAATGTATGAACTTTTGGTTAGTAACTGTGAAGCCTAATATTGTGCTGCACATAGCTGATTGATTCTAGCCAAATCTGTCTAAAACTGTTGTTAACACTTCTAACTCCTACCAAGCAGGCACTTGGCAAGGATACTTTAAGTTTATTCAACCTTATTGTATATATATATCTAAAGGCAAAAACTTACACTTATGTAATGGCACACCTGAATTTAAGAACTGCTAATGGTTGCTCTGGAGAGCAACAAATTAGGTTTTTATTAGCAGTGAGAAAATAATTTTGGAGTGAAAGTGAAAAGGTTACTGGAAACTTGGAGTTTCATTACTTTTCTCTTCCCTACCTTTGCTTTATTAATGTCAAATAATTAGTATCTTATAGACAAAATTATTCAGATTTCTTCATATCAGTAATTAAAAACACCTTTCAATTTGCTGCAGTTTTGTTTTCATAATTTCAGCTGAATGGGTGAGATGACACCCCATATTTTATCATACTCCTTCAATAATGCTGTTATTGTGGTGAGAGGTGGCCACTTGTTAACAGTGCACAGACACAGCTCACTTTCTGAGATGTAGTTCCCTAAAAAAGACAGTATATTTTGTCTTATGAAGAGGGATCCAGTCTTCCTTGGTAACCTATTCTATATATGTGGCCTATAGGTGCCTTTCAAAGCAATTTTAAGCTGGACCATTATGTTCTTTGGTATGTACTATGTATTACTATTATTATGCATTACTATTATTTACTATGTATTGCTCAGTAGTTAGTGTTTATCTATTTTATAGAAAGCATAGACTGTAAAAAAGATCATATATAATCTATCAGAGGGATAAACCCAGTGCCTTGGAGGCTGTACAGAATCTGTTCACTGTTCATTTTTTTGACCCCAAGCATTACTAGATACAATAGTTAAGTACAAATGTAGCAGCTATCATTTCGTCTCCATCTTTCGTCCTCCCATTATTTCTTTGAGCAAGCTACAAAGAACTTACTTAGTGCTGCTGCTCATGCCAGGCTGCTGCATGGGTTCCTGCCAAGAGTATTTTATGAGAAAAATGTTTTTGTAAAATATGTTAAATTTGTCTTGTCTATATACAATTTCTTTTGATAACGAAGAACCTCCTGTATGGCCTGACATCTGCACACCTTTCTCATTGCAGAGGAAAAAGAAATCATTGATCTCCTTTTGATGATTTGTTGCTTTACAGAGCTGTCATTCCGTCTTGTACGTCCCTCTCTGCAGCAAGGAGTTGAATTAAGGCTCAATTGCTCTGTTTCTGCCTCAAAAATGCGAAATTGCCTGCCTTGTCTTACTGATGGTAAATGCTTTATGGACAACTGAATGCAGAACTGAATCCATATTGATGGGAAAAAATAAGATTAGAATAATGGTAAGCAGGTTCAAGAAAAGATAGGTTACCCTCAGCATTAAATAAAAAAAAAAAGACAATGAAAACGGAGAGCTGAGGAAATGTTCGGAGAATAACAAATATCAAGAACTTGTCCAAATATGACTTAATATCTTAAAAGCAATATTGACTTACAGTTATATATAAAAAGAAAGAGAACTGAAGAGAAAAGAGCAAGGACAGGAGCTATGTAAATTTGGATATCTAAAGCGGTTTCTCTTGTTAAATGTTTTTTAATGTTTGGAAAATATTAAAATATTATTCACACACTGAAAAAAAAACCCCTCACAGATTCCCTAGTTTGAGCACTTTGATATACTGTGCCTCAAAGATTAGTGGATGGATAACTAAAATGCGTATGACAAAAGCTCAGAGAGTCCAATAAAAGCCTTCCTTCAAAAGAACTTGATGAGATCAGTAAGTCAGGTCACTCTGTTTCACTAACTTTTGCTACAAACCTTTCCAATAGCTGCTTATTCTTTTCTCATGCCAGTAAAGCCTTAGTTTTCATGTTTCATTGTCCTAAAAATAGAACCCCCATTAGTGTTTTGAGATTTATTGAGCTAGAATACAGTTTCATGCCCACAGCAAGAAAGTCTTCCTCTAACATCTTGAGAACTGAGGGAGAAATATTAACTTACAAAGTGATATGATGGTAAGTTATTGAAATGTCTTTGTATTTTGTATTTGTCATTTATGTCTCTGTCCCTGTCATGGAAGCTGCTGTTGAAATCTTTCAACATCAACACTCTGCCATTTAAAACTTACCCTGCCAGCATGCCATCTGTTTTGATCAGGGAACCACTTTCTACGTGAGCTGACTCCTACACACATTGCACTTTGCAAGAGAAAAATGTGTTTGCTGAAAAGTAAAAAATCTAACCCTTCCTTGAAAAGCAATGCTCCTTGACTCAGTTTGTAAAAAAATAAAATCTTATAATTAGATAAGTTCACTTTCTTCCCTCTCTCTCCCATTGCTGTAGATTTCTAGACAATGGGAAAAAAAATCACAGTAAGTGAGTCAAGCCCTCTATGTAATCACATTCTGTATCCCTAAAGTTGGTTGCACATGTTGATGTATTTCCAGTCAGGACAGAGATATTGGCCCTGAAGTTTATTTCTATAGGAAGATAACTCTGTAAGTTAAAACAGAAGATTTCTTCTGTTTCTTCTATGCATGGCTTCTTCAGAAATCAATGGAAATACATTTTTTCTACATTTCTGAAAACAACTGTAATCAATATAATTTACTAAATGTTATATAATATTTTTTAAAAACAGATACCATTAGAGGAGATACATCTGGGTGAGCTACTTGTCTTGATTATCCCTTGATAGGCTTTTTTGGTTGACAGTGTATCAGTGTCTTTCACAGACTTAACACTGCTTTTTGGGTGGGGAGAGACAAGAAAGGGACAACATGACCCATGCTGGGACAAATGTTAGAAATCCCATGGCTTGCTCTCAGCACCATGCCCTACACCCACAATTCCAAAGCCTGAACCTCAAGTCCTCTGAGCCTGAGCTAAGTCCCTAAGGTGATGTGGTCGGTCATAATGATTACTTGATGTTTTAAGCATCTAGGTCGTCTTGTAGTGCTGAATGCAGAGCCTGGAAGCAATTCTGAGTAGTGACAGGGTTCCTGACTAGAAATATGTCTTGTCTTTCCATGATCTTGTGTTGCCAAGTAAGCACAGAGCAAATAGTGGATGATAGTTGCTACTTTCTCTCATGAAAAGCCTGTTTTCAACCTGTGCATGTTTTAAATTGTCTTACCAAAATAGCAGGACAATCACCAGGAGACAAAATACTCATACTACTAAAGATAAAAGAGTCCTACTTTGCAGCCTATTAGGTTTAAATTGCATGAAAGGGAAATGCATTATTCCCTTATCCCTTCTTTGAAGCTCACATTAGAAACAACATGAGGATTTCTAGGTTCAGTTTCTTGCCTTTTCTGGAACTGCATCATGTAATTCTTTCCATGAAGTTATCATATTCCATCTTCTAACTGCTCAGGTTCCTTGTCAAGATCTATATTCTTCTACTTCTAGCTTTGAGCCTGATTTTTTTTATGGCTGTCCTCTAGCTTAAATACTTCTTCTTCCTGTCTGTAAGTTACCACAAAAAGTAAAAATAAAGGGCGTATCCCACCATTTTACTAACCTAAAATAGAACACATTCTCTTAATCTTCCCTTATTCAAGTCACTGTTCTTCCAAGTTGGTCAGATTTACTAAGGGTAAGTAAGTAAGTAAGGTGCTTCTTCCTTGTAAATTTGAAGGCAATCCCACTCATTACCTGTTTAAGGAATAACAAATCAGTACAGGAAATCACACATTAGTTGCTTTAGAGCCATGTGAAATGCTGTGAAGGGCCTTATATCAGTACTCCCAAAGAAAAAGAAAGAAAAGATGCAAAAAATGCCCTCTTGTTCCTCTGATCCCTATCCTCAAATTCCCCTGGGCAGTTCATAGGCTATTTTTCTGAAATTTGTTATTTTCTATAATTAATACTGCACTAAAATCCCTAATACACTAGTGATGACCGAGACGAAACTGTCTATCCACAGAAATACGAACACTTGGCCTGTGAAGAGTGGTTCGATGTTAGGAAAATTGTGAGGCAAGCTGTTAGTGAATTATTGTCAAGGTCAGAGAATGCACATTTATTTTTCTAGTAGTTGTATCATTATCAGGCTCTTATGATATATCCACTTGCACTGAAAATGTAGCTAACTTACCTTGGTGAATTTGATTATTAGCATTGCATCTGACAAGGTTGCCCGTTTGTTAGTGCTTATTTTATATTTGAATACCTTTCAGCACATAAATTTGAGGAATTGCTTGAATACTTTAGCTGTTCCATATTTCATGGAGAAAGCTAGACTAGAAGAGTGCTGTTGTTGATATTTCTATTTCGATACTGATCAGTTTTTTAATAAATTAAAATAATGCCTGCATTTGCATTTAAGTGTGCTTCGTGACCAGAATTTATTGCAAACAGTAAAATTTAAATATGAAAACTCATTAGCTTTATTCTGAATAAACTGTGACATAACCTTGCAATACAGTTTATTTTACATTGAAAGTATATAATAGATGTCTTTTTAAAAAGACATTAACTAAGTACATGAGTTCCTCGTATTAAGCTTAAGTTAAAGAATGGATTGAGAAAGTACAGATGAGTAAGTATATGGTGCAGGATGGAAGCAAATGGGTCCAGAAATGAGGACTTTAAGTTTCTTATTGACTTCAGCAGTGTTACAACAGGCAGAGGAGCACAGCTTAATTACAGCCAATATTAACTCGTCATCTTCCCAGATGGATGCACTTTTAAGTAAACACAATTGTATAAAGAACCAAATGTAGAAAAAGCAAAGCTAATTACTTGTCCTTAACATCTTGCAAACTTTCTTTAACACGTCTCTATCCTTTCAAGTCACCTTCTTTGCTGTGAGAAAGCAATTCTTAATTTAACTCACTTTATTCCCTTTTCTCACTGTGGACTGTCTCCTGCATACCTCCAGTTCTGTAGATCTCAGCTTGTACTGATTTTCTGGGGGGTCATGGGGAAAGCCAGTCATAAGCAAAACTTGCATTAACTCACAATATGATGAGAAGAAGGGATAGATTTCTTTAGGGCCCCATGTCATCTTGTTGACACTCGGGACTTCCCAATTTACAGACTTTCTTCTGAACCAGTTCTCTCAAAGTGACTGCATTCTTCGTAACAGTGGAGAAGGAAGACATGAAGACTCATCTCCTGTCCTCCACTTTTCTCTTTCCTACACAGAAGGTGAAGTTACTGGTCTAATGTCAGCAATAGCAGTTGACAACCAAAGGCTGGATTTCTGTTAGATTGTTGACGTTTAGTAGTAGGAATCGAGCAGATATTACCTGTAGGCTTTACTGTGAACATCCATGTATCTTCTACAGAAATCCAGTAATACATGTATACAACGTCAAGCTTAGCTGGGCTTGAAAGATCAGGGCTTTTTCTCAGCAATGAAGTCCACCAAGAATATTTAATCTCATTGCAATTTCCTCTTAATCCACTGTGTCAAGTTGCCTTTCTGCTGCCTTTCTGCACAGCTTTCACCTCCTGTAAGATCTTTGTTCCAGTGGGACAACAGCCTAACCAACATCAGTAGAGAAGTTTGTGTGTAGGTAGTAACCTCAAAAAAGGACGGAAAGCGAAGCAGAGATTTGAGGATCTCAATGAAATCTTGGTGGAATGCTGGGCATCACACACAAAGGATTGCCTCAGTACTTCTTGCTGGGAAAAGAGTATGAAAAAGTATTTTCTTCCTGAACTCATTAGTGATGTTATGATTGGTGGTTGTTGAATTGGTCTATGTACAGAACTGCATAAAAATTAAATCTAAGCTATTTAAATTACAAAATATCCACTGTATAATTATCAACACTTAATACAAAATGTGCTCCATATATTTTATATGTAATTGAAATTCTGTAAGATTAAACTGTAATAATATAAATAATTTTCCAGGATGAAAAGTAGGTTAAAACAAGCAAATTTCATGCTTTAAACATTGAGTTAAATATTCCCTGGTGTTTTAAAATATTGTGTTTTTTAGACTGTTAATAGTTTCATTGAATAATAAATATGAGCTTCCTTTTATGTAATTAATGCAACCCATATTTTTCAGTAGAGAAATGGGGTGTTGAATCATACATACAAAGTAGCTATGACTATTTTATTGCCAAACTTAATTCAGTCATTTCCACAGTTATGGAAAATATAATTCACTTCTTGAGGAAAACTTTCAGCAGTGCAAAGTAGTTTTTGTTGGCTTATATTTTGAGTTGCCTGAATCTCTGGTTAGTTAGTCACTTCTTGGAGGAGTATGTGTAGGGGCTTCAGAACAATAGTTAGCTCTTGGAAGTATCATATATCTTCAAAACCTTGTTACTGGCATTATATAAGGCATCCTTAATAATTTCTGAAAGGATATTGAGGAGTTAACTTGTATTTTCTAATATTTTAGTTTTCACTGCAGTCTAACGTGATTGTATGAAATCTGTATGGAAGAATGACGATTCCCAAAGCATTTCAGGAGACCACGAGTTTCATTTCTCCGGCTGTTACTACATTTTCATGCAGCCATTTCTGTGGTGTAAAATAAGGACATCATTTGAAGTGTGATCATGCTTTGAATGCCCACTGAAGCTTTTAAAATGATACCTGACATCCAGCTAGATATAGACATAGTTTTTTTTTAATTCATTTTTTTTCCCAAAGAAAGTCTAGAAGTAGAGAAAAGAAACTACTTTTTTGTTTTAACATTCACTGTAGTTGTTGTGGTTTAACCCCAGCCGTGCAACCACTTCTGCACTTCCCACAACAGGATGAGGGAGAGAATCAGAGGTGTAGAAGTGAGTATGGTGATCAGTCCGGACAAGAGAGGTGCTGTATTGTGTAAAGTTATTGGGCGCCAAAGCCAGTTCAGGTTGTGTCACTGATATGCTTACACCGCTTCTTGTAGCACTTGCTCTCCACTGGTTTGAGTGGTTCCTGCTGTAGTAATTCCTATAACATGGAAACCCAAATCATGGTTTACAGCAGTTTAAATGTAAATCTATGAAGATCTTTACCCCTGGTCCCTTCTGACTAGGTTATAGGGTTTAACATTACAATGAATTGTCCCCCTTTCTCCTACTCTGGTTAGCAATAAGAGGCTCCTAGTACAGGAATTCCCATAACATGCAACTCAAATCACGGGTTTCGACAGACTAAAAGGTATTTCCGTTACAATCTCTACCCCGGTCCCTTTGGACCAGACCACAGGATTTAGCATTGCAGCAAATTCTTCATCTGCTCCTGCTTTGACTTAGACTTACTCACAGATTTCTCTCCCTTGGGGTTCTACCTTCTCCAAGCAGAGCCTAATCTATGAGCCATAGTCTCTTCAGGGGTATATCTGCTGCATCACAGACACATGCACAGCCACAGTCACTTTGAGGGGCAGTGTGTTCCAGTGTGGCCTGATAATTATTTGATAATTGATAGCTAAACAGCAGTTATAACAACAGTTATAGCTATAAATTGATAGCTAAACAGCAGTAAGTTGGTAGCTAAACAGCAATGATAGCTATAAATTTGATTTTGCACATTCCAGTTAAATCTGTTGTTATCTCAAACCCTTCAAGCCCCACTTAGGGCATGAAGATAGGCTGTCATGGTTTAATCCCAGCCAACAACTAAGCACTGTGCAGGTGCTTGCACTCCCCCAAAAGGATGAGAGGGAGAATCACAAGAGTAACAGTGAGAAAACTCATGGGTTGAGACAAAGACAGTTCAGTAAGTAAAGCGAAAGCCACACGCACAAGCAAAGCAAAACAAGGAATTAATTCATCGCTTTCCATGGGAGGGTGGGTATTCAGCTGTCTCCAGGAAAGCAGGGCCTCATCATGCCTAATGATTACTTGGAAAGACAAATGTCATCACTCTGAATGTCGCCCCACTTCTGTCTTCTTTCACCAAATCTATATGCTGAGCATGACACCATAAGGTATGGGATATTCCATGAGTCAGTTGAGGTCAGCTCTCCCAGCTGTCTCCTCCCAATGCTTTGTGCACCCCCAGCCTCCTTGGTGGTAGGATGAGGTGAGAGGCAGAAATTCTGTGTAAGGGTTGCTCAGCAGCGAGGAAAACACACCTGTGCTATCAATACTGTTTCCAGCACAAATTCAAACCATAGCCCTGTAGTAGCTACAGTGAAGAAAATTAACTCCATTCCAGCCAAAACCAGCCCAGTACCTAAGAAAAGTTGTTAGCAAAGGTAATTTAATTACACTGCCTCAATTCTGATTTAGCTTTTGTAAGTAAAGCCCTAAGGATTAGTTGGACATAGTTCTTCTTATTAAAATGCTTTTGGGTTGGCTTTTTTTTATGAGTGTGGGAACTGATATCTGGCCATCCTTAGACAGTCAGCAAAATTAGAGGCTTGGAATTATTACTTCAGCATATAATCATCAGAGTAATATAGAGCTACACTGCAGTTTTAAATGGTCTATGCTGGCTTCTGCTAGCAGAACAGCTGCAGTGAGGACTACAAAAATGTGTTTGAGGAGATCTAAAAGTAATGAAGATGGCAGCCTTTCCTGAGCTTTGTTCTGTTACTACTGCCCAGTACTCAGGCTGGTTTGGTGAAAGCTAGTTCAGATACATCAATCCTAGCAGCAGCTGTGCCTAGTGTACAAGTATTCCAATGGAATCTGATGTGTGTGTTCTCCAGAGAGAAAATGTTACAAGATCAGGCCCTAATTATTTTATAATTGCGCAAGGCTTTAATTATAAGATCTTAATGACTGGCTTCATTTAAAACACTTTAGGGACGTTGAGTTAAATAAAATGCTGTTGTTGAATTATTTTCTTTCCCAGAAGTCTGAGCGCTTTCTATTTCTTTCTCTCTCAGTAATCTGCTGTGCCTAACAAACAGAGGAATTATCCGTGTAATTAAGAGATTCTGGGTGCAAGTTCCCTGATTATCCTTGCAACAACTTAACTAGTAGGCACTGGCCATCCAATTTTCAAGGCATGCACAATATGTTCCACTTTTCACCCTAATAGAGCTCACATATTCCATGTTCTTTGCCATTACAAAAATACAGCTAAAAGAGTTGAAAAGGCCATTGCAATGTGTTGTTTCCAAACTGGGGAGATAGAGCAAAGAGGCAATGCGGGTGAAATTTTGGTCAAGGCCACCAGTCAAGGCTAATTAGTATCAGATCTCAATAAATCTGCATGGAAAGCACAGCAGTTGTATAGGTGTCAACAGAAACAAAAGATCTTGATGTGGTGTTTTTGGTTTTTTTATGGGGGGGGATTTTGTTTGTTTGTTTGTTTGTTTGTTTTTAATGCAGTCTGTGTGATTAAGAATTACCTCTTCCTATCTGAAGTGTGTGCTGAGAGTATTGGAGCTGAAATGAAAACAATGTAAATGAAATGTCATAAACCACTGCAGAACATTAGTGATGTTGGCTGATACCTTATGAGCCATTGTAAATATTTTCTTTTGACCTTACTACTTTGAGGTTAAATTCAAACTTTAAAGGCAAAACAGCCTGAAAAATCTGCTTTGTGTAAAAATACTGATCTTGATAACCTGAGGTTTTTGTCAGTAGGTGGGCAAGTTATGATGATGAAAAAGAAAATGCTATTAATACAGTTCCCAGTACTTTTGTCCTGGAATCTTTAAATACATGAAGTTGTGATGGTAACGTCTATTGGCAAGAAACAATATTTAGATTTTTTTTAAACTGGTCAAAATTGAGAATTTATCTGTTGATTCTGATTCAAAATAAAAACCTAAAAACTTAATAAAAAGACTGCAGAAACTTTCACTCAAGGAACATGAAAAGATTCATGGAAATATTTTGTTTCGGTAGGACTAAAACCCTTTGAAGTATATTTATGTGCATTTAAATAAAATATTTTGAATTCATGTAGTAATCACCCTCCATAGGGTAATCTGGGAGGAAAAAAAAAAAAAGCAATCTGAAATAAAGAAGAATAGTATGGTTTTTTGTTGCACAGGTTGTAAAATTTTATGCTTGTGAACAATATTTTTTTTTTCTCTGGTAAAGAAACAAGTGATAACTGCTTTTCTAGGTGGAAATCTTCCTTTGAGCATTTGGATTCTTAATGCTTGTTTGATTAAGTATCTAAGCTGGCTGTGGGCTGTATGTCCAGTTTCTCTACTGTTCCATGGGAGTAATGCTTGAGATACAAATGGCAAATGGAAGATTTAGGTAAAATTCTGGGTTGTCTAATAATGAATCACATAGTTATATGAGAAAAAAAGACACTTAGACTCCACTATTGCAAAAGTACAAAAGCTAGTAAAAATTGTATCAACAAAATTAGATGTTAGGATAATGACTCAATATTATTATTGAATAATATGAAAACATTCAAGAAAATGTATTTAAAAAGATCTACTGTTCTTTAGGTTGTGCTAACTTGAAGAGTAAAGCAAAGCAATTATCAAATCAAAGAGCAAATCCAGTTCAATGTCTAATAGAAACAGAACAATCAGTCATAAAAATATTACCTAAAATTCCAACGCCATCTTGTTATGGATGTTTATATAGGTGTGTAGACAGGTTTTTAATTTGTATCTGAAATGTTGTCTTTCATCTTAGTCCTTGTACCTTTCTCAAGTCCAACCCTTTCTTTATGCCAAAAGATAAGGCTGATCTTAACAGAACACCCACTACAATATCCAGTTTTATAACTCTTGTGTAACTCTCGTTAGGAGTTATCAAATGTATTAAAAGCAATAAGGAAAGTCTTTCATATCCCCAGGAAGCAACTTCATCTCAGTCCTTAGAGCAGCATAGCTGCTTTCAAGCACTGAGGATTTCACAGCTTCTGAATCCAAGCTTGGAAGTTATTGTTGTTTATGTGATACATGAATTTGCCAGCTTGGACATCTTTGTATCTTTTCCATGTATGGTATAGAATGTGCTTTGGATGCCTTTCAGCTATGTTTTCCTTACATCTTTGCTAAGCCACCCTTGAAAGTTAGCAGCTTTGCAAATAAGACGAATGATTCACTTAAGTTTGTATGATGTCGAAAATGTAAGTCATCCTGTTGCAGAGCTTACTGAAATTAGCATAGGTTGCAGGATCAGCTTTTTGTCTGTGCTCCAGATAGGGGGAGATTAGGGGGAGAAGTTGATCTTTTGATTTTGTGGGAACATGGGAAGGAAATCAGACTTTCCATGCATTTCATTCTCAGGCTGTTAAAGCACAACTGGTATCCTGCTGTTCTGTCTCACAAACAACAGTGCACACAGGTATTTTAGACAGAATCCTGAAGATCATGTTTCTTTGGAGATGGGATCTTCTGCCACAGGTAAGAAGAAAAATCTCTTGTGTGTGCTCCTGGCATAGATGCCGTCAGTCTGCGTGTGCTGAGTCAGACCTCTAGACTGTGTAGGATTAGTGTAGGAGTTCCATTACAGGGAGCCGAAGCTCTTCTTTCACTTTCTATCTGTTTGTTTTCCATATCCCCCCACGACATGCTTTGGCTGAAGTGGGCTCCTTATGGCTTTGGAGATATATATCCTGATTTAATTGTGCAGGAAAACATTAGACCAACTTGTTACAGAACATCAATGCACAGAACATTCTTCAGTTATTTTTATAAGTCTGTGGTTGAAGCAGGTTCTTCTATTCAGCTGTGAGTCTTTTAAACAATTAGGAGTTCTTTGTGGTTTCGTGGAGACTTTTTAGTTTGTTCAGGGGATTTTTTGTGTGTTTTTGTTAGGTTTTTTTTTTTATGCTCTTCCCCTTTCCTGTAATGGGAAGAAATGAGTGGCGTCAAGCAGTATTTCTTAGATGCCACTTTGCTTTTTTACTGAAGATGTAACAAACTGTTTCCTCAAGCACAACACAAATGAAAGAGATGGCAATTTGTTTTCTGTGTTTCATTCTGATAGTCAGATGGTAAGTATTTCTCTTGCTATTCCCCTGGCTTTTCTGGCTGTTTGGCTGCCTCTCCCCGCACATCTGTAGATCTTCATCAAGTTAAAATCAGGTCATCATCTTCGGTCCACAGGAAAAACTTACTCAGACATACAGTCTTACTACTGTGTTTTAGGGGGAAATCTTACAGTTTCAGCTATTATTATTAGTCTTTTAAGGAGCTTAAATGTTCTAAAATTAAAGGATGTTAATGTGCACCATATTTTCAATGAAGCTTCACCCAACCCCTTTTTTTAGCAATTGAATCTGAAAAGGCATCTTTTCTTCATTTGAGAGATAAAATGAGAGGAAATCCTAATTTTCTTTACAAGCAAAATAATGATTAATGGTTAACATCATAAGTGATTGAACAATTAATTATGAGAGTAATCTAATTGTAAAGATTAGATTACTTATTTTTTTCTTCTTTATATCATGTGAAAAAGCTCATAAAGTGATCTATGATGTAAAGTCTGTGTTTTTGCCAACATGAATCTCTTATCAGGAGACTCATCTCTTCAGAAAAGGAATTACTTCTTGTTCCTGGAATCAAGGCATGACAAAAAAAGCTATGTAAACTGGATTTTTGTTAGAGTCAAACTGTTTCTTTTCTGTGTGAATAAAACCTGGGGTGTGAGAGTCTGGAAGGAAGATTCCAGGTGGAAGATGCTCAGGCTTTCATAAATGTTGATATTAGAATAAGTAAACTTGGGATTTAAAGAGCCAGTAAGAAGAAGTAGCCATTATATTTAAAAATCTCCATTTTCAGTTTAATTCTGATTTCTTAGAAAATTATCTTTTGAATTAATTTTGCATGCTTTGGCATATTTTAGAGACAGATCTTTCTGTGTATGTGTCTGTGTGTGGGTGTATGTATATGTATATGTACATGTCTGTATGTGTATATTTAAGACTTGAAAGATGCTAAGCCCGAATCCAAAAATCATTCATGTTAATAACTTTTGGCTTTATATCCATCATTATTTGGAATGTAATTAAACCTCATTTGCTTCGTTGGACCCAAAGCATGTGTTTAAAGTCAGGCATGTGCTCAAGTGTTTTCCTGAATAAGGATGCTTTCCTGAACAAGAACTGAAATAGAATGCATTCTATGTGAACAGTAAACATCTTTTTCAACATAATTGTTCGGCATCATACCAAAGTCTGGGATTCTGTTAGTATATTTTTTCTTTTAGTTAGGAAAAAAAAAAAATCACATAGATTGAATTCCATGTTTATTTGCATATTTTTTTCTTTAGTTGTAGCATGTTTTATTGCTGTTAGAGTAAACCTCTAATGGTGGGCTTCTAATAAATAAATAAATATTCTTTAAAATTTACTAGCATCTCATCATTGGTCTATACATTTATTAACTTAGCATGAATATTAGAGATCAGGTTCAGAGGGATTATGGTCTACCTTTGGGTGTTTTTTGAAGAAGCCTCTTTCATTTGTCACCTACACAGTCGTTTCTAAAACGTTAAAGCTTATATATATAGCAAAATCAATGAAGTACGGTTGGGTTTTGATTTTTTTAAATGCATTTTTAAAGGTAATATGTTTCTGCCTTATTACTACTGAGATAAATGGATGTTTAGGATTAACTTGTTGTTTATCTGTTATAACAATGGCTGTCATGTTTAAAAAATGAAGGCAAATGTTTGTGGCATGAAAAATGAAATATTTTCAGCTGAAGCCCAGCAGCCAGCCAGTTTTAACTTGCTAATATTTTTGTCTTCCTTTTGGGAATACATTGACTGCTTTTTATGGTAATGCAATTTGCAATGTTAAAAAAATCTAATACCAGTCATCAGAATTTAGAAGGAACCTCTCTATGATATTTTTTAAATTGTATTTAATTTTTTATTGTGAACAATTATTTTCCAGAAAATGCATTTTAGGTTGAAAATTACTTGCACCATTCGACAATTTCTTCTCATTTAAAAAAAAATTAAATTCTGTAAGACTCTGTTGGTTTTATCTTCAAAAATCCTAGTGTATCCTTTACCAAATTCAGGTATCTTAAAATCTACAGTGAAACTCTAACCTTGTACTTTTGAAAAATGTTGAAAAGCACACTGATTTGAGGCAGTGTCTTCAAAAATAGGACTCTGGTGAAACTCCATCTGTGTTTACACCAGGAATTCTAGTTTGTATCTCATTTATAAAAGAAACAAAATGATTGATGGGTAATTGTATTTTAGAATATATCTATTAATCGAGGTTTAGGATTTCAAGTTATCTTGAATTTCCCTTATTTTTATTTCAGAATTTGTTTTGTTAGTTTTCAGCATGATTATTTCTGTACTCAAATTCATCCCCCCCCAGTCACCTTCTGGATTGACAATGAAGTATTTTGTGATACACAGCAATCTTTTTTACCTTGGAACTGCTGGGTTTCCAGGATGGTAGGATGTTCTGAAGAGTCTAAGTTGCCTTTCAGGAGTTAAAAAATTATGATGCTCCTTTTAAGAGTATCCATATGCTTTCAAATCAGATTCAAAAGCCTATTAAATTTTGAGCATGCTGAGAACTGCTGCAATGCTTTCATTTTGACGCTTTTCTTTCAGGTTTGGCGTCTCCCCGGTTTGCCTGATAGCTGGCATTCTGACATATATGTGTGTTCAAGTACTTTCATATCCAGTTAATGCACAGAGTGCAAGATATAACTCCTGTACCTTTCAGTAACTGCAAGAGTTACTTATGGCATCAGATGAACAGAAAAAAAAGACAAATGTAAGGAGATTCTGTGGATCTTTTTGAGGTCTTTCTTGAGCATCCAATATTATTTTTAATAATGTAAAATAATTTAATTTCAATGTTAAAATAATTAATTTAAATCTTTATACAGACCTCTCTGCTGATTACATTGTTCAGCAGCCCACCAGCTACTCTGTGTCTTGACAAAAGTCAAAGATTGTTACATAAATGTAGATGTTAACTATTTCTTTGTCTAGAAAAACTGAATTCTGTGTAACTGCTTTTGCAAATAATAGGCTTTTATCCCATGACAGCTAATCTTCTCAGGCTTTACCTATGGTGGGTGGAGTAGATGGACTCCTTGAGAAGGAAATTGAAAGAGGCTGCTCTTAATCTGCCTCTGGAGGAGCCTGCATATTTTCACTGGAGAGAAAACCCAAGAGATTTGCATCCTTAGATGAACTTTATTCCTTTGGAACTCCCCCTGCAAGAATACCAAAGAGTTGCATTATATGTGGCATTTTTGCCATGATATACAAGGTTTTGGCAGCCATTAATTCCATTACTACCTCTGCTGATTATTTTACACTGCAACTGCTTGTTGCTGTTTTCTATTTATATTCTGCTCATTTCACTGGAATGCAAGGTTATACACAGAACATCCAGCATCTCTGCAAGTCTGCTCTTCGTGGAGATACCAGGCTCAGCGTTTGATGTTAATCAGAAATGTGCAGATACGGATTGTTCTGGAGTCTACTGAGTCAGGAGAAATACTTCAGTGAAGTTCTATGTATTTTGGTTCAGGCTGTTGGTTCTGAAATTTTACTCTGAAAAATAGTGGTCATATATTTCATCCTCTGTGAACATCAAAATTTAAGGTAATTGAGAGTTTTAAAAATAGGACAGAGTGTTACAATATATATGAAATGTATTAACTCTAATTTTTTATAGTTGTTTGCTATTATATGAATGTAATTTATTGTGCCTGCAGCAACCCGAGGACATGCTGGAAAATTAGATGATTCATTTCAAGTGTTTTATCCTAGTGAGCAAAATTTTAATCAGTCAGTTTTCAAATCCCAGCTCTGTTATTGGCACACTATGTAAACTTGCCAAGGTCAAAGAAGGACTTCATTGTAGACACAGTTGAGCATCTCAGCTAAATCATTACTGCATATGTTTTAATTTATCTGCATTATAGGATTTTCAAAGGAATAGAACTTATCTGCTCCACAGATAAGGTGGGCTAATGCTAATCTAACAACAAAAATTATGAAGTATATAAGATTTATCTCGAGCTATAGTTGCAATTTCCTATGCAAATTTTTTATAACTTTACCTTAAAAAACCCAACCCCATAACCTAGTATAAAAGAAAGTAAAAGATTCATAACACACGGACTGCTGTCCTGTCACTCTTACAATTTTGTCACTACATTGTTCACTGAGCATTGAGAATTGAACCATGCAGTGAACAGGAACTGTATTATCAGTTTGCTCTACCTCAGATCCTGCTGCTACCTTTTATCAAGAAGATTCTACTTTGGAAGATGTAGATGTTCATTTGAAATGTAAAGTAGTCCAGTATCCAAAAATTAGTTGAGTATGTTAAATATGTGGTAATGATGCTATAGGAAAAAAATCTAACTGCCTTAAATATCAGGCAGTAAATGTAAGAAGAATGGACATGAAGCAATAATTTCAAAACTATGAAATGTCCTCATTTTGAAGGGCACAAAGAAGCCTAACATCCGTTGGAATAGAATTAAATTAGGTTCCAAAATTCATAATTGGCTTTTGAAAATATGACATTGGCTTCTGAGGAGTGCTAAAAAGTTTTACCCACAGATGACCATGAAAAACACAAACTCTTCAGAGTGAAAGACTGACACATCCCAACATTATACTGAGAGTGGAATCATGAAACATAGTATATGCTGTATTTTTTGAGGTAGGAGTTCAATTTCTGTACAAAATAAATATGAGTTCTTCCTTGGCTACCAGAAACCAGAATGCATTTCAAATTATCTGCTTAAAAAACAAACCAAAAAAAAAACCATACCCAAAACCAGATGAACCCAAACCAGTGAATATTATTAGTAAATCATAGAATAAGAGAGTAGAAGCCATAAAACAAAAGCTGTATAAAAAGAATAACATTTTATAAAGACTCAGAAATGTTTAGTAGGGCATTAAATTAAGTAAATGTGAAAACATGTTTTTGCAGACTTAGAGTCAAAAAAACCCACAAATAATTCAAAGCAGGGAGGGATATAGGGATTACATATATTGTAATGAATATATTTATTTCATATATATATAAATAGATGCATGGCATATACATATATATTCACATACACACACACACACACACACACACATATATATATATATATATGAATGTCTGAATATATATGAATTAATATATTTATGAATGTTCCGCCTCTGGCTGCCATCATGTGAACCATTGGATCCTCATCAGTAACTGTTTTCCCCTTATTTTATCTCTTTCTTTATGCCTTCTCTCTTTTTCTCTTCTCTACCCCTGTTTCTTCTCTTGTCTTTCTTTCTTTACTCTTAATCTCTTTTGGGCAACTTAAAACCAGTGGGTTTAATTTCACGAAGCTGGTGCTTTGTTTTGGATGTTTCCGTGTTATGCTTCTGCCTTGGTTGTATTTTGCCTTCCGTCAAAATGTTTTATTTTCTCACCAAATTAGACAAAAAACTCTTGGGAAAGTGTATTTCCTTTTTTTCTTTATGTGGTTCCGAGGCATTAACAAACTACAGGCTGTGCAAAAGTTTGGTGACCAAACTTGAAAGCCTTAAATATATTTTTAAAAGTAATTCTTCCTCTTGAGCTTGTGATCCTGGGCCTGGAGTCTTACAGTATTCTGGGGGGCATTAAGAAGAGCATTTGCCTCAGCAGGTTGAGGGGGATTATCCTGTCCCTCTACCCAACGCTGGTGAGGCCACAACTGGAGCACTGTGTCCAGTTCTGGCTTCTCAGTACAAGAGAGACATGGAGCTCCTTCAATGGGTCCAGTGGAGGGCTAGGAAAACAATGAGCATCACCCCTAGGAGCAAGGGCTGAGGGAGGTTGGCCTGTTCATTCTCAAGAGGAGATGAGTGAGAGGGGACCTCGTTAATATATACAAGTATCTGAATTGAAGGTGTCAAGAGAATGGAGCCAGGCCCTTCTCAGTGATGCTGAGTAATAGGACAAGAGACAATGAGCAGAAACTGATGCACAAGAAATTCCACCTGAATATGAGAAAGAACTTCTTCAGTGTATGAGTGACAGAGCACTGGAAGAGGTTGCCCAGAGAGGTTGTGGTTTCTCCCTTGCTGGAGATACTCAAGAACCATGTGGACACAATTCTGTGCATATGCTGTGGGATGCCTGAGCAGGGAGGTTGGACCAGATGACCCACTGTGGTCCCTTCCAACCTTACTCACTCCATGATTCTACAATTTGTCTTCTAAATTAAAAAGCTCCCCAAAAATATGGCAACTGTGTAAATTGGAATGAATTCTGGGCCACTTATTCTGGCAGATAGTTCAGTTAATACTTGAATCCTTGCAATGGTGGAAACGGAGTGGTGTTAAGGAAACTAACATTCAAATGGAATCACAGATTTCAGTTTTCCCAGGAAAATACTGGATATTAAAATGAACATGGGCTTTAAGCTGTTTCCTGGAACTTCCAAAACAGATATTAGGGAAGTAGAGCCACAACAGAGTTTTTGAGATACACAGTTTTAGTTAGAATTCAATTTAAGAAATTTTGGAATTATTTTTAGCAATGACCTTTATTTTGTTGAAAAACACGTCTAAATAATATTGAGATTGAAATAAGAAATATGTGTTTTACGCATCATGTTGTTACTTTAAGTGAATATATTTACTTTACCGAGCCTTTTATTAAGGCTTGGGATTTTTTTTCCCCCAAATATTTAGCTTTAGGAGTTTTTGCCTTTTCGCTTGTTAAATGTAAAATCTCAAATAAATGCCTAGGTCTGACTAATAGCGATACAGTGCATTTCTTCGAAAGCCTTAATGATACAACCCTACCAGCAAAACAAGAACATACAGTATCATCGCACACAGATTGCCCATTTCTAGTCTATTTTTACCTGTCTTTTGCCTTTCTCCATAATCTCTTCCTTTTTAAAGAATTGCTCAAAAATTGATAGATGATGTTCTATGAACTGAAACAAATCACTGGTCCATTTTAATAAATACTATATTGTCATGCATTTGCTAGCTAATTTATCCAATGATTCATCAGTTTAGCTTTCAATATATATAATGCCATTAAGATTTAGTAGATCATATATTTGATTCAAAAGATGTATTAGATTTGGTAGATCCTGACTTCAATTCAACGTAAAATGACTTTATCTGTCTTATGAGGATATATGTGATTTCTAAAAGCAATGTATCTGGTTTTGAAAAATCCTGCACTGAAAAGAAAAGCAAAAAAAAAAAGATTTATTGTAAGGAACAAAACATTAATTTTAGAAACCTGAATATAGAAGTGACCCACATTTATATTAGAATTTCATAGCAAAGCAATATACTGTGCATGTCTTCATGTTTCATATACTGAAAGGAGTATTTTGATCATGATAACTGCACTGCACGTATTGTTAAGTTCTGAACTGAAAAGCACTTTGCTCTGTAGAACAGAAAAATCAATTTAGCATAAGGTGATCTCATTAAACTCTATTTATCCAAGATTACAACAATTTAGAAGAAGATTGAGAGTGAAAGTAATTGTTCTATTATTAATCCAAGTACCTTTTAAAAGAAATCTACTGATTAGGGAGCTCTGCTTGGCTTCTAATTTGAATATCGCAGGACTTGTTCTGGGAGGTTCTGATTTCAGTGATGTGTTCTGATGATACTGTAAGCAACTATGGCCATACCCTGCAGAAGGTAGAAAAACAGGATAGAATAACAGGTTAACATGAGATGTTATATACTATATACTTCATTGCTAATTTCTCCTAGAAATGTTAATAATTTTAAATGTTCTGCATATATATGCTGTCTTGCCAACTGGTGATTTAAAAGAGGAAGCTTTAGGTAACCCTTTCACTTTTTAGGGATGTAGGTTTCTGGTTTTAGTTTGAAAAATTAGTTCAGTGCTTTGAAGCTACAGTGCAAACCCCTGTGCACCAAGGTTCCATTGCTGACTCTTACGGGTGTGAAGTCCCTGGCTCATATCCTTATACATGCGTTATTTCCTTCCAAGTGCACAAAAAAGAGAAGGGTCACCTATTGCCAGGAGGTCCAGACTTTCAAATTACACCTCCAGTATCAATGTCTCTGGAAATGCCTTTGTATCAGAATTTTCTCTCTTCCCCCAACCCCCCAATTTTAAATCCTTTTACTTTAGTCTGAATCCTTCTTTAGTTACTGTATTGGTAAGAGTGGCAGGTTACAATACACTGGACACTTAACAATTAAAATATTCATAAAAAATCAGCTGAAAAAGTGATGGCTATGTTTTCAGCTGGTAACTATAAATGTTAGCTCACTGTGCCTGTGAACATTCTGTTGCATCTGTCGATTTTTGTTTCAACTTTTGTATCAAACAATACAGCTGCTGAAGCAGGGTCATACAGTCTCTATGGGCTTTTAGTCATGTAACTTTTATTTTATAAAACCCTGTCAAACCTCCTTGTAGACTCTCACAGAAAATTCAGCCATTTTGGTAAAGAATGTTAAAGATAGAAGTTATTAGGCAGAAATTTAACCAAACATTTCCTTACTTTGTAGGGAAGAATGGTGAACACAGGGCCTGAGAGTAACAGAGCTGCTTTTTTAGGGGTGTAAGTCAGAAATACACAAGAGTCTCTGTAATGAAACAAGCCTATGGTTTCTGTGTCCCAAATGCCACTTCGCCTTGGATTGTGATCTGTCATTGCACTCTGCCTCTTTGTAGGCCCAGCTCTGTTGAGCTGTTTCCCAGTCAGGAGGTACATAACCTTTTAGAAAGCAGAACTTGCATATTTATTGAAGCTCTAGTTACTCTGGCCTTCTCATGCATTTTGCTTTGATGCTGCCAGAGAGCATGTATGGCAAACTCAATTTTTAATTACAACACCAGAGTAAGGTGCATACTTAATCAGTGGTTTAATAAGTGAGATGTAAAATTAATGGGGAGAAGACATACAAGGACTGGTAAAATGGAGTATTAGTTCAGGTATGTATTAGTTCAGTGTTTTGGATTATTTGGAAATCTCAGACTCAGAGATGTGCTGCTGTCTTGCAAAGAGATGTACAATTTTTGCATAAGGTGCCAATGTTAGATAAATTCCTTTTGGGTATGTAAGGCCATGCCATTATTTGGAAGGCTGTACAAAAGATCAGTGAGTATGACTAATATAACTATTGTGCTTTTTAATGGGTTTTTTTTGGCCAAAGTAGTATTTTAGTCCTATTTTAGGTCATGCAAATTCCAGTGATGATAGCCAATTGGACAGTGAGGTCAGTCCTCAGGAATAGCATGGAACCTGCAAAGAGGTTTTGAGGAGAGAAATCTTAATATATCTGAATTAATTCTAAGTTCTTCAAGCTTTAATGACATTTGACTTTGAGAGGTTGAACTGAAAGGTCTTCCTAAGTTAAATTGTTTCTGACTAATTCTAAATTAAAGATTTACAATGGTAAAACCTGTAACAGATGAACAGGAAAAGAAATCTATTTAATTGTTTGTCTCTCTCCTTTCCAGAACTAATTGGAGAACTTTGTGCTGTTTCAGTATTCCACTCCCCCAGAAAAGATCTCTAGAGGTACCATTGTTGATGTCTTAATCACCTTTTGTTGCAGTTACTGTTTTTAAGTTTTTTTGGTTTTGTTATGAGAAGTGGATAAAAATGAAGAGTTGAGCTAAATCTGCAGAAGAGAGAAATTTATGGGCTTTACTTAATATGGTACTTGAGAGCATGCCTCAGATCTACATCTTTAGATGATGTTGGACTAGAGGATCTGCTGAATAAACAATGCAGGTTTCTTCAAAATGAGTCAACAGCTATTGTAATGTCATAGAGAAATTTAGATTTCAGAGAAATGATAATAAAAATAAATGCCGTGTTCCACATTGTATGATAGGACAGCATGTGGTAAAATGGTTTCTAAAGGCACCCGATTGACCAAAAAGAGTTAGACTGGCAATTTTCTTTTCCCATTATGTGAGAACTAGGCTTTGAGATGCCTACGTGTCCCTGACTGTGCTAAACAAGCAGTTTATTGTTAACAGTTTCTCCTTCCTTTAACAAAATGCTTAGTAAGTCTTCTGCTTACTAAGTCTTTTCCTTAATATATCTAAGTAAATCATAGATCATTCACTGTGGGGGATTTCTCTCTAAGTATGACATGTTATCCTAATGTCTGATACTGTTCACAGTGTGGTGAAAGTAATATTACTTTAAGTATTTGTTGAACTGATCTGTAAATCCCAAGTTCACGCTTCTTAAAACTTTAATTTGTAAGAACATTTAGATAAACAGAAGTGGAGCATAACTGCAGTATCTCAATGTTGGAGTTTTGAAACGAAGATTATTCTGCATCTCTGGGTATTTGAAGTCCTCATGTCACAAGTTTCTGAGCGTACATATTGTTTTTGAACAACTTAAATTTAGATCTTTCATGTTATGCCTTGAAGTTGGAGCTTCTTTATGAAGGACTACTCTGCATATCCCTATGGCATAGATATAAACCCATCTATATACTTTCAAATAGAAACAACTGTACACATCTGTCAATAGTGATGATATTCACCATCTCAAACTACCCTTAGGAAAAGCTTCAGAAGTTCTGTTTTGAAAAGTTAAACTACAGGGGCTCAGAGCTCATACTAAAATATCTCTCAGATTTATTTTTGCTTCAGAGTACCTTTGCGTTGCCTTTTGCTTTTCCTTCATTTGTCAGCCATATCTATTATATTTGATATTCTATTTCTCTCATGCTGAACATTTCCTAGTTGTGTGTCCTGTTGCTAACACCATTCTATCTCAGATGCATCTGTGATGTGGTGCCTATTCTGTTGTGTTTTCCTGCAGTACTGGTTTTTTTCTTACATTTTTTTCCCACAGATATATGTATCTTTAAACTGACATCCCCTTCTGTCAAAATATGATGTTTACAGCCTGATACTTGTTTTGAACTGTTGTTTATGCTAGAGAGAGTTGGGGACCAATGCTTGTAGATAACTGTGCCTCAGCATTTGGAAGCTGAACAGAAAAGTGTAATAGATTCATTGCACAGTAGAGATAGCAGTAGGGACATAGAGATTCCTAAATCCTGTGATACAGCCAAAGAAAAAGGGACAGAATTTTGAAGGCTCCACTAAACATAAACCATCAGAGGGCAGAAAAAGGACAGCATTCTGTAGCACATTCCTTTAACTGACAGTTCAGTGCTGAAATCTGTGTTGCTACCTATGTTTTCAATGCTATACACAGAAGAGTTTCAGTTATTTCTTTGGAAGTTGTAGCTCTTTCTGGATGTAAATGCATTTCTTCACTTACTGCCAAGTCATCTCCTATAAATGAGGAAAGGCAGACAGGTTTTTAGCAATGAAACAGAAACTTAACTGTTAATTTTCTAGTTTTGGAAAGGAACCATTTGATCCAGCCGACCTGCACAGTGTTTAATATTCACCAGTAATTTTTTTTTTGTGACATGCAGTGTTTTCATGCTGCTTTTCTTTCTCCAGCAGATTCAGATATTTGCAGCTGACCCCATAGTTTCCTCTTTTTTCTTAGCCTTTAACATTTGCAGTTATAAGTCAGCCTGATATTTTTATTTCCCAAGTGACTGCTAGAGCTAATGCCATATTGGGATTGATCTGCAACTTTGCAGAAAGTAGCATTGCTGTGATGTCATTGTTGTACTTTTCTGCAATGACCGCAGAGTATTCTTGCCTCTGCTTCAAACAAACAAACAAAACCCCAAACAAACCAAAACATTGAGCACAATTTTCCTGACAGGACCATTAAGATAAACCTATTTATTTAAAATATTATTTGTTCAAATATACTGGATTAGTAAAGCTTTTTATAACTGATAGTTAGTTGATTTTTTTTGTATATTAAGAAAAACGAGAGAAGTCAGGAGGTCTGTGGGTGATGTTCAGAACTATTGTTAACATTGCAACAGCTATAGAATGCTTTGCAACAGCTCCAGGGGTGTAAATGATGAAAACAAGATAGAATAGTTTAGTCATAAAGCTTAAGTATGCCCTGAATAGTCAGGGACTCTCTGTTCCCTGCTCCTCTTTTCAGGGGATTGGCCAAATTCCAGGCTCTCTGCCTTTAAAACTATAGCTATACCATTCTAGCAAAACCTCTAACACTGATGGTCAGCAGATTCCCATAACAATCCATTACAGTGTTTCCTCTCTATTACATCTTTATTCCATCATCATGAACATATGTGTGCCCTGCTGGAAATTGTTTTGTTGTTGATAAACTACACCTTGTACAGGTAACTGTGTACAAAACCTCTATTATTTTCCCATTTGATCGTTTTATTAGTGGTCCTTGTGAGATTAAGGCATGTGTGCCTGTGAATAAAAGTGATTTTCTGTGAACAGCAATGCAGAGAGATAGGGAATAAAATTACAGTGTCCCCCAAAGTCTGCTTTTGCTTTCATCCTACGTGTTGTGTACCTTCCCACCACGCATTGTAAGAAGCAATACCTTTGATGACAGCGCTGCAAGGTTATTCATTGTTATTTAATAAGTGGAATGCACTAGGGAACAGAGTGAGTCTAATCTGGCTTAAAACAATATTTTGGAGATAGAAACAGTATAGTGAATTTATAAAGAATTGCGGGTAAATTTCCCAGACATATCCCAGAAAAATAAGGTCCTGCTTACTGAGTCTGCTCCTAATAAAATCCTCCTTGGACAAGCACTGCTCCTTCAATGTCGTCATCTCTGAGAATCAGATCAGGAACTCCGGGATCATTTTGATGAAGAAGTCATCCTCTCAATTATTAGAATTAAGAGGTTTCTCACGGAGTCCCCTGCTGCTTGAGTAGTCATTGTTTCTGTAAGGGGAGGTTACCCTGCAGTGATGGTATCAAACTTTTCTGCTTCCTATGGTGCATGCAGAGGTCAGCTGCACTGAGAATACAGACGTCTGTTTGACAGAATAAAAGGGAAGCTGCAGTCTTATAAATCATCACGAAAGAGGTAAAAATTGATGTCTTAAGAAAATACAGTTTCTTCTTTTGTTGAGATAGGAGGATAAGTGAACAGGTTATATTTCTGAACATCCTTCGGAAAAGAGAGAGGTATTGCTCTGCAGAATTTACCGTCACAAATTTAGTGCTGGCTTTGGCTGAAACTGACACAATATGAAGGTTGAAGGGGCAATTTCTTTCTGCATTCCCATTTTGAAAAATTGTTTTCACCTGTGCTGTAATTCTAAGATTATTTTAGATGAAAATAATCCATGAGGCTTTAAATTCAGAGTCAATATTGTTGACCAGAGCCTTATTTCAACTATTGCAGGTCCATATTCAGGAAGAAAATGGTCGTGCCATACATCTCAATAATTTGATAATTTTTATCTTGGCTCCTTTGGTTCCATGTAATTAGCCTCCTACAAGCTATTTGTCATGGAACCTACTGTCTTAAAAAATATTACATTTTATTTTTTACGTAATTATAGCTTTGTTTTCTGTATTAATTTTCTTTCCCTGCAGAAACTATCTACATTGTTATTATTATTTATTGCAATAAATATTACCTTGTATTTGACAAAATAAAATCAGCATAATCTAAAATACATTACTACAGATGAATATTTCATACTATTCTCAGAGAATGTTTTAAAGATACAAAAAGAATTTATTTGAAAACAGTATTTAAACCTTTAAAAATTAAGATGATGCTGAAAACTTAACAAATTGAAAGTATTTCTAGGTGATGAGTCAATATCTGTACAGTACTTTGAAATTAAATGCTCTATCTTTGCTTAATTATGAGTGTCCTTGGAATTACTAGATGCAATCTGAAGAAATATGAAAACATATGGGTGTTCATTTTAATTTCAGATGCCCTTCTTACCCTTCTGAGTCTTTCTTTCCCCCATTCATCTTACAAAATATATTTACAAGAAAGCCAGAAAATGCTGGGTCACCTACCCTTCTCCAGCAGAAGAGGATTCATTTAGTACATGGTCTCTCTGTATATGCTGCTGTTTCTCTCTGGTGCAATTTATCTTTTGTGTTGCAGTGAGATTTAGGAACCCCTTTATTTTTTACAATTTCAATGAATTCAAAACTGGACTGGCTTCCTGCATAACATGTCTGAGGAATTCTTGCATGATGTTGTAACATTTGAAATATATTCTTTAGGTAAACATGTAATCTTGATTTAAAGGCTACAGTTTATGTGAAGTCTAACACATGAGTCTTGCGACAGGTACCTTCAGTGTAAACAAGTGCACTTGATTTTAATTCTACATATTGGGTTTTGCTACACCTCTCTATCTGATTATAAAACCAGTTTCTATTTGAAATCTTTTCATGCGGGCACATACAGACTGTGATTTGTTGCACAAAACTTTTTCTCATATTGCAGAAGATTTTCTCTCTCACTGTGAATAAGGAAATGTGAAGGTGATAAAAACAACCCAACAGATCCCAAAACACAAACCTCCATCCTCTGAATCCCCCACTTGATGTCTCCATATACTGTTTCATCCTCTTTTCAGATGTGAATTTGTCTTAATCCTTCTTTGGCTGGTTACTCCAGATTCCTTTGTCCCTTTATGAAGGAGTGATGAAAGAAAAATAAATTCCTCATGGTGTTTTCAGCTTGTGACTAAACTTGTTTCTTTTCTGCCTGGTCTGAATGTAGTTGGCGATAAGGCAATGTTTTCTCCTTAACTGTGGCATTGGCCATTTCCTGATTTCTGGAAAACTAACACTCACAATCTCTCATTTTAAGAGCATTGATATTTATATTGAGTAGTATTCACAGAAAGCAATGGGAACCACCTTCTACACATACAGAATTTAACTATTTAACAGCTTTTAGTTGCCATCTATCTGTATGAATTCTATATACATAATATTTGCATGTTCCTCTAAACAGTTGAGATTGTTTCCCTGCATGATTTCTGCTGGATTAGTCTAGTTTCTCTCAACAAGACAAAGTAGTCTCTAGCATTCTCTTGATTAACCTAAGTATATTGACCAGATTTTTCAGGTATCAAAATATTACACAGAATTACACAGAATTAATAAGGTTGGAAAAGACCATGGAGATCATCAAGTCCAACCTTTACCTAGGTTAACAACCTACCCAACATCAGTCTAACATCTATACCATCTAAACCATTTAAACCATCTAAACCATACCACTAAGTTCATCATCTAACCTATCCTTAAACACATCCAGGGACGGTGACTCCACCACCTCCCTGGGAAGCCCATTCCAATGGGGGATCACTCTCTCTGTGAAAAAGTTCCTCCTGGTATCCAATCTAAACCTCCCCTGACGCAGCCTAAGACTGTGTCCTCTCGTCCTGTCACTGGGAGCCTGAGAGAAGAGACCGACCCCCGCCTGACTACAACCTCCTCTCAGGTAGTTATAGACAGCAATAAGGTCACCCCTGAGCCTCCCAAGGGAAGGATAACTTCCCTGGTCCTACTGGCAACACTATTCCTGATGCAGGCCAGGATGCCATTGGCCTTCTTGGCCGCCTGGGCACACTGCTGACTCATATTCAGCTTCCTATCAACCAGCACCCCCAAGTCCCTCTCTGCCTGGGCATCCTCCAGCCACACCGACCCCAGCCTATAACTCTGCATGGGGTTATTGCGGCCAAAGTGCAAAACCCGGCACTTGGATTTATTAACCCTCATGCTATTGGACTCAGCCCATCTATCCAGCCTGCATTAATTGACTTCTTAATATTTTCATTTTTTTTAATATGATCTTAAAAATTAAATTCACAGTCTGGTGTTCCAGTATTGGTGACATGAGTTTTTGAATTTGGAAATAAGGAAAGACATCTACTTATTTTCAATATCCCTTTATTTTTTCAAGGATTATATTAATTCATTTAGCCACAGCTTTGCACTGGGAGTTCACAGAGTGTTCCTTATCCACCTACAGTTTCAGAATCACTTTTTCCAGTGTCCCATCCTATAAATATGACCTGTGTTCCCCCTGCCTGGATTTATGGTTTTGCATTTGTCCTTATTAAAATCTATCTTGTTTAAATGAGGCCACCTAACCAATTGAGACAGGTCTTTCTATAGAACGTTTGCCTTATTACTTGCCACTCCACCAATTTTTGCATGCTTTTCAAGTTTTACCAGCAATTGCTTCATATTTTCTTTCAGATCATTGAAAATCATACTTACTTAAGGCTTCAATATGGGCTAGTCCACATTTGAAATACTGTTATTAGACAGGTATTCCCATAGACTCCTGTATAGCTGAAGAGGAATATAGAATATATTCATAGCAGCTATGAATAATAACAAATTTATCATTTTAAAACCAAACCTTAATCATTTAAATACCATTTAGGCCATTATATTTAGTACTATACATCCCTAACTCCAAGAAATCAGCAAAAATTTGCTGGCTCAGAATCTGGAAATAAGCCAAATGCTTTACAGACATGTAAGTACAGTGTATTAACCGATTTTTTTCTCTCAAGAAAAACTCTAAAGCTTGCAGCCAGAGTGCTCAAGGTACAATCCTCCATTTCCATAAAATCAATTAAACTTTTGGGGAAGATAAGAAAAGCACAATTCACAATCTTTTTTTTCTAATAGTAGGACATAAGCTCCAAAATATTATTTAAATTTTAAAACAGCAGTTTATTCGCAGCTTGCAGAAGATTAGTGCATTATAATGTCCCTGCTGGACTGTGAAGAATGAAATCTGAAACAAGAAAATGGTGTCAGGTGTGGAGATGGTGGCACCTTTGTCTCCTTGTTAATCTGTTCCTATTAAAGCAGTTCCAAAACAGAGCAGGCTGATCTAAGGCAGAACTGTGGCAGTCCCTTCTCCCTTGCCCTACCCAGAGCTGTGTGTTTTGTGTCAGTGTTCACCTGGATCTGTGGTATGCAGGCTTGGGAAGTTAAACCGGCTCCCAAAAAATGAAGATGACCATGATAATGAAGAGGCAGGAACCTGCCCAGCTGAGCTGTGCACTGGGAGTGTGAGAGCACGGTCTGAGCTGTAGAAAGTCATCTATGGTGCAAAGTAAATTTAGCAGCCTGTGGAATTTTTTTTAGGTCTTTTATGTTTCTTGATTTTGTAAATAGTGTCACATGATTTTCCAATTCTTTGACTGGCAGGATCTAAAAAAATATTTGTGTTTGTCTAACTCTGTTTTCTGCTTGAGTCAATGGGATTTACCTTCCTGCTAATGATGGGAGAGGAAGAAATTATTTACTTAACTGCAACATTTCCTTATGGAGCTAATACTCACAAAATAGTTCAAATGTATAAGCATCTGTGAGGAGAAGAAAGAAATAATAATTTGTCATATTGCACATTAGTTTTGTCATGCAGGCACCATCTTGGTGATAATTAGTTTTTCTATTTGTTTCTATTTCAAGAAAACTAAGCTTTAAGAGTAAATGTAAAAAATAACATAGAGAAGTGTGATGTAGTAGGCATTTACAAGGTCAAATGACATGACTTCACAATTTTTTCTACAGGTAGATGCTTAGAAGTTAAATAGACCACATTGTTTCCCATAGAAACATGTACTATAAGAAGAATGTTTCAATCAGATTAAATAATTTATAGATGCTATGGGCCACATAATTATCTGCACAATACTTCAAGCTGCAGGCAAATCTCCTTTCGGTAGTTTCCATTACTCCATCTCTTTAGAAATCTAAACTCATTGTCTCTGCAGACATAAGTAGTTACTTCATTTCTGTAGCTATACTTCAAGCTGCTTCTAGTCCACTTTCAGTCTCAACACCTTCCTGTATCTTCTCTCAGCTGGCTAAATATTGGTCATGTTTGAAATGTCTTCCATTCTTTTCCTCTCCCTTTATTTCACTGACACCTTCAATTCAATCTTCCCTTTCAAATACTATCCTTTGCAGAGTTTGATGAAACATTCTTCTAATCTTCTGCCCCATCTCCCTGCCCAGTTCTACAGCATCTCTTTCAGTGTGTTGTTTTTCACACTGAGAGTGACAGGGGCTTTCTCTCTGTCCCCAAAGGGTTTTTCCTCTGCACTGCGTTCACCACCACTTTATATTGATGACTTATTTCTGACCCATCTCTTGGAACTACCGGTCTTGTTCTCATGACCCATTTTGGTAGTATTCCTGTTCCTGTTGTCCAATTTTACTGCCCCCAGACTGGGTGTCTCTCCAGCTCATCCATATTGCCTATCATATCCTTTCAGTCCTTTTACTGTCCCTTTCCTTCTTGCTAAATTACATTGCTTCTGTTCATTACCTTTGAGTTTATTCCACAGCTCTACTTTTGTCCTGTGTACTTTTACCTCTACTACTTCATCTGTGTGCTCTAAGCCTCTTTAATAGAAAGAGATTTGATGAAAGATGTATTTGTGCCTCTCCTATGCCTGACGAGATCATATCCTTCTTGAGACAGGCTACATAGGAAGCTTCTCCCTATTGCACATCCCTTCTAAAGCTGGTATCAAATTGAATGTCTCACAAAAATAATTAGTTTGTAATATTCAGGGAAAATGCATTTGAGAATGGCTTCATTTTCTTCCTTTTTCCTATTTTTTCATGTTGCTTTTCTTTGATTGTAAGTACTTTGAATTTGGGGTTGCATCTGTACACAAGTTTGGAAAGTGATTAGCCCAGAATGCAGATAATACTTTTAGAAAAGATTCTCTTGAGTTATGAGGAACAAAACACATCACAGTATTTAATATTCAAAGTATTACTACTCACTGTTTTCAGAATTTACAGCCAAATAACTGCTCTCTGCCTCCTCTAGAGAGTGTAGTGATAATACAATTTTTATTAAAATTCTTGAAAACTCACGTGATTCACCTGATTTGCACGATTCTACTGATTTGGCATCAATAAGTCAACAAAGCTCTTAAAGTTTAAATACGACCCAGCACTTCTGAGTTTCTAAGCAGAAGTCAATGTTGTTTCTGACCATGGAAAAAATTTTCAGCTGGGCACCAAAGAAGAGATAAAAGAAGGAAAATGGCCCCTTTAAAGGGACGAAGTCAACAGGAGAATGAAGAATATCTCTCACTGCATCTTGTCCAGAGGGCTGGTGGGAGAAGTCACAAACTTCAAGGAGCATAGGACAAACCACAGTTAAGGATAAACATCTTGAAGAAGGTCTCAGATGAGCTTAGTTATAAAAGACCTTTAGTGTATTTTCTCCTACTGTTAAGAGTAATTGAGGCCTTGTGAATGCACCTCTCTTTTGTATTATAACACCCTGCACTAAAGTCAGGCTCAGAGTTTAGATGGAAAAAGGACTGTCTAAAATAGTGTGCATACAGTAATTTACCTCTGCTTAACTACCCATAGATGGTGTCTGTAAAATGATTGTCAATTAAACTTTTCTTCATTGAAGCTCTGGGAATTTTCCTACATGAGCACTACAAAATGCATCAATCCAGTGATCCTCGTTAGAACAGGGACCTACACTGTATGTTCTCTAGATAAGACAGGTATCTCTGTACTTCCTATCTATGAGCTACTGATCATGCTGCAGGTGTGATAAAATCCTAAATAGCAGCAACATATTTAAAATATAATTACAACAATTTGACCACATTCATCCATGGCATAATGGGGCAGCTATATTATTAGGCTGTTCTTAGGAAATTGAATTACTCTAATAAATGGAAATGACTGTTATTTAAATGGAAGACTATTTGCATAAAATAGGCCAGTGCTAAGTGACCAGCTGCTAAATAGGTGTAAAATCTAATCTCAAAGTTCCAAGTCAAAGATGGATGGGTTCCTGCCAGAGACTTTCATATTTCTGCTCTTAGCCTATATATACAAATTTTGTAATAAGAAGCTTCAAGACCTGAAAACTGCTGCTCAATTTATTAGTTTTCCTTTTTCATATTTTTTCTTTAAGAACAAGCTAGTGATTTTCATTAAACAAAATTAAAAATTTCTCTGAAATGGGAAAAAAAGGAACAAAAGGTCAGATGATACAGTTTATTTTCATAATGCTAGTGTTGTACATGTTAGTGTTTCTGAGATAGCTGTTTATTTCATTGTTGTCTTATTTGATATCAGGAGCTTGGAGATAATTCAGAAAAATAGAAATAATTAAAAACTCTAATCACCTTAATAACATATATATTCACTTTATCAACAGAAATGCAACAGGTCCATTTCTTTCCAGCAACTTTCTGTACTTTGTTGTGGCTGGGACACAACTCAGACTCTTCTATTTTCGAAAATAATGCCAATGCTTGTGACACCAAAAGTTTTGGAAAGGTAAGCCTTCAGAGTTCTTCAGCAGGATTCTTCATTAGAAAAAAAGGTTGTACAGGTTACCTTTAAAAACCTACATTCCCAGAGAAGCCTATCAAAATATACAGGGCTTGGATCTCCTATCTCCACAGACCACTGTGGATCAAGAAGGTGAAAGGTTTTTCCTTTCACATGTAAGTCTTTAAACACAAGGAAATTCAATACTTTGCTCTTTGCCCACTGCTCCTTTCTTTGTCATGAGGCCACATTTTATGTGACTTGATATTGGTACTTTTCCATGTCCATTAGTAGATTTATGCAGCTGATGAGCTACATCATGATCTTCATGTTCTGTAAGCATAGTGTAGCTGGGTTTATGAATAACAAACATTAGTAGGTAGAGGACACTGACATTGTGATATTTAGGTGATTCCTTTGTTAAAGGTGACATGGAGCTTGCACTGGTTCATTTAATTACCTAAGTCTGGGCCCAACAAATATACTTGGTACCTACTGTCTTAGTCATAGGGTGGTTATACTGTCTTAGTTATGCATGGGTGGTTAAGTAGTTCTATCTAGGAATAAGAAAATTAAGAGGTTTTTAGAGAAAGTGTCTGAGGTAAAGTTGTTTCTACATAGAGAATCCCTAAACAACAGAAAAAAGGTGTAGCGGTTTTGAACTCACTTTTTATCGTCTAAAGGGCGTGCACAATAAAGATGACGGGAAACTGAAAAAAATTAGCAGCAGGGAAACAGTTTGTTACTTGAGGTTTAAACTAGGGAAAAAGGGACAACTTATGGGGACGTAAATTTTACATGGAGAAACACTCAACACGCAGAAAACAAAAAAAAAGGGGAAAAAGGGACAAAAAACAAAAAAGAAACTGCTTTCCAAGCTAGGTGACTAGCTGAGAAAACAGAGGGAGGGGTAGGGAAGCCATCTCTCTCCCTCCCTCTCTGATGGTGTGACTCTCGGCTTTCGAGGTTTTCTGCAAAACACAAATTAGAAGTGAAAAAAACCTACCACCTCCCAGGACACCTTCGGGAAGTCACTACTTGCTATCAAGCTGGACTCTGCTCTGGTGCTGGGTAGAGTCATGCCGCGTGGTCTGAGACCTGGGAGGAGAGGGGCCGTGTGCTCCATCTCTGGACAGGAAGGCAAAGAGAGGGAGGACCTCCGTGCTCGGCCTTTTAAGCCCTCTAGGTCTTGTGTGAACCTCGCTGTCTCCTTCCTGGCCAAGCTGTCTCCTCATTGGCGAGCTCCGCCTCTTTTCCGGGGTCTTCACTACAGGCAAAATGGCGGTTCCTGCCAGAGACCACATGTTCAGGGCTTGAGATGCCATTTTTTTTTTACTGGCCACAAGCATTCTGGAGACGCCCCGGAGTGTCTACCTCCCCTCTGCATGGCCACTGCCAGCACGGTGCCAACGCGGAACCCCTGCTGCTGTCCATAAGCAGCCGCCAACCGCGGCTGCACCGTGGTCCAGCCCCAGCATTTGCAGCGTGTCTCTGCCTGCAAGCTGGGAGCTGCCAGGACTGCACCTCCTGCGCTGCCCCGCTGGGCGGCCGCATCCCCGCTGCCGCATGTTGGCATGACGGAGTTCGACAGCGGCACTCACAGCGCGGTTCCACCCCCCACTCCATTTGCCGCCGCTGCCAGGGCTGCGGTGGCACCTTGGCCACCTGTGTCAGGACTGCGGTGGCACTGGGCATCATGGGTGGTGCGGCTGGCCCCAGGGCCGCCTGCCGCTGGCTGTGAGTCACCACCGCGGCACGTTGGGCTGGGACCAGGGAGGCGGTGGGGAACTGGCCCAGGGAGAATGCAGGGAGACAGCCAGAAGCAGTCCCTGGTCCCCCACCATGACTGCGGTGAGTCAGGGCC
>VXBA01005600.1:2873808-3131035 GCA_013399895.1 Serilophus lunatus | reverse complement strand
CCTCCCCCCCCCCCGGTCTGGGGGGGGGCCGGGCCGGGGGGGGGGGGGGGGGGCTCGGTCTCTGTCTACTGCAGCTGCTCCCCCAACCTGGGGAAAGCTGTGGGAAAACGGCTGGGGGCAATCCCCACCTTCCCAGGAGCGGGCTGCCTCGGTCTCAGCCCCGCCCTTCTTAAGGAAAATAGGATTTTACACAGACAAGGCAAGTGGGCATCCCTTACACTCCCCTCCCCCTCCCCAAGCCCCCAAAGACCCCTCGAGACCCGAAGCCTGGCCACGACACCCCAAAAGAGACCTCAGCACCCCTCAAACCCCAACAAAAGGGAAGAACAAAATTGCTGACCAACAAACAAAAAGGAGGAAAAAATTCTGAAATGTCTATTTTCATGAACTCATACTTTCTTCAGTTTTGATACCGTGTTCTGTGAGTTGGAAATACAATGATAGCTTAAATTATCTCTGTGCATTTTTATTTTTGTACTGGTAAATATGTAAAATAAACAATATTAGCTCTACAATGACTCAGTTAAAATTGCAGTTCTCTAGTAGATAACGGGTCAAGACGCTCTCAGAGACTGTACTTTTCCCCCTAAAGAAAGCTTTCTGAAGCCTTGAATTTTACTTGCCAAAGTGGAATGAGTTATTGGGTTGCATCTTTTAAAATTTTCTTAATTTAAGAACCTTTTCATCTGGAGTAGAGAATAAGATAGCTAAGAAAGGATAGTCTGAGCACAACAAGCATCGTTAGCACACTGTGGTAAATTTTCATGGTTATCATGAAATCCCTGGTTCCACATGGTAGAGTAGGCTTGAGCTGCTACTAAAGTGACCTCAGAAAAGGGGACTTCTAAAAAAGTAAGAACTCCTGAATGTGTTTGCTCACCTAACTGAATATTTCAGTAGACTCAGTGCAATTATTCATCAGAGCAGGACTGGCACAGAATACGTCAGTAGTGTCCCTTTCTTTGGTATGTTTGTAAAATTCCATATTCCCAAATTCCATAAATAAAATTTTCCCTAAGATAATCAGTTTCATAACTTCCTGTAACCTTCAGCACAAACCTTTTTAGATACTTGTGAAATTAGATCTCCTGAGCCTTCCATGAAATAATCAGAAATGTGTAATGCATTAGGATTGTATTTGTTTTAGTGCATAAATACAAGCAAGCATATTTATTCATTTTCAGAGTGCTCTCTTCCCCATTAAGATTTTCTAAAGACAAAGTGGCAGAGAAAAGTGTCCCAGGCATGTAATTTTACTTGCGTCTTCTTCCCTTATGACTCATTACTGCTGAAATCAACAAAACTTGGGATGTGCTCAGGAACTCCAGTAGCTCTTTAATGTTTTCAAATAGTAACATCTGTGCATGGTTATGACTTCATGCACTGCCTTAGTGTTGGTCTTGGCCAATGCTTCTGGCTGTTAAGTCATGATATTTTTATATAAGTGCAGGGTAGGGTCCCTGCACTTTGCAAGAAGGAAGAGAATTTCCAGTATTGAGCATTTCATTGGGCGGAACAGCAGCAGCGTTGCAGAAGCAAACCTACTTCTATCAGAGCCCTACATGTTTGTTTAGAGGTTGCACTGTATATTCAAAGGTGACTGATGCATTTGTTTGTTTTGTTTTTTTTTTTTGTTTTGACTGCAAGTCATGATCAAACCCTCCCTTTCACTTTCTGCTTTCATTTAGAGACAATGATGTTTCTGGATTTGAACACCTCTGCATATTCTTGCAGATAATATTATTATTTCAGCTTTCCATCTACTATGGTGGCTGGCTGAGGGGAAGAGAGATGCAGAGGGAAAGAAACAACAGAAGTGAAGAAAAGACTGGCTTGGAGATACCTAGTGAGAAAGGGAGAGAGCAGATCTCAGGGACCAGTTCAGGAGATGGGTGAAAAGGAATCTAGTAGTGGAAGCCTGCAATCATTCTTGCTTGTACTTACTCAAACATGTATTTGTGTAGAGGTTATATGACAGATGCCTGAAAGAACCACTTCAAATAGTCTTGGTGGAATTTTTATCATCAACTAACACTATACCTTGTATACCTTGTATACCTATTATCAAAACAGCTGACCTTTGAACAAAAGATGCAATGTGAGAGTTGTCACACATGAGTCTGCAGTCTGGTTTTGCTACTCTAGATATAAGGCAATGATACCAGTCAATTTCTGGAATGCTCTCAGGGTAATTATCTGTGTCTGTACTTCATCACTATCTTGCACACCTTTATATAGTGTATTCAAAGTTTTGTGGCTTCTAGATACAGCAAATCAATGAACTATCTTTTGGAGCTCAAAATCCAAATAAAACTGTGAGGTATGAAATAAAAATGCCAGGGTGTGAGAGAGATGTTGAAAACTTGCATATGAAGAGGAAAGACAATCTCAGGTGGAAAAGCCAAGGGATTAATGCTAATATTAAGTCTTCTCATAAAAGATGTGTACTTGGTATTAAGAAAAGTAGTGTATTGTATGCTGGGGAAGTTCTAGATGTCAAAGAATCACAGAATAAATTAGATTGGAAAGGACCTTTGAAATCATCAAGTACAACCTTTGACCTAAAACCACCTTGTCAACTATACCAAGGCACTAAGTGCCATATCCAGTCTCTTCTTAAATACCTCCAGGGACTGTGACTCCACCACCTCCCTGGGCAACCCATTCCAATGCCCAATCACTCTCTCTATAAAGAACTTCTTCTAATGTCTCACCTAAACCTCCCCTGACACAGCTTAAGACTGTATGCTCTTGTCCTACTGCTGGCTGCCTGGGAGAAGAGGCCGATCCCTACCTGGATCCAACCTCCTTTCAGGTAATTGTAGAGAATGATAAGGTCTCCCCTGAGCCTCCTCTTATCTAGGCTAAACAACCCCAGCTCCCTCAGCCGCTTCTTGGCCACCTGGGCACACTGCTGTTAATCAGAACCCCCAGGTCCCTTTCTGCTTGGCCACTCTCCAGCCACTCTGTGCCCAGCATATCCCCAGCATGTAAAGACTTTCTATCTACTTGATACATAAAAAAAATCTGGAAAGGCTTACACCAAAGACTGAAGTTTTCTGCTTGATTTCCACACTTGAAATTTAGTCTCCAAGGAAAATTCTCTGTTGACTGAGGAGTTAATGGCATATTAATAATCATAAGAACAAAGAGACTGAAAATTATACAACGCAGAGAAGAATGGGCTTAGGGTAATTTTGTTTAGAAGAGTTTGCAAAACCTGATGAAATAACTGAAACAAAGATACCAAAAATATGCATCGTATCTAATTGCCTTTGTGGAATGTGTCAATTTCCTGACGACACTGGAACTAAAGAAACTTTTACCTGTGTTCAATAAACTTGTACACATTTTAAATGTAAAAGAGGAATACATGGTTTACTTTGAAGTTACAGATCACACTTGTATTCCACTTTGTTTTACTGAAATTAATGAGCTTCACTTATTTTTCTTCCCAACATTTTTTACCTCTCTGACAAGTATGAGTGTTTGCAAGAGAGTGGCTTAAATAAAGATCTGTTTGGCAATGTGCTGAACTGGCACAGGGAGGGCTTGGAAGAATGAACATCTTCAGTCTTACCTCACCTATAGTGTACGATTATGTATATACTAAAAGAAGCAAAAAACTTCCAAATTGTTCTCTCTGTATGTGTCAACACAATGCAAAATGTAAAAGATTTTTCAGGATAGAATATGTTTATTTGGGGAAGTGAATGGGAAGTAAGTACAGAGGGAACAATGTTATTGTTTAAGGAAAGCTTCTGAAGCAATGGGAAACAAGCAGTACTTACAGTGTACATATTCGAAGACTATTGAATGTTTCGGCTATCTTTGGCACTTCTAAAACAATTGCTGAATGTGTACATTCCTAACAAGATCTTTTCTAAAGCAATTTTGGTGCTTAAAAGTGGTTTAGTTTTCTCTATGCTAGTGAATCTAAAACAGAGCTAAGTGGAGTGTGTGGTCCACTTGCATAATGGTTTGCAGTTCAAAATTAAATGCAGAGTGACATTGAAGAAGATGTCTGTTTGCAGTATGTGCATGTGTTTGTTGTTTTCCTGAGAAATTTCTCATAGTCTTGTAGAAAAACATGATGTCTTGATGTCTCTCTTGAACTGGCTGTGCTTGTATGTATAGGATTAAATATATTTTAAATCTTAGTCATATCACTTGCCTTTTCATTAGAAAATAAATTGTTGTCTGGGATCAACTGTGTGAGTACAGCTTGGGAGAATGAGAAAAAGAACGTCTCAACTTTCAGGTAAGACTTTGAATAATTGACTGGACTATTAATAGTTTTTCCTTTCAAGACCAAATAAGTTGACTGCCTTTCTACAGGTTATATTTTGTATTTACTGTATATTTCTTACTGTAAATTATAAAGTTCTATAAAATCTAGGAATAAGAGTTGGTTGCTTGTTCACATTTATTTTTCTGGAGTTCACTATTGTTTCTTCAATATATAGATTATTCCCAAAACGTCACTGAAAAATGCAAGATGAGAGATCTTAGCAATTACGTACTTTAAAGACTTACATTCTTACAGGAGGAAGAATGGATCCTTCCTTTTTGTATGTATAAATTTCTTAGTCTAAACTCCTGGCCTTCTTTTCGCATTGATTTCAGTGGTCAAACTCATATCCACATTCTGAGATCTCTGGTCAGACCCTACTCTGTAACTAAAACATGGCTGAAATGTAGTAAAATGTAGTCATTAAGGCTGGTGATCTTAGCAATCACAGGAGACAGGGTTTCATCCAGGATGCCATTTAATGAGAAAACTTACAGCTTTTTATACTTTTTAGAAACTAGCATGTTACATCTTTATTGGTCCACACAATTGTTTTTGACTAACTTATTGGATGAGCTGAGGTATTTGCTCATCTGTCTTTATTTTGAGGACTTGGACTATTATTTTGATACTGGACAAAGCTGTTGATCAGAAAGGCATGAGAAAGGCTCTGAAAAAGCAACACCTGCTTGATAAAAGAAAATCTCTTGATATTGTGCGAGAAATTTGGGCCACTTTAGCTTGTGCGAAGCCACAGATGTATTTTGAGAAAATTCTAACCATATTTTGAGAAACTAGGATATTGTTTACTTTTTGCTTTTCAGACAGAAATTTTCCAGGCTGACTTTGTGCTTTACCAGGGAGACAGAATTACTTATGCTAACTTTAGAACTCTCAAAATTAGGCCCCAAACCCCAGCTTTCAAAAATGTACCACAACAGTAAAACACTACTGGAATGAAAAAAAAGCACTCAATTTTTAGAGTATGTCATTTGCCTTTTAAAACCAGCCATCAATAACCTACCACATCTAGAAAAAAAGCAAGATCTTTGGTTGCCTTGACCAAGGTGGTGGTAATTTACAGCAGCTGAAGATCTGACCCAGTTCTGCTCCCAAAAATAAGCTTTTCCCTTTGCTGAGCATGGTGTAATTGTTTTGTGGTACATTCCCCCTTGTGTTAGCACCATTTCTTGGGAGTCTGCATAGACCTGGGCTGCATAGCTCTGTCTTGGTAACTGCTCATGGCTGCAGCCCTTGTGCTCTGATAAGACTGTGCATATGAACACATGCCCACCCACCAATAGGAGCAATGGAACACACTTCAATCCTTTATGGATATTTATTTACAGTTTGGGCTGATTCTTTATGAACTAAATCTTCCCAAAATTTGCTTTTAGGTTTTTGATAATTTAAAAAATTTCTCAAACTCCCTTATTATCACTTCAAACACCTTCCTAGTAATGCTTCAAAACTGTTGACGAAAACTTCCTTTTATCTTCTGAATTCTAGCACTTGAAGGAAGATTCTTAGTGGAACATTTACAATTTCAATTTGAGATGAAAATATCAGTGGGAGAATAGAGGTCCAATTTTGTGGTTTTAGAGACTTATTTTATCTATTTAATAGGGTAATTATATTTGCCTTGTGTGAGCACAATCACATGGCTGCTCAGAGAAAACATTTTAGCTGTATCAAGGAGCTTTGGCTGCTTCTTACCACATGTTCTGAAAGAAAAAATTTAGTTTATGAAAGGCCTTTCATTTGCCCCTGCTTCTATCCATCCAAAAGCCACAAACCTTAATAAATTTGGTAAAATATTTGTTTGATGATTTTGGAGGGTTGTCAATGTTTAGTGTCCCCTCTTTGCCCCCTACTTCTCTTGTGGACCTAGACAGACAACAGCAGTGGAATCATAATGAGAGAAGAGAGGAGAGAGAAACAAAGAAAATCACTGCTATAAAACAGAAAAAACAGTGGGGGAGGACAACTGCATGCAACTATATTTTACACTGAGGTTTATAATCATGAGTTTTTGGGCTTTTTTTTTGATTACATGGATTTTGCCTGTGTGACAACTTTTTTAGATATACCTCTGTTCACTGAAAGTTCTTATGAGTGCCTGTTATAATCTCCCACACTTGTGGTTGCATTTACACCTTCTTACATATTTTTAAGTGAAGGTAATAACATGAACATGTTGCCTACCTGGTTTAAGGCCACACACACATCAACTGCAGCTTTACATATGTATTTAAGTGCAGAGACCTGGCTGAAAATAAAATTAATAGTCCTCCAGCATCATCAGTAGTACATGAACTTAAAGCTTAAACTCAAAATCAATGGGAAAACCTATTTAGAATTTGTCCCTTCTTTTACATCAGGCTCGTAAGGTTCTTCAAGAATTCCAGGAAAGCTCATTTTGTCTTCCCTTGTAAGGTCCCAGTTGTCACACTCCCAAAGAAAAATAAACTATAGCTATACTTTTGAATTCATCTTGCATTGCTTTCAGTGTAACCTTTTTCAGCAGAAGTGTCTCACACAACTTTTCCCTCGCACTTGGAATTCACAAAACATCTTAAGATCAGCCTCCCAACCACTCCTGGAGTACATTACAATTGAAAGAGATTTAAAGCTAAGGTTTATTATCTGGATTTTGGTTTTGGAATGGTAACGTATCTCAGTAATAAGCAGAACTGAACACTGTGCTTCTGGAGGAGAACTCTTCTTGGTGAGTATCACAAAGTATTGAGGTAAGCAAAAGGTTAAATACATTAAACACTGATGAAATCTGATAAGCCTCTAGTAGCTTTCTGGACTTCATGTATCACAGATCTCCATGAACATGATTTAAAATTAATAAAATAGGAAAAAAAATATGTTCCCTACAAGATGGCATAGTTAAAAACCATGCTAAATTACTTACATGAGTTGTGATAGTGGTTTTCTTTCCATGAATTTCCTGTTACCTTTTGATGATATTTGGATCCTTGTGACTGTGTTTGCACCCCAGGTGTGGGCAAAAACGTGCTCCAGTTTTAAAAGCATTTTGTGTTACTGTTGACTATGATATTTCTCAGTAGTCTTATATCCAAGCCAGAGCTGAAACTAAGATGTGCTTATCCCTACTTCACAACAGTTCTAGAAAATGGCCATGGGAACAAACTTGTTCCTTGGGATGAGAATGTCATTATGCTAAATTAGACACAGTCAAATAGCTAGGTTAAAACATGTTAGACGAGCTTATTTATGTTATTGTGATGTATTTATATATTTAATGGAGCCCAAAAGCACAATCTCCATGACTGAATTAAAATTCATCAGACATGGGGCTGCTACTCACAAACAGTGAGTAGCTCTTAGTAATTGATTTTTCAAGTAGAATATACTTTTCTTTCTGAAAACTACTCAATACAACAGCTATACATCACATTGTTTTAATGGTAAAATAAATGAAACATCTGGGACTGACAAAACTACTCCACAGAACAGTAAGGGAACAGATGAGGAGACAGATCGGCATGGCTATGAAGAAGCGAAAGCCAGGCCAGCCTCCTCCCACCTATCCAAAACAGAATGAAACTTCACAAGAGTAATTCTCCTTGTCTCACTGACATTCATTATTCACATAACAGCTACAGCGTATCTGTAGGCAATGCCTCTCGCCCAGTGTTCTTTACCAATATGTTGGTGTTTTGCAGTGCTACCACAGAAAATGTTTACTTACATTCTTGGACATCCATACTCATCATACCATCATGAGTGGCAGCTAATTACAGTCACCATGACAGAAGTCGGTCTGTGAATAACTAGAATGAAGCCACCAATTTATTTTCTATAATCACAAAGCAGTTTTTAGACTGTAATGACTTTAAGAACATTAAGAACAGCTAATTTAAAAATTAAAGACTTTAACAATTTGAAAGTCTCCTGCCCAAAATCTAGTGTTTATTCAGATGGTTAATTTTGACTTTTAAGTCATTAAAAACATAGTTTGAATGGATAGTTTTGCTTTGTTTTTATTTTTATAAAGCAGATCCTTGGACTTGCTCTGTGATTCTTCTGGACCGTATGGTATTCCTGGGTTTCAGATCACTCAGAAAGGTAAAGAGAAGCAAATTCAGTTCTGGTACAGAGAACAGATAGAATATGAATAACCTATAGTGAGTATTTGAAAAGTTATCTTGAGTTTTTGATGGGAAAAATATTTTTATAAAATTCCTCATGTCGAGTGTATTCTTTCTAATGTTCTGCAAAGCTTCAAGAGGTTTGCAACATCGATGCTACACAAATTTATATGTTTATTTTTTGTTTTTAAATTTCAGACTGTTTTTGTAAATCCTTGTATCTTAGGGGCAACACACCGTATTTATCACCTAATTCCCTCCTACTGACTAGGCTTTGCTAGCTTATTTCAAATCTTTATGCTATGTCTCTCAAACCTGACATGAGCCCGTGTTTCCTCTGAGTTATGGCACATTTTCTTTGTACTCATGAGCATGCACCATTGTGCCCCTGCTGGTCTCTAGCAATTCTATCCTGCACCAAACCCCTTCTAAACCTTACTTGGATACGTGGGCATTCCAAATAGCAGTCAAATGGCCTGGCCACAGTCTGTCCCCCAGGGATTTAGGTATTGGGTTGAAAGCTTAGGTGATGGTTTTCCCATCCTTGGGTTTCTCCTCAGGGACACTTATTTGGGTGTGGTTCTGGTCTATCATCTTGAGACTCAACAACTATATCTGTCCACTCCAACCTTGGTTCTTGATCTTGACTCTCAGATATGTATCTCTCTGTCCTGCCTCCTGTCCCAGTTTGCTCCTACTGCCAAAGAGCCAGCCTAATTCTGCTACAGCCTTCTTTCTTTGACATCTCCGTTTTTTAGGATGGATCTTAGCTGAGGCTGAGGCTTCCCTTGCAAGCATTTACTGCTTGAATCCTGAATTTAGCTTGTATTAGCTTTTCACTGGCCTAAGCTGCTGTAGCATAAGGGACAGGTAAGAGCCTGAACTCCTCTTCTTCCATGCAAATTGACTAAATATTTTGTGACTCTAAAGAGATCTGCAGTAAATGCAAAATTGGAGACTTAATGTTTTTGAGACCTAAGGATCTTACTCAGTTCCATCTAGTTTAGTCAAAGGGCAATGAGAAATAGATATCTGACAATATCTGACTCTTGTGAAAATAAGACACTTATCTGACCCAAACTTTCTTTGATAAACAGAAACAATAATTAAATTGACATAAATGTTTCTTGGGGCTTTCACAAACTTAACTGGGTTCTGAATCATGATAGACACTAAACATTTTCTTAATCTACAGCATTTAAAAGTCCCTCAGATAGGCTGTTGCTGGCAGCAAACTGGTCTGATATTCCCTTTTCTCTACACTCTATAATCTTAGTGTAAGGAAATGTAAGGCTGTGAATAACCCATGGATTCTGAAACCATCAGGTATAGAGAAAGAGTTAACATCCCTTCTGTCTTGCACTGCCTTCTATTTAGGTCTTTTACACATTTCTAATCCTAATTTTTCGTGCAAGCAGACAAAAAAGAACCAATTTAAGCTACTATCAATAGTGTACTGGTGTCTCAATGAACTGGGATGTTTAGACTACATCTCCAGTGTGTTTTTGTAAATATTGTTTAAAAAAGGAACGAAAGCCTCTGAAAACCTGTGTTTGATTGTTGTTTAGGATTAAAATTCAGCATGACAACTTGCTTTAAGCTGCCTCAGCGTCAGCCTATAGTTGTCCACCCCCAGATCTGATCAGGCAGGGAGCTAGCTTTCAATTACAGTTTGTGCTTTGGTCCCTCATTCATTACAGGGGGAAGCAATCTGTTACAGTCTATTCAGAACGGGATTACTTTTCCTTCCTATCTGGCCCAGATCTGCTGGCCAACAAGGCTGGGTAGGCTGCTTCCACCACTCATGCTGGGCACGTCACTGTGTGCGATGAGGAGGAGAAACCTCTGTGCAATCACCAAGAACTGTGATGCCATTCAGTGGAACAGTAAAAATGTGAGACAATCATGCTCAGTCATGCAGTCACAATTGTGACTGTCCTTTTTAAAGGATGTAGTTGGGTTTAGTTTGTGACAGTCTCCTATTTGGGTCAAAATGACTGATTCTTCTATTGGTACTACCTGTACCTTTGTCCTCTAGGTAAAGGAAGTTAAAGCTGAGCATCAGCTGAGCTGTGAGATGATATTTGTTAAATATTTTTACAAAAAAGCGTTATAATGAGGTACTTACGCTATCTGCAAAAAGGATTTCAAAGAAAAAGTGTTTTTCAAATCTGCTCTTTAATGCTTTTAAAGCTTATGAGCCCATGCATGCATTAAAATATTATTATTTTTAATATACTAAAGGAACAAAAATGGAAGGTTATCTCTTTCCTTGGGCTTAGTGGATTTGATCATTAAGAGCTAGGAACTGACAAACAGTGGTGAAAATGGCTAGGCATGTGCAAGAAAAAAAATGTTTTCTAGCAATTTATTCAATGATTAGTGCCAGTATTCCTCAAAACATATTCAAGCGACTGTCAAACTAGCTGAATACCTAAGTCTTCAGTAAAAAAGAATAAATATCTTTGAGGCAAAAGCTTTAAGGCTGTGAACAAACACAAATTCCTTTATGTTGTTAGCAATATTTGTGTTTTAATCACTAGGCATACATAAAAACAAATACTATTCCTAAGATCTACTGATCCATTTTGCTTACAGACACAGCAAAGTTGATACAGACAGTTTGTTAATAGTACAGAATGGATGCGATCTTTTTGTTGGTTAATGCCAAATAATTAGCAGCCTGCATTTTTTTAAACATTCATAACAAGAAGAATAACTCTCCCTGTCGTTCTGAGAGCTTATTAACACAGTTTCTTACAGTATTTATATGGCCCTCTTGAGGCTGAGGAGAGATTGAGGGAAGAAGAGCAAAGTGCTTCTTTTTCTGTCTTCTACTCACATTTTTTTGAATGAAGTTCATGTGAGTAACAGGATGCAGAGGAACTAGACAAGTTTAAGGTAGTTTAAACTATGGAGAAGCACTGATTCTTTACTTCTGGTATTTCACCGTGGCCCGAAAGGGCCTAAGGATCTCGCAGGTTGATCCAGACCCATTTTCCATTCCTCGTCCTCAGCAAAATCTTTTGAACAAATCTTTGAGACTTTATTTTATGCTATAAGTTGCTCTCATATAGAGGTGATAGAATGCAGAATATTTCTCTTTCTGTAAGTGAGATAGCTCAAAATGTGTCTCAGATCAAGGGTCTAACTTGTCTCTATCAGCCAAAACCAATCCAAGCCAAAGGAGCTGATGACAAATACATGAGAAATCAAACATATTTGATGGTAAGGAAGTAATGCCAGAAACCTTGCATTGACTTGGTTCATCCTTATTCATGAACAGAGATGAGTCACAATCAGGCACTAGTTTGAACTTAGTTCAGCTTTTTTATTCTGTTTGCCACCTCTATTTCTGTCATACAGAATAATGATTTCCTGGGATAAGACAAGGAGACTAGTTCTCTCAGATTGGAACTAGTTTTTTTCTAGAAGTGTGAGGGGTTTTGATTATTTTGTTTGATTGATTTTGTTAGATTTTTTAAACATGCATGTGCTCAGCCAAGAAAACCTCAGCTTCAATAGTTGCAGTTTCTTTAAGTAGTTGAAAACAGAGTATTATGAAGAAAAAGGTAACAGGGCTGGTAACAACACTCATGTTGCCCATTCATGTAAAATCATGGTTAAGGATGTCTCAAGGTTAAGTGAAGTGCTTCAAGTAAGGCATCTGATTTATGATTTGAAAAAATAATTCTATGCTGGAAACACTTGCAAGACCACTCATCTGTTTTAGTTGGCCTGACTCAATGAGGTGTTATTGTTCTCTCCAGAATATCTCATTCTGGCCAACAAGGACTGATTCAGTTTTCCAAGTCAGTGTTAGAATATATATTTTCCTAATTATGCTGGTACAGGAAAGAAAAGAGTATCCCAGAAGCAATATAAACATGTATCTATAAACTTGTGGCAAACCTATATTTTCTGTGGATAGTTCCTTATATGAAGTAATAGCACTTCTGAATGCCTTGATGAAAATCAGCTTTTACAATGAAAGTCAGTTTTCCTGCCTGGGCTTAACAGACAATGTTAAGAAGAAATTTGTTTTCTGAATTAAAGACTTGGTGCAACAGAGGCCAGAAGTTGAAAGGCCAAGTGTTGGATAGTACTACTTTATCTAGACAGCTGATTGGTTTTGAAAATCTGATCTTTAGAGCTGAAGGACTGCCAAAAGCTGGAGGTCTTAGCAATTTCCTTGGACTCATTGTTAAATACAGAGATTGCAGAATCACAGTCTCTCTTGATTTCACCCAATGTGAAAGTATCTGCACCCCTTTTTCCTCTGTAAAGGGACATTGGCTAGTTGCTAGTTTTAGCAGAAGCATAAGTCTAGCTCTAATTCCCTTTTCTGTCATCATTTTAGGTGATCTGTGGTCAGTCACACCTGGGTAGAATGGAAAAAAATCAAGGCTGGGATTCAATTTGGATTCTCGATATAAATGGGTTTTTAAGAAACAATCAAATTATTCCTGTCTGCTTCAGGCACATTTACCTATTTTTTTTTCCTATTTTGTAAGAGAAATGGCTATTTTTTCTGTCAGAAAGAAAAAGACAGTGTCAGATGAAGAGATGTTATCTTTTTCAGATTTCAGCATAACTGGTTTTCTTGCGTGTCCTTCATAAATGTTTGGGCTACTGATAATCAAAGATATTAAAAGTGTAATTTCAAACAATGTAACACAATTTGTGGGAGCTACATTTTGTGACGGCTCACTTCCTTTCTACAACAGGAAACTCTGGAACTGTTCATTTTTCTTACTTGATTCACCACAGTTCATGGTCATACATCTCTCAGAAAAAAAACTCCCATACTTATTTGATAACACGAAGATACAGAACTGGTGGGGCTTTTGCATGGGAAGACATGTAAACTGTTTCATTTCATAAAGGACAGTATTAGCTGGAAATAAGGTTACAGGAAGGAAAGGAGAAGAAAGTTTTAACACTGCAAATAAATGGTGCATTTTCAAATACAGCTTGAATCATAAAATAAAAAAAAAATGAGGAGATTTCACTTTCTAAGACAGAAAAACAATTCGACCTTTACAAAAAATATTTGTATTATATATTGCTCAGGCCCTTTGATGCTTTGTTGATAAAATCATAAGCTCTTTGGAGCAAATTAGAGTTATCTTGATTTTGAAGCAACTGAAAAAAAGAGAGCCGTTTGCAGCAACGATAAAACACACTTTGCTCTCCCAACCAAGACCACAGTTGTTTGAACTCCAGTCTTTATTCTTTCCTCTGTTTCTTCTGACATGATATTATTTCTTCTTCATCTTGAATTTTTACGTTGCAGTTGAACAGAAATACTTTGCTGAATGGAACAGTGTTTATTTGAGGCTAGAACTTTCTGAAGGGATTTTTAGGCAATCCTTATGAGGGCTGCTATATTTTTAGTAGTCCTCTCACTTGCCTATTAAATACAGGGCTGAACAATAGTAATTACTGCGCAAATACCAAGGTCCAAAAGCAGTACCATTCACCACAATGAAGAGCTGCTGTGAAAGCATATTTGAAAAATAACCCATGGTGATAAAAGCTGGGGAAGAAGGAAGAGAAACTGCAGTTCAAAGGGCTTTTTTTCTGAGGGACCATAATTCATTCATGTGTGTACAAGATTCTTTTCCCTGTTGTTTGCATTTTCACTACAATAAAATAGGCCTATGGAAGTGCCTTGTGGGCAGAAAGTGAGTTCTTTAGTGAAAAGGTTTATATGACTGAAATAAAGAAAGACCATGAAATAGGGTATTGCTGGGAGGCTGGAAATGAGCTGGATCAGCTAGAAGGGGATCAGCTATACAAGGAATTGAAGGGACATTAACTATAGGATCAGATGTAGAGAGTAGTAGGAGCCAACAAGAGACCTACATGGTGTGGCAGGAGAGACATCATGGAGTGTCAATAAAGGCACAGTGTCTTTTCTGAACTGGAAATTTTAGGATCCTCTTCTATCAGTGTCTCTGTGCCAGTGCAATGACATTGAGGGACACCCAAGGGTTTGTTTGTAAATCCAATATACCTTTGGTGAAGGTGAGCCTTTTTGTGGCATAATATTTTCATTATTTGCAAGCACTAATTGTACATGGCAATGGAAAACTCTATATTAATTTATTTTTCAGTTTGTTTTGCTGCTCTTTCAAGACTGCTGCAAACTACAGACTGTTGATTTTATTCTTTTCTCTTTTTCAGAAAATTATTCAAAAGACATTTTGTTAAGTTTTTGTCTTTTTTATGAAAATATTTTAAAAGCATCACTTTTAAGGATTTATTTTGGTTTTTGCAAATAAAATCCCTTTATTTTTTTTAATTTTATAGAGCTCACTATTTCTTTCTTTTAGGTTTAAACGAAAACTAGTAAAGGAAATATTGAAGGAGAAAATGGGATATGTTCCCTTTTGTCCCCACAATCTTAAGAATATAGAAAATAGGACATTTGATACTTTTTTCACTTGTTCTAGCATTTCACATTTTGTCCTTCTTTCATACATTGGACATTCCAGATTGCAAACAAACTTTTGTGTACATGCTAATGCTGTCTCAAGATAGGACCTGCTCAGTTCAGTAGACCATAACATCACTGAAACCTGGAAATGGGAAAAAAGAAAGGGTCAGTGGATTTGCTCACATTTCTTTTTAAGCAGAATAGCTTTGTGGATCTGCCGCTGTCATTTTTAGCCATTGAAAATAAAATCCATCATGAAAAAACAGAAAAAAGCTGCTATATGTCAACCCTATTTATAACTAGATTTCTGCCATTTGGGTTGAAGACTCCATTCTCTTCCCTGGTGAGGTGTGGGTGTGCTAACCCAGCAACTGAACTGAGTGAATGGGACTCTCATCTTACAGGCAATTGGAAGAGACTTCAAGATTTGTAATGCACAAAAATAAAGCTGATGAGACCATCATGACATAAATACTTAATTTCCTTCTTAATACTAGCAGGAAATGAGACCAAATTTCAGACGTACTTCTTGAATTACTGTGGTTTTCTAAGTGCCCTTGAAATGTGTTTCATGTAAACAAACCTGTCCTCTGTGTTGGATAACCAGGCTGACACATGCATTCTTGATGCTTCAAAACAGTTTCTTGCCGATATAAAATTAAACTCTAAAGTTTAGGAAAAGTTTAAGAACTTGTAATTTCAACAGATCTGCTTTTTTTTTTTTTTTTTTTACAAAAATGAAGATTATTGTATGGACTGTTTATAATTTGAAACATTCTTGGAAAAAACCCACAACTTTAATTGAGGGTAAATTTATTCTAACTCTAGTATGGCCCTGCTCTCTCACAGTATATACCAATTTTTCACAGGAACTCTTATCAGAGTTTGTGGTAATTAGACAGCAAAGTAATAGGAAGTCCAGTTAGCAGACAGCATTTTTATTTCGAGTATTTTATGCATGTAGATGTTTTCAACATGAGCTAGCAAAATCACTTTACATAAAATGTGCAAGAATGCTGCTACCTTCCCTAAACAGAAAAAGGTTGTTGTGTTTGCTCGTTAAGTCAGCTTTAGCAGTTCTTAGAAGTGTCATTTATTAAATGTCAAGATAATTACTTGTAATATCAACTCTGAAGAGGAAACCTTTGTAGGTGCACTTTCAGAAGCCTCATTCTTCTCTATTCACAGTCTGTCTGATATATTCCTAGTAAACAAATTGATGTTTTTCCAAAGATACTAAACTATTTGCTAAATATGTATCTTTGTTTAAAATATGATAATTGTGTTTCATAATAGTTTAATGAAAGAAAATTATGAGTCTTTATTTTAAATAACTATGTTTTTAAAACGTGGCTGTGAAACACAACAAATGAGTTCTAGAAAATATCCCTGTCTGGCAATTACCAATTCCACTTTTGTTGGTTAGTGGAGATTGGTTTTGTTCTTGCTGTTGCACCTGACACCAAAATTACAATTAGTGCCAATTCAACAGCTATTTCCATGCCATGAATCATTACATCTTACATTGGCTGCTTGGCAGTAGAAGTGTGCTACCCGCAGTAACTGCACTATTAGGAAGAGTAACAGACCTCCTTTTTCTGACGAAAAGAGGTTAGTATAAAGAAAACAAACTTCTGTATTCCAAGTACTTTGTCTGCAGCAACACGTGAATCAATAAAAATGAATTGAAAGTTGTGAATCAGTAGAAATAAAAGAAATGGACTGAGAATTTCTATACTGTTCAAGTTAAAACCCCGGAATTCTTGCATTTGAAAACTCTTAACAAGCCTTGAAGCAGCCCAAGTATGTACCTGCAAGGGAAAAGGGAGATGCGCACTGTCACGGTGTGTTAGGTAAAAACTAGTTTACACAGGGTAACCTAGAGAAAAATCGCAGCAGTCCAAATGAACTAGGATTAGGTGAAAGCTGGATTAGAAGTGACAAAAGAGTGAAGCTTGGAGATGAAAGATCTTGGAAATAGAAAAAATGATTTTTGCATAGATAGCTGCTGTACCTGTATGTGGGTGCAGATAGTTCTCGCCTTGGAAAGTTTGTATTCTACACAACAAAAAAGAAAGTAAAAATGAAGCATTCAAAAAACAGGCCAAAAATTGAGAATAAAAATTCAGACTTTAGGAATAGTTTGGCAGGTCAAAATGCAGTCTAGGCACTGGGTAATTTAGGAAAACCTATCAGTTTTTAATTGTTGTGATGACCCATATGGGAGTCAAGGTTTTAGGTTGTTTAAAATTCCATTAGACAAACACTTAAGTTTTTGTATGCTTTTAAAGTTCACTCCAAGCAAATCATATTTCAACGAAAAAGCTAATCAGATGGAGTTACGATCTCAGCCAGTGGAGACATTCAGAAAATACATATTTCTTTTTATGTGGCTTTACTTAAAATAAATACGATGCGAGTTGCAATGTAGACAGAGAGTGCATTCTCCTGTTTTGGCGCTCAGATGAAACACAATCTTATTTAAGCTATCCTGGCAGTGTAACAGACATCGAAGTGGATGCAAACTTCAACCTCATTCTATGACTGCTTTATACTTCTAGATCTTGGCTACTTTTTTTTCCTGTTCACTGTTTTAAAGCACCCATAGACTGTCTTTACAGATAAAATTTAAAAGCTTTGAATTAATTATCTAACACAAAGTTAGGAAGCATACATATAAGCTATGAACTGCTAATTCTATATTGTAGCTAGTAATTTTTTGTAAATACTATAGATTAAAATGAATGTCCTATTTAAAAAAGGCGTTAACTAGCTGTGAATTTTCCCCAATTGTTTCTCTTCCTTCCATGCATTCATTTTTGGAGTTAAGTGATAACTGGTAAAGAGCACTTCTGTGAGAAGCTTGGTTTAAGCTCTGGCTTTTCTCAGTTAATTATCAGATACCATAGATGTATCCTTTACAGGATTTCTGCAACAGCCTTTGCCTTTAAAAAGATTAAAAGCACAGCTGGCTGACCTTAGAGAAATATCTCTTGTAGGAAAGAGATAGATAAAAAAGCCTTACATAAAAATGGAACACAATGGGAATTAAGAAAGGAAGTTGATTTGGGACCTTATAAAGACAGAAAACTTAGAAAAGTACAAAAACTATTAACTTGTTTTTTTATGTTTTGAACTGGATTCTGACTCATTGGTCCCTGGAATTGCGAAGGGATGTACACTCACCAATCTATTTTTGAAATTGCTGGTATTTACTGTGTTCTTATGCTCTAAGGTAAGTGTTGCTATGCATAGTGGAAAAGTGTATTACTGAGCTGTTGGAATATACATTTGAAGCAGAGAGCCCAATGTGTTGTGAAATCTGAATGTCTCTGCATTAAGATATTTCCTTGTGATCAGTACGTGGCTCATCTTTCATACCTAGCTGCCTCAGACATGTTTTATAATTTCTCATCACAGAGGAGGGATTAATGCAAAAATATAGGCAATAGACACCATTCTGTAGTATTTCCTAACTGACTGATGTTTTTAGAAGTGACTCAAATAACTGAACTTTTCAGTGGATTCCCTGAGTTAGGCATTCACAGCTGGAGTTAGAAGTTGTAGGATCCATGCCACTAAAGATAAATGTACTTAACCAAACAAAAAGCGAAAAGGCAAGATATATCTTTAAACCCTGTTCTTTCTTTAATGTAGAGGCTTAAAATCACTTATCTGCACGATTCCTAATGGTATGGTGGACCTGCTCTATAAAAGACAGACCAAAATTTCCTGTATTTTTTTATTATGTGCCTTTGTGTGTGTGTGTGTGTGTGTGTGTGTGTGTGTGTGTGTGTGTGTTTTTAATGTAGTCTAGGAAGTCGTTCAGCCATAAGTAACTTAGTAGTTAGAGAGCTCATCTTTCCTGGTAGCAAACATAAGACTCCCATCAGTTCCCTGCAGGAATTACATTAAAGAGAATGTTAAATCTAGATGTCAGCTAAGGAAAATCCCAGGCTGGCAGAGGTCGTAGGAGGCATCTGCCAATAAGAAAATTGCCTGAGTCTTCAACATTTTATCACAGAATTCTTTACATGGTCATCTTTCTCTAACGCACTTCATCGTTTAACACTGGTGAATACTTGACAAAATTTTTGTTTAGTTTGGCTGGAAGGGTGAACTCCTGTGTGCTGTTATTACTATGTAGAGAGCAATGCTTCAGTCTTGGTACACTAGTAAGAGTTGAACTTTCATGATCATAAGCCTATTGCATTATATACATATGTATGGCATATTACATACAGACCACCACGTAACACACCAGATCTCCATTTTAAATTAATCAAGCAGTATATGTCATTCCTGGACTAATAAAGCTGACATTATTTGACTTATGAAATCTAAGGCAGAAACTGGATAATTTAAATTGCAATACCTTTATAGCAATTTAAAAAAAAAAATATTTTATGAAAAATACTGAAACCCGCAGATTAATAATTATCAAATTCATACAGTTAAAATGATGTAAAGCTCAGAAAACAATAGCAACGTTTATCAAAGCTTTACACAAGGTTTTGAAACTATCTCTTTTTGAGGTAGAAAAATTCAATGTTAAAAGTAATTTAAAGTAAGAAGCAGCTGGTGGAAGTAACTTACACACTGAAAATTTTCTGTTTGAATTTAGAACTGCATAGATCTTACTATGTAATGAAATAATTGTAAACATATTTTAGCCTGTTCAAAAACACTTGTGAAGACTGAAAGGCTTGCAAGAAAAAAACATCTTTTTTCCTTTGAAAAGTTAAAAAGCTAATTTGATGTACTATTGCATTCCTAAATCCATTACCAATATTAATGGCATGCCCAAAGATGCCATATTTAATCTCCGTTAAAAGCTTAGACTGACAGTCTAGCAAAGTCTAACATTCAGCCTTAAGAGTATTCTAACATTTGGAATCTCTTGGCAATTTATTTTTTAAGGTCATTTGAGCTGCAATTAAGATGTTAACTGAAGAATCTTGATGTATGAAATGACAGATGAACTAATCCCTGCTAGCTGGTAGTGTGCCTAACCTTCCAAGGAAGCCTTCCTGAGGAAGAGTGAAAAGCCCATGGACTACATTAATGTTTAAAAAATACTATGGAAAAAATAGAAACCAAATGAGATGGACTTAGCGGTTTTGTCCAGCGTTAGATCAAGGATAATGTTCACAAGAAGCAGTATTGCTGAATGCAGCAAATTTTCAACTTTGACATAGTGGAAGAGTCTTGAGGAGTCTAGATAAAACAGGTTACCTCTTGCCTAGAGAGGCACCTGATCATTAAATCTAAACTAAAATTCCGGGGTTTATTTCTTTGAAGTGTGTTATTTCTAATCTGGCATCAAAATGCCTGACCTTATCTTCCATTAAATAAAGGTTTCTTGATTATTAAGTTTGCTTGCTGTTAAAAATGATACAAGCATGGAATTCTACTTCCATGGAAGGAGTGAAAGGGAGGACTAAGTTTCATGAGCAGACATTTCTGAGAAACTACATCCCAGGGTGAGTTTATGGAATTTAGGGAGTCAGAGTATCGCCTGCTACACTGCAAACACTTGCATTAGGACAGGGGCTGACTTACTCTGTAGTGCTTATTGAAAACCGTTTTTAGCAAGTATAAGCCAGCACTTCCTCTACAGGGAGAAAATGACTGAGAAATATATGCTGACTTTAGGCAAATCATGAAGCTCTACAGCTGAGATGTTTTCCACCCAGAAATGAGTTTCAATCCTTTTTGTCAAAAAGAATTTCTCAGACTTCAAATAGTATCTAGTCTGGGGACTAAAGGAGAAAAATGGAACTTCTAAGCCTCCCAGGAAACCAGGCATGCAGGTGAGGTGTTGTGTTGGCTGTTGAAAAAGTGAGGTTGAAATCACTTTGCTTATCCATTCAGGGCATTTTACTCAATATGAGTTTCTAGCATCACAAGTGGTAGGCTTAGCCACCGTGTAGAATCTTTTGATTTTGTTCTACAGCAAACCAAAATTGAACTTCAAAATCTTGACATTCCATGTGAAGTTTTGAGTGAGCCCACAGTGGATGCATTATCCAAAGACTTGACAATACTCTTTATTTGTATAGTTAAATACCTGTTTGAAAGAGCATATGTCAAGCCTGTATTGCCAATGCAGTTACATTGTTTTCGTGATGGAATCCAGTGCACATCCTCTTAATTATTTTCAACATCAGGTCATCTTTCTATTTACAATACCCATGTTCCTAGTAGGTGAATTAGCATGCTAATGCTGATGCTTCAGGGCATTTTTATTTAAATAAATACAGTGTCTAAACTACCGAGAAAAGCTAACCTGGATTAAGATGCAGACGTGAAGTGGTGAAGACAAAGTAGAAAGCACGTCATGCACGAAGACATCTTAGTTACTTAATGTTTCAGGTGAAAAAAATCACCTTGCAGAGTATTTCCATGTCTGATTGCATTTTCTTTAATGAGAAGAGGAACAGAGATCGCTGTACCTTGTGAATCTGGATAAAACAGTGTGCTCAGAAAGTGCCTGTAGCTTTGCTTACATCTACACACAAGGAGTATTGTTCCTTCAGAATGACTTTCATGTATTGTCTTTAAAATTAGCAGAAACAGAAAAGTCAGAATAGTTCATTAAACTTTAAAATACGCTTAATAAAATCTTTCCCCAAAAGGCACATGAGGAAGAATAGGTTATAGACAAGGTGTTACATTGCCAGAATGCATTATTTTGAATTATTGATTTATTTTCTTCAGAATAAGGCAGAATATAACTATGGTGTTTTAAGAGCTGAGATAGCTTTGTTTGCTTGAGTTTTGCGCTTTAGTAGGGTTTTGCACTTGACCTAAAACAAGAGATCATTATTTAAATCAAAAACTCTTTCATAGCAAGCTGTGAATTACCCATTTCTGCATCATGATTCAAGGCTGAAAAGGACTTCTACTGTTTATCATGCAAAGTGATTCCATGGTTCAAATTCACCAGTTTAGACAGAATACCATAATAATCTGAACTGAACAAAATATGGAACATCTTTTCCACTCTGATCATCTCTGAATGATCCGTTTCTATTGTTCCCGTTGATGAATGATGCCAGCTACAGAATTCCAGTGTGCAACTGCATTTCTGTGCTACCTTGTAGGGAAACTCTTCGTGGATGGTCCAAAACAACTTCTTTAATGTACTTTATTCTCATTCTTAAGATTAACATTTACTGCACACTCTGCCCTAAACAACCATTAAGCTTCTGATTTACTGTGACAACTTCATGTCATGTCAATTGAATTCGCTTAATTGTTTGCCTGTGTTATTATTTTATCTGTCTATGTTCTTCTTTTGTCTCTTGATCTTTGCTGCAATTGTGAATTTTCTGAGATACTAATTGTTCTATACCTTAAGTATTCAAGCAGCCTCCAGCATTATAGTGCACTGGGATCAGTACTAAGGTCTTGAGTTTCTATGGCATAGTACCATCAACTATAAGAGACGAGAATTTTTTTTCTTGGTTGCAAAGCAGTCATCTCTTCTAGTCTCTCATATGACACTAAGTCCATTTTCTGTGCTGCAGTGATCTATGGTTTGTAGTTTCTTTTTTGTTTCATTTGTTATTTTGTTTGTTTTGTTTTTAGTACTCTTGGGGACAGACTCTTAAAAGTCTTTTGAATAATTAGATTCCTTCATTTCAGCTTCTCCCCAATCTCAGAAATGTTTTAAATGTTACTTTTTGAAATTGCTGGGAATTTTTAAATTATACTTTGCGTACTTTTCCATTCTTTCTGTAGATTATTGTAATTATTATATCCATATATGTATCCTGTCCTAGTAAGAAAATTTAAGGTAGTCACAAATAGATCTTAGGCCCCGTACTAAAGAGGAAGCAGATTAATAGAACTAGGATGGAATAAATTAGTTTGCCACCCCGGATTCTGAAGTAGCTTTCCATGCAGACATTATTCTTAAATGAAAGTTACTTTTATTCCAGAATAATTATTCTGCTCACAAAGCAGCACCGACTCTGAGACAAAGCTGAGACTTCTAACACTTCGTAAGTTTATCTCTGAATTCCTGCTGTGCAGATGGCACAGTGGGCTGGCGAGCAGCAGGACTGGGAAACAGTAGAAGAGTTGGCAGGTTGGTGAAGAAGATAACAGGTGGCTTGTGAAGTGAAAGCAAGGTCTTTATTGTAGGCCACTCTTGTCTCAGGCAGAATTAGGCTTTGAATTCATCTGAGGGAGGTAGCCTCACATGAAAGCTTGTTCAACCTATTGGACTACATACTAAAGACTTGAAAGGTAGTTTGGGAAGGAAAGGAAAAAAATTGGGAACTTCTGGATGGCTGTAGGTAAAGGCTGGAAATCTAGAGGTAGGGATTGCTATCTGAAGGGTAACTACACACTGGAATGGTGGTGGACCAGCACGAAGAGAGGACTGTGAGTGAAATATAGTATATGAGGTCTTCAAGTAGATGGATGTGTTGGTTTATTTTGTTTGTTTTTTTATTTTTTTTCCTCAACAGCCTTATCAGAGTACGGATTGCTGTAACAGCCAATTAAATTCCTTTTGCAAGCAGGAGGCAGGAGACTGAACTCAATTGGCAAGTGGCTTGTCATAGTGTGAAGCAGGAACAGCTCATTTCAGCTTAAACACATGCTTCACTGCACTATTTTATATGGAAGATTCTGAGATGATAAAGCCTTTTGAATCGTTTGTAACAGCAGAGTATCAAATAGCCTGGAGAGTGCAAATGGTAAAGAACCTTTGCATGTATTTCTCAACTCTTACTTTGAAGGGATTAATGTTATGATTTCCCTTATATTTCAAAGGGAACATACTTCAAATTATGTGGTCAATTTAAGAGAGTAAGGTACAATATGCTTGACTTAAGAAAAAACACTTAAAATTGAAGGTGAAAACCAGCTTCTACTCAGCTGTATTAAGTCTCATGGGTGGCAATCTTCTTGTTGAAGGCCTACATTCTCTAGGTGTTAATTTTTTAAATGAAGATATTCTGAGATCTGGTCATGGCACATGCTGATCGCTTCCATAGTAGGATTGTAGTTTCACTTGTCAACTCAGAATCAGAATCACAGCTGGACAATCTTAAGAGTGCCTCAGAAAGTGTCTTTATAGCAATTGGGAAATTTTGTGTGAATTACTAAGATACTCAATAATCTTCTAAGTTACTTCATGTGTCTGTCTTGCCCTGAGTTCATACATTTAAACCCAGAGATGTGCAAAAATCACTTACCCCGTAGTGTTGGAACTTTGCCCAGAAAATAATTTTTGGAGAATGACTCTTGAGGTTTTTTGCAGACTGAATGCCTACTGCACCTTCATGTCCACTCTTTTCTCATTTTTTTCTCAGGCAGCTTGTGCTAATGTCCAGGCTGAATTAAAATAACTAGTCATATCTCAATTGCACAGGAAATGTAATTTCATCTTCTTATTAAATTATAGATGGTGACTTTATTAGGCATTGCCTTGGCTTTAGAGCATGTGAACTAAAACGTAGATTGCCTTTCTATATGCACCTTACTTGCCCGAGAGGGTTTCCAAGTAGATGAATGGGGTTGACAAAATGATAAGGTTTATCACTCTAGTTCCAGAAGGAGCAACTTCAGGACTCAAATGCCTAGATCACACCAGAAGTGAACATCAAAATATATCTAGCTTATATAAATGCCATCTAAACTGGACAAGACTACCCAGTGATAACTCAGAACTTATTAAATAAATGACTGAAGAAATATACACCTATAAAATGATGTACTAAATAGGGCTATACCATAGCATCTGCATACATTTCAGCTCTCCCACGAGAGAACTGTTAATTACACTGGCGGCTGATGATTCTAAAATATACAAGGTTGTGGAGGGCCAGGTCTTCTATTTGCGGTAACAATTGCTTGAAGTGCATTGTGAGCCTTATAAGAAGAATGTTTTTCTCTAACAGTAGAGTAAATCTTATGTCATTGCTGGAAATCTGCAATACATGTCAGGGCACTAACTTGCAGCCTTTAAAACTTGCATTCTTTGATTAAAAAAATGATGATCAACTAGGTGGATAAACTTGCAAAGTAAAATGCTTGAAAAAGTGGTTTGGTTGTACTTCAATTCATTGCCTACATTAGTCTAACCACATCTGATTATTCAAAAAAAAAATCGTGTGAAGTTATTTGTTCATCAAAACATTCTGGCAAATGTGGGCTAATCAAAAGGTTTGCAAAACACAATAGGAAGTTGAGTATGGAAAGCAAAAGAACTTCAATCTGAACGGAAAACATAACCATGTCTGTGTACCTCAAGGCAGGTAGAAGTGTGGAGAGAGGCTACAGTCAGAAGATAGTGACAGAGGCCGAGTCAGAAGAACAATCTGTGGGTGAGAGCTGGGCTGAAGTACCTAGAAGTCTGTAGAGGATGGCTGGATCTAACGTGGTAGATAATAGGAAAGGCTGGTGCACAACTGAATATGAAAAAGTGGTTTGAGTAAATGAGACTTGGGAGCAGGATTTGAAGCATGAGGTATCAAAAAATATGTGGAAACAAGCAACCACTTTCACTTTTTCATGAAAGAGATTAGAGTGAATCACCTGTCAGGCATGCAGTCTTTCCTCCAGGCAAGTGTATGCATCATGTCCTTAACTGATCAGGGGACTCCTGAGTCCAGCTGTAGTGCTGATAATCTAATTGGAATTTACTTGGAACATCAAAGTAGCTGGCTGCTGATCAGGATAGACTCCCTGCTACATTCACAGTACACCCATGTCTTAAATACCACATGTCAGTCATACGGTCCTAAAAAGAAAAGAAATCTAGAAAGTTGTATATGGCATTGCCAGAGGTGTTGGGATAGTTTCTGTCATAAAACAGATTAAATAAGTTGGAAATCATCATGTGGGAAAACTTCTAATGATAACGGATCTCACATACCATTTTACCATCTGTTGATTCAGTATAATAAAATCTAAGCAACAGAGTTAATGGGTCAGGATTAAAATCTTGAAAGAAGGGGAAAGGCTAATAAAGAATATCATGTATTGTTTTGCTAGCTCAAAAACTAGAGGGGTCTGATAAAATCATCAGGTAGAAAATTTAGAAAAAAAGTACAAAATTCTTTTTCATGTAATGAAAATTGTGGATCTGGCAGCCATGGATATTGCAAAGCTGGCCATTGTTAGGAAGATCATACTGGGATGGGTGGTATTTTGCTGTGATATCAGATATCCGTTCTTTAACATGCTTCGTTTGTCTCTTTGTTTCAGGAACACAGGAATTAAAACAGCCAGAACATGCTTCAATTATATACTGAATGGGTTTGGGTTTTTTAACTTCTAATATTTATATTTTTTGACCTATGGTGTATCCTTTTTAAGAAGTAACCAGACCAAAAATATGTCACAGCAAAAGTCAAACATCCTGATCTGTAAAATTACAGCAAATGTTTGTGGGTTTTGTGTCTTCATAGTTCTAAGAATAAGAACACTGTCAGAATTATTCTGTAGCTGGAGAGAGAGTAGTCATTGAGGAGGTGGAAAGTGGAAAGCAATATTTTCCCTTTTGGAACCTATACATCCAATCTCAAAGCAAAGTATTGCTAGGTTCATCCCTAACACTTTATTAGGTTGGATTAATTTCTTTGAACTTTTTGGTTTTCCTCAGTAAAGCTCTGTGTCCTGTCTAAATTTTGAACCTTTTGGTAGTATGTGTAGAGTTCTTGAAATATTTGGCAATTATGAGCTGTCTTAAATTTTACTTACCTAATTCTCTAGATAATGTGCCTTCCTAGAGTACTGTAGACTTACAGGCCAATGAAAAGAAAAGGGCTCCATCAAGTGGTAAGTCGAAAGGAGGAATATGAGGTGCAGATGAAACTGATGTACCTATTTTCAAATTTATTTTAAAATGTTTTTCTTTTGGAAATTAATATTGAAAACTGACAAAGGAATTAGAAGTCATATATAGGTCTTAGTCATACATTCACGCTATTTCCAAGTAGAATCCATAGTTTCTCGATGTCGTTGAGTTGCCTGATCTAAGGATGGTGATTCTTATTTCTGTGTGATAAGCGAGATGTGTTTGTTTGATGTGCATATTAATCTCCCATTAACATGATTGAAGCTTTAGGGAACCAGGAAAATTTTAGTATCAGGCCTTGAGACCAACTAAACTGGGCCGACTGAAGTTGAGAATGGTCTCTTCAACTGGAAGCAAAAGCTGTTGTTGTGCCTGTCATTGTGGCTTGTCTTTGTGCTTCCATTTTGTTCTACTGCCACATTTTTACCTTCTATGTACATCCTGAGTGAATAATTTGGGTTGTATCTTTGAGTTTAAGCAGTTTTTCATCACCTTATTAATTTATGCCTGCATGAATTGTAATTAGCTGGTCATCAAAATTCTGCTCACCCATACATTGATTATGTATATGCATATCTTCAGATTTTATTTGTAAAGTGATAATTTCTGGATTGAGAACATACTGACACTTATGAGTAATCACTGGGCTGCAGTTCAGCACTCCATCTGTATTCAGCAAAACACTTAAGCATATGCTTAATTTTAACTTTAGCTCAGGTAAGCATGAGATTACCTCCATCCAAATTCAGGATAGCTTTTTAAGTATGTGCCTAACTTTAAACATATCCTTAAATCCTACTAAAGCTAAAATCAAACACATCCTTGAGTGTCTTCATGAATATGGATAACTACTGAATGAGATTTGATGAAATGAACTCTGTTAGCCATTAAATAACAAGAAATGCCTGGCCATGATTTCATTAACGTCCTACTGGCAGGGAAGATGTAACAGAGAAATAAAACAATTTTTTTTGTGTCTTGAAATTCTGAAAGCTAAACTGTGTACTGTTAAAGCATTTTGTAAACTGTGGGGGGTCTTTCTAACCCTTAAAAGAACTGCATCCCTAGGAAGTCAAGATTTCATTCTCAGTGTTTCAGTAATTCAGAATGTTCAATAAAATTCTGTTTCGTTCTCTAAACAGTCATTTCAAATAATGTATCTAAATCTAATTAAAATTACAAATTATAACGAGAATGCAGCTGGTCACAGAAACTTGCAAAAGAAAGGGAATATACAGGTAGGATGTTACAGTTTACAGCATGGTTTCTAAGATTTTGTTCTATTTTCACTGCTGATGTTTTTGATTCACATCACCCACCATTCTTAATTTCAGTCCATTTTCACTTTTGCTGCTTCAACCTCTACAATCTTTTTGCACTGTTTATGTGAAAAGCTCTTTGCATTTTTTATTTCAGATCCTCTCCTATTGCAGTTCATGAAGTCTTTCAACAGTAGGCTGTTAATCCTTTGCAGATTAATATGATTTCAGTGATAATCCTTTCATTTGTTGAATTTTTAAGACATATAATCATTAGAGAAAGTGCTTGACAGATTTTCCATTAAAGCAGTTCAAAGCAGGTGGTATGTCTTTAATGTATGTCGGTAGCACTTTATGTTGCTCTTTTATAAAATTAAATTTGCAGATGAAGCGAAGAAGTCTAGGGTTAGTTATTAGTCTTTTCCCTTTGGTATTACAGTTCAAATCCAGTCAAGAAAAAAATATTCAGGGGTTTGCAGACAACCCATTGTTAGAATATCTATTTGAAGGCTCTTTTCACAGCTCTATTGCTACTTTTCTTCTGGAGTAAGGGTCAACTTGGATTCTCTCCTGATACTGTAAACCATTAAGTTAAGTATATGTAGTAATAAACAGAGTATAATTTAAATGTAAGCTTGGCTTTCATGTAGGCCATAGGGTGTAAATGGTATACAGGAATTATTCTAGCTCTCTGTACCAGGCTAATTCTTATCTTTAAGTTAAAATTATGATTGAAATACTCTTCCCCAGATGGAACTGGAGTGTGTAATTATGTCTCAATAATGGCACACATTAGGGGTTGCCATTAGGGGTTTTTGTTTACTGTTGATTCCCAGCTCAATGTCCATGACTGTCGTTTGCATCCAAATTCTTTAACCTGACTTTTGTCTTCTTTTTCCTCTGATGTTTCCCATACTGATTTATTTCCGATTTGCCTCTTCTTTTATCACACCGATGAAATAATAGACAGGAACGGAAGGCAGAGGTATTAAAATACAGTGATACTTAGTACTCTTGTAAGCCACATTTTAGTTAAGCTCTCAGAAGCAATGCTTCAAAAAAAGCTAGTAGACAAATGACAGAAATGCTTTTTAGCTAGAGATCTGAAAAACATTGGAAATTCATTAAAACCTCTGTTTAAACAAATAGAGAGAAGGTGTGGCCTGTCATAATAGGCTGAATTTTTGCTTTTATATACTGAGAACTCATAGACACTTTAGACAGGAGGGAAAGGAAGCAGACACCACAGTGCTTTAAGAAAATCAGGTCCTGAACTTGGCAAACCTTTAGCTGATTTTGTCACATATTTGCAGCTTTAAAATGATTTGGCCTTTGCAACAGCCAAAATAAGTGTCCTTTAATCACTTCCAACCTGTTAACAGATGGGCAAACAGCTTTTATAAATGGGGCATACAAAATACTCCATTATCAGCCAAAACTAATTAGTAGCATTATCTGAAATGAAATTTGTAAGTGATGGGATATATATCAATGCAAATAAATTGATAGAAATTGCTTTTCAAATATCATGCTTAGTATTTGTTCTGCTTTAGGATATTCTAAACACTTATTAAATAAACCCTGTTTTCTACTATTTATCTAAATTTTCCTATAAAAATTATAACTAGAAATAGTGTAGCTGAGAGAAATTGCATACAGCAAGAGGTAGTTTAGAATACATGTTTTGTGACATATAAGAGGAAGAGCTATGTAACTTCAACACAACCATAAAATTCGTTAATCTTTAAGAACAGCAGAAAATACTGATATAAGACATTATTTATACAGCAGTGCCAGAGCATATTAAATGTATCTTTGCAAAGCACTATTAATCAGAATATGTAAATTGCATGAAATTAAATTGTGATGTTATAAAAAAAGTTGTCCCATGTATAATTCAGTAGGAAGAGCCATTCAATGCATTCCCATCAGATCTGCATCATGAATTCCATTTTACAAAAACATCTGTAGTGCAGACAGCTGCTGTACCTAAGTGAGGATTTGATTGTACACTTGATCTTTCAAACAGCCACTTGTCCATATCTTTCACTTTTATTTTTTTTATTGTGAATCTACAAAAGAATGTAATGGTTAGAGAATTCGAACTGTTCTGAAATGCATTTCAATAAAAAAATAAATAATTAAATGTGTTGATTTTAGGAAGATTTTCTCTCCTTCCATCCAAGTGCCCAACCTTACTCAAATAATCTACCTGAACCTCAATTTACATACCGATTTGAGTATCTTGTTTGTAAAGTCAAGCTTTATGTAGAACGTGAAATGAATCTGAAAGCAATGTTGTGGAAACCTTTCAAACTTTTCTTCCTGTAGGATAGCACAATGGGACCTGCCTTCCCAACATAGATAATCACCTCTGATAAAATTTTTCTCAAAATTTGGAAAAAAAAAATCGGTAGAAATGCTGTGTTTGCTCTATCTACCCATGTCAATAATCAGTCAGGCAGTTAGTTCCCCTCCTGTCCGTCTGACAACGTGTTGTTCCTTAACCTTTGAAGACAGTAGATTTGATCAGTCCAGAAATGTAATCCTTGGCACATTCTTATGTCTCAGGGAAGATATACACCCACTAGACTTATTGAGAAAGAATTGTGGTGATGACTATTTACTCAGGGTATTTCCTGTGCAACCTATGAAACTGCAATTTCCTTGAAACCCTACAAACAAAATAAAATGTTGTCCTTTGGTGGAATCTCGGAAGAAAATACTAAATGCAGAGTCACTGCTGTTATGGAGCTGAATGAAGCTGGTAGAGGGTTCAGATCCTTGTTCAGTGAAAAAAATTAGAGGGTATACCAGATTATAAGTGAATGGTGAAATTGTGGTCCCATTTTGTGAGGTTATATGAATTACCTGGCAGATTTTTTAGCCGGTAGAAAGATCATGATTGATGGAAGAGATTTGTCTTTGTGGCATTGGCTGGAGTGATGAATAAGTGCAAATGATATTTTTTTAATTATAAGAAGATGGCCTGATGAGAAATCCTGCAGGCTCTTGGCTAGATGGAGAAAGTCCCATAGAATACCAGAAACTAATCAGTCTCAAATTCATCATCTAAGTTATTTTGTTTGTAAGAAATTCAATATATTATAACCTCAAAACAAACAAACAAACTACTAGCAAAAGACAATATTTTGAGAAATACTTAGTTCTCAATTTCTCAAGCATTTTATCTGATTAGCATCTTGCTTAATGAAGACCAGGCATCAAAACCCATTTTTCTCTCGATTCAATGATATTTCAAGCAGATTGGTTTAGTCTTGGCACAATCTGGATATGTTAAATAAAATTACAACTGGCTTTACAAAACACAGCTACTTATGACCTTAACTATAAAATTACTATTTCTATTCACAATTAAACCTTCAGGAGAAAAGAAAATTCTAAATCTGGTTGATGAAAAATCCTCAGCTATATGGTTTGGTTTACATTTCTTCCAGTTACACTGCTTTAAATACAAAATCTAACATTTTTAGTATCAATCATATATGTTCTGATCATTTCTTCAGTTGAGGCATAGTCAGGTAATCACACAGGAGGGCTGTAGGGATGATACTTCGGAGAGTTCCTTTCTACACATTCTGTATCAAGATAAAATTGAGAGCTTTCAGGGTTTTAAAATCACTTTTAGTAATTTTGGTTTAGCAAATACATGTATAGTCCAGGATATTCAATATCTTGGCTTTTCTGGTATTTCTGCTGTCTTGTTTTGACAGGAAAATCTCCAGTACAGCATTTCCTGCTGTGTTCTTATGAAAAGGATTGGTTTCAATACATTTCTCTGGTCTTGTGAAATCTTTTTTGTGTGTATGTGTGTGTGAAATTTCCTGGCAAATTTAATGAATACACATTATTAAAATCCATGGAAGTTTGCATTCATATGGAAGAGACAATTAAAGCTTTTGATGTCTATCAGCTATAACTTGTATTAACAGTTAAATTGTAAAAGCTGGCAGGTAATTTTTTCTCCAGTCTTACTCAAATTACAGTGTATTTGCACACAAAAATATAACTTTGTGTATTCTCCATTTTGTAAAAAAACAACAAAAACAACAAACCTGTACAGTTGAATGAGAATTCAGATGTTAACAATTTTGAAAATAACTTAATCTCTATAGTTTACAAAGCCATGGGCATTGTGCAGATGTACGCAGCTGCAGCAGAAGAGTTGGCAAGCAGATTTGGATGCTAATTCTGTAATTGTAGATGGTAAATGACCAACAGTTCCTTTTCAATCTTTTCCAGCTATTCATGTAAATAAAAGGATTCTTCATGATTCTGTAATTATTTTAGGTGCACATTACAATTTGTCTTCTAGAAGTTTTATTTATAGTTCAACCATTTGTCCATCAAGTTGAAAAACCAATGTGCTTGCTTTAATTTCTAGTGTCAAACACCTTTACCTTCAAACTTGGCAGAAAAATGTCACTCACCTGGAAGTCTTTAAAGGTTCTTGAGATAACAGAAAGCATCCTAGCATTACAGAAATACTTTCAGCTGTCATTTGCATTCTAAGATACTTCTAAGAGAGAGTGGTTTGAACACAGGGCATTCAAAAGAGTAAAGATTAAGTTAATATATTGATTGTTTAACTTACCTTTTAGTAGTGTAAAGTTCTTGATTATTGTTATTTTGCTAGTATAGTAAACTCTGCTCAACTTGTCTGACTGTCATGTTTTTTCTGCACCTTCAGGGTTAGGGAGAATTTGGTGATAGCAAGTCCTGTGCTGGTACCCATTCCCAACACGGTCTCAAGAAGGCTTTCTATCAATTTTTAGAAAAGAATGCCATGTGTGACACTGGATCCCTCTGCCTTCAGAGAGTCTTGGTGCATGTGCATATTGTACTGTTAATCCTAGGGCTTGCAGTTTTTCAGGTAGAGGAACAGGCACTAACAGAATGTTTGTTTCACTTTTCTTCTCCCACGTTGCTTTAAATTTCCGTTGCTAAAAAAACCCAAGCATGTCTTGTGCAGGATAATTACTGTTTTTCATGTATATCCTCTAGTATTGCTAAATGAAATGCCAGTTCCTGAGAAACGACATGCCAGGGTGCTGTGATATGCACTTTTGTCTTCTATCTCAAAGCTAATACCAAGTAAAAAGAGCATTTGCACATTGCAGATTGAGTGTTTGTGAAGGATGCATACCTTCAGTTATGGCATCATTGTCTGATGATGGCTAAGTCTCCTATCTAAGAATTATACTGTAAGAAAACCAGTACCTAATTCGAAAAAGTGAGTCAAGTAAGTAATCTATTTTATTAGTTTTTCAGAATCCTAAAATAAGGTAATCAAGATCAAGTAATATTATTTGGTAATCATCAGTATTTAAAAATATTCTTTTCCTTTATACATTGGAGGAGAGGGAGTTGTTCTTGCTGATATAATTAATGGTGAGGTGAGACAGAATTTTGTGATATCTATCCTGGGCTGTAGAAAACAAATACGTATTTTTTGCTTCCACCACATACTTTTAATAAAGCAATGAATACTGAACACAAAGTTTCTCACTGTGCCAAATGTCATTGTTCTGATTTTCCTCTTCTGAGATACAGAACGTTGTCTTTCCCCCAAGACTTTGATTATGTGCAGACAGTATTTCATATGTTTCCTGATCTGCTTCTGTAACTTTGGATAAAACTTGTTTATCCTAAGATAGTTTTATTCAGTTACATTTGGAATGGATTACTCCTTACCAATACTTTTAATGTACCTGGTCATCTGTCTGTATGAGTTTATATGAATGGAATAAGTTCTTGCTTTTTTTAAGATTTTCTTGTACAATGAACACATCTTACTTTTGCCTTCTCATCTTTTTCTTTCTCACTCTCCACTAGTTTCTTACAGTAGTGAAAATGAAACTTATCTGTGGTGAGAGTCTACAAGTCATGGACCATCCCTGCCAGCAGCAGGAAGGTACTATTGTAAGATAACCTGTATTAGATGTTGAGCTGATATTTTGGGTCTCTCTCTACACTGCTTCAGTACTTTGAATTAAAGGAGTGGATAGACAAGAAAAAATGTAGGTCATCCCATTATCTTTTAATTTCAGTACTCTTTCTAATATTAATATCTTAATATCTAAAATACTCCATGTCTGCAACACAATTATTTTAAAGTAATTTTTGATACAAGGATGATTTCATGTCTCCAGATGCACAACTGCAATTCTAAGATGTCATTCCAGCCCTGCATAACTGTAGGGTTTGGCCTGAATAAAGAGATTCTCTTGGTCACTTGATGAGTTTATTTAAATAAATTCAATTTATTTAAGTAATATTTTAAAATATTAGTATTTTATTTTTATCTTAGAAATAATACAAATTAAAGAAATTAAATCAGCTCAATGAGTTTATTTAATTAACTATTATAACAGAGTATTTTATCTCTTTTAAGGTGTGTTTTGAGTCATTGTGTTGTGGTTCTTAGACTGAACTTTGTTACAATGAAATGATGGGCACTGTCACAAACTGTCAGAAAGGAGGATTTGTAATGGCATGGTAGGTGAGAAAGTGCAAAACTGAATGTCATCACAATTTTCTTAACAGTTTATCCTTTTCATCCATTCCAGCCAAGGCTTTTTTTCCTAGTGTTATTGCCCTGTTGTATTTTGAGGGTATTGTGTGGAAAATGAACAGCACTTATGTATGTCCCATAATGAAATAATAACTTACATGTCTACAGAGCCTCTTTAAAGAAGATCCCTCTGCAGATTTTTTTGGGCTATCCATGTATTATGTTTTTAATTCACGGAACTGCTTTTTATACCTGCCTTTGTTTCCCCTGTTTTCTCATCAGTTTAATTGCTCACTGTACAGCCAAGCAAATGTGGTAGAGAAGACAGATATTGTTCAGAAGTATGGTAGAAAATTTGTGGGCATACACAATAGAATAAACAGCAAGGGTCAGGAGAAGCATAAATGACAATATGAAGAAAGCATAGAGGCAAGGGCTACTTCTCCTGGTACATATGTAGAGAAGTGTTAAAAGAAAAGGAAATAATTGACCGACGCCAAATCTGCCAAATCTTTTTGATGCTCTGCTTACTCCCTGCTTCATTCTTCTGAATGTTTCTGTTTGTGTAGTTCTCATCACCCCAAGGATAATATGAAGATATTAAAGGAAATAAAAAGCAGTTTAGACTGAAAAGTTTAGTCTAAACTTTCTTTTTGTATGATCCACTGGCCTTCAAATTCTTCTACCAGAATGAGAGGTGGCCATCTATCACAGAAAATATTTAAGATTAATTGAGTGTGTACACTAGAAAATAGTTTCCCTCACTGAAAAAATCTGAAAGAAAGAGACTTGGTATGAGTTTTCAGCCATGCATAGAAACACAATACTACAAGTTGGACTACCATTTTTCATACTTAAGGATAAGGTAAATAGGCATTTAAGAGAAATAAAAATGTACCAGCCATTAAATAAGATGTTGCACCCCAATGTATGATCTTTTTCTTGAAGTTTTGTCTTTATGGTCTTCAAAGATTAGAGTACAACTGCTGCCTTACAAGGCAGATACTGTTTTTCTGAAATGTTAAAGTCACATTAATTCTGTCTGCTTTGAAGACAGAAAGAGACATGTTATAGATGCTCATGCTCAACACAGAGTGTAATAAGATCTCTTGGTGTGAACCCTCACAGCAAAATCTGATGGCTTTGTTAATCAGTGGTAAATCAGCTACACTAGGAACCTTTGTCTCTCAGAGGGAAGGATTTGCAGAATTACACCAAATCTGCAAAAATCTGTGAGTTAGGTAGATTACCTGAAATGTTCCGTGGACATAAAAGTGTAGGAGACTGTGAAGTTTTTTATTTTATTTGGTACTTTTCTTTGCCTGAGCAGTAAAAATAAGTCTCACGACACCTATCTCTGGGTTACTTTCCTTGATTGAATTATTTAATGTATTAAATTTATCAAGAAAATAATTAACTGTTAGCCTACTGCTATGATTTCTTGTGAATTTGTTTATTTGCTTGTTTGGGGGTTTTTTTTGTGTTGGGTTTTTTCTTTTTTTTGTGTTGGGGTTTTTTGTTTTGTTTTGTTTTTTTCCAAAGTAGCTGTGGCAAGGCATCTATGGGCATTTGAATTACAGTAACACTGGGGAAAACTTCCACTCTGAATTTTCCCCTTGCCTTTTACCCTAGGGGGAGAGTTTTCATATACTGATTTAGGTTGAGTGTGTCTGCCAAGTAAAAAGGAATCTTAACTACGATAATTTTTCTCTTACCTCAACCTCTTTCTACCAGATGAGTTCTACTGACCATCACCTTTTCATATTGAGAAATTCTAATATGGGAAAGAGATAATTTCCAGCATAACTGTTCTCCTTTTCATTTGGCAAGGATGATGTATGAATTTCCCTTCAGTGCTAGAGTAAGTCAGCAGCAAACTACCCCATCATATAACATCTGCAAGGCCTACGTTTTCATACAAAATGTGTCAAGCATGCTAATTAGGTTTTGAAGAAAATATTTCTAAAAAAGAAGAAAAGATTCTGAAGAAAGTATTTTAAAAAACCCAACCTTCAGAGCCTAATACCTTGTTGTAAAGAGGTATCTGATGAAAGCTTGTTTTTTTCAGTTTCTGAAACTGTTTCCCAAGAGAGAATTTGACAAAAGCATGGACAGAAATGATCTGTCTGAATTTTTGAGATACTGTGGATACTCAATACCTCCTAGTGAAACACAGCATGTCTTCCAGCTGGTCTGTTCGGGTAAGTGGTTTCTTATAATTGCTTTACAATGGCAAAATTTCAACTACAGGTGCTGCAGGCTTTGGGCTTTTTGCTTGTTTGTTTCTTTTTTCCTTGTATGAATAAGAAACTACTATTTAAGACAAACCTTACCTGATGTTGATGGTCTTTTTCAAAATAGAGCGTTTTATCATTGAACTTGAAATAAAGTACGTTTTTCTATAATTCCACTGCGTTTAAAAATGTTGGAATATAATCCCAAACTATTTTTAAATATACATAAGAGCAATTTTGTGGCAAAATGTTAACTTCTTTATAAAGTTGGTGGTGTTTGCCTTTCAACGTCATTTAGCAGCTCAGTGTGGAAAACTAGATGACTTAGATGACTGTTTGTTAATAAAATAGAATGTCACAAGGCAAGAATCAAGGTACTATAAATCAGAGAGAGATCATTTAAAAATAAACTTGTAACCAATTAAACCCTTCAAATAAATCTGGACTCTCATTTTCCTTCTGGCTTTCCATTTTCCCATGGAAGTCAGTGGAAGAGATTGCAATGATCCACTCTTGATGTAGAGCAGCAGCAGCTCCTGAGGAACCTCAAAAGCTGAGGTGGGAGATGCCACTTGAAGTTTTTTGGTGCTTTTGACTTGTTAATGGCCTACTTGTAATTTCCTTTTATCATCATTTTTTGCGTACCTTCTTCCAGACATTTGGGTTTTTTTCCAAGCTGCATCTTTGAGAAGGTAGTCTCTTTGAGTGTCTGACCACACATTATCTACTTTCCAGTATTGCCTCCTAGTAAATGCAATCAATTTCCCATGAGAAATCATGTATTACATGTCATTTAGGTCACATTCCTAAGACAGTGTGAATAAGACCAGGTATTTTTAGTCGTTTGCTCAGTCCCAATCACTATGGTAACAGGAGACTTTCTGACTGGGAGACAGATTTCTGTCTTATATCCTAGATTTGGAGACTATTACTACTTCTCACTCTGTTCACAGACACACTAGGAAAGGTTCATGCTTCCCTACTCATTATTTAATTTATTTAGAGTCTCTTAGCTGTGAAGTGCTATCGAGGCTTGTTCGGCCATTTGAGGCAGTGTGTAGGCTTCTTATGCATTTTGATTTTAAAACTCTCCTAAATTGTTAACGTGTAAATGATAAATAATTGCTAAAATGTGGAGATGTGCTTGTGTCTAAAGGGCACCCATAAAATGATTTCTAACATGGAAGCATTTTGAATAAATTCCACTTATCTGCAAAGTGCCCTCTTTCTCAGTATTTTAATATAGATCTCATTATTTCTGAAGATAAGTTACTAACAGAGTAAAACCTTGCTAAATTGCTTGGGAGAGACATTGAAACTCGTTGAATGCTTGGAATTACTGAATACTGATTTGATGAAATCATATGCTGTGCCAGTGCAAAGCAACCCATAGCATCAGACTGCCTATTTAGGAATGGGAAGATAAGGGGGAAAGGGAAGTTTATGTGTCTAGGTGGAGAGGTCTACTACACTGAACTATTCTGGGTGAACATTACATCCTGCATGGTACAGTGACTGATGCATGGGATGTGAAAACAAGAAAGGGGGAACCTTGGCCATGTGGCTGTTCAATCTGTACACAGGTTAAAAAAAATAAATTCAGATCTCTTGAGAATTTTTCCATCTCATTTCACTCTTACTGTTTTTGCTGTTGTTAGGTTTTTTAATTGAATCTAAACTGCTGAAAAAATAGGGCCTGGATGTTAAGTGTCCTGTTGCTTTTCTATTTCCAGTAATGAATGAGCACTCCCTTTGGCTCACAATAACTTAGGGAGCAAAAGCTTGAAGACTTTTAATTTTTACCTGTTCTTTGTGAGTTTTAATTATATCACTACCATCTATAACTATGAATCTGATTTGTATAGGAGCTGCTTATTTTTTGTAAAAGTTTGACACTGAAGATAATAAAATGACCAGAATTTAACAAGAATATTTGTAGTAAAATGCTAATATTAGTCATTAAATGACAAAGATCTTGTTGTCAGAATAGGAAATAAGACTATCTGTTATAAAACACCAGTGAAATCTGCATTAGAAATATTACGTGATATAGAAAAAAAATAAATTAATCTCTGAGGCTCTACAAGATACACTATTTTGACCCTCTGTGTTTGCACAAGCAAAGCTAGTAAAATAATTTGACTAAACAAACCTATATTAATGACACTATCAGGCACTGTATAAGACAGTGGTACCTGGAGTGGAATTATGAATGCTGAATGGAGTCTTGTACAGAAAAACATGTTTGTGATTTCCTTCTGAAATCTGCTTTTTGATTCCTGGGAAACCAGGGGAGCTTCCTTTAGGACAAATGAACTTAACCACAGGTGAACCTTTAGATGTATCTATACATACTTTGTTCTCCACAGTGTAAGAAACAATCAGTGTCTAGGTTAGTACCTAATACCCTTCTCGCTGAGGAGATAGGAACTGACTAGAAATAATTGAATGGCTTTCTGTCAGTGGTGAGGTTTAGCTGCTGGCTTCATGAAAAAGCCAATTAAAATTAAGGTCATAGTGCAGCGAATTTTAGATTTCATACACAAGTAATGATGCTATTTCATCATATTTTAAACCAATTTGTGCTGCTACTTCATTCTGCTGTTGAAAATCAGAATGTTGTGCACCATGCAGTCAGGAGAAAGCCTCAGTGCAGCACTGCACTGTACTTTGTTTGAATAAAATAGGAAAAACAAAGCTAATGAACCAATCAATTTTGGCCATATGCTTTGAAGTATCCACTGAAATTACAACTAATTGTTCTGAAAAGATATTTCTTTAAACAATTTTGGAAAGCAGTATTGTAGCCTATGTTTTAATATACTTCCCCCCCATCCCCCCGGTTATTTTTCTTCTATATTGGCTGAAGAGTCCAGCCACAATAACTCGTTATTTAATGTGTTCTGCAGTCACTGAAATTACTACTATTAATGCTGGCTGGAACTGGATTAGGTAAACAGTTGTGAGCTGATCCTGTTTAGATGTTGTTAAGGCGAACTGCACACAGTTGCAACATCCTGATAATTGAGTGTTTTCAAATACAATGTAAACACAGTACGGATTTTCTCTGCAATTGGCCCTCCTGAGTTGCCTCTAGTAAAATCCATATTTTTTCATTTTTGTGTTTGTGGTCTTGATAACTAGTCCTGTATTTATACAAAAATCTGATATTTAGGCTAAGAACAAGAAATATCACAAGTTCTACTTGAATTTGAGTCATTACCTGGAAGGCGCCTCAATTTATATCAGCCTTGCCTCATAGATGATTGTTCTGTATTTGCAGGGAGGTAGTAAACTGTCTCCTCATTTAAGCACAGAATTGCCCGGCATTGTCAAATATATAGGTAAGGTTTTTGTAGGAGCTTTTATGCTGCAGACTGATCTGCTTTGATTTGAAACAATAAATGAGAGTGCAAAACAATGAACTCTAAGAGACATATCAAAGCAATGCATCCTCATTAAAGTCAGCATCAATTTGATTTCAAGCTGCAGACAGGCAGGGGAGATGCAGAAAGTCCCCTGGATATGCATCTTTGCATGAGGCTAACAGAGAATATTAGAGCAGTCCCACACTGCCTTTGCAACAACCTGCGGCTCAGAGCTTGAGTCATGCTGAACTTTAATCAGTTTTCGGTCCCACTGGGCTCTTCCATGATAGCTAGTGCATGTTAGTGGGGCTTTTGGAAAGCTCTTGTGGTTTTGGAGGTTCAGCTCAGAAATGGCACTGTCTGGCTGAAGCTTCGCCCAGTGCACCCTGCAGTTATCTTCTCTCAACTCCTCCTTACCGTGGTTCATGTTCGTACCTATGCATAAATTGTTAAATAGACAACACCTAACAGCAATTTCTGTTGCAGTCTTGCCAGAAAAGCCTTATTTATAGAGCAGGACCCTTCTGTGTTGAGTACTCTGCACATTCTGAATTAAAATACGCTTCCTGCATCGCTGGTGGAAAATTGCCTCCTAAAATGGTTTATTTTTCATTAAATAAAATCTGAAAGGGCAAGGAACAGGAAGCTGTGAATACTGTAGTAGGAACAAAGGTGTAATAGCTCTCATGGATCTGGCAGAACACAATACTCAGGAGTTTTTTTCATTGTACTGTTGTTTAATAATGATCTACACACCTATGCAGTAATGAGCCCTGGGGCAGATGAAGGTTATCCTGATGACCATTTTAGCCAAATATAACAACAAGAAATTCAAATTCCACTGTTTAAGAACTCTACAAAGGAGGTAGTGATAATGAATAGATGCATTAATAAAATGTCTTAATAGAGCTATTGTAAAGCTTTGCATTTCCTACATAATGGTTGCTGGATCAAGGCTAAATGCAAATCTATCTAATGATTCCTTCAGGTCTTTAAAACTGTGGCTCATTCACTGTAAACTGCTGCAAAAGGAAATAAATGTAAAATATAACTTTCTCCTTGACTACTGATTCTCTCAAAGGAATTACAGATTAATATGGGTTTGAAAGGTTAAAGAACTCCCGCAACATCTGGAATGTTTGTCAACAAGCAGGCAAGGATCCCTGCTGAATCCAAAAGCTATCTAATAAATGTTTGTTCTAACCTTCCACATATACACAAACAAAAGCCTGCGTTTCTCACAAACAAAAGGCTGTGTTTCTCTTTGTGTTGTTTCCTTTTTAAAGGAAGGTAAAATTTGTGTTTAAGAACTTAATTTGCTTGATTGTTTTCCTCTTGATGTATGATCATTATGCTAGTCCTAGGGTTGGCAAGTAGAAACAGAAAATGCAATGTGGGTTACCCACACAGCTCAGAGTACCCTAGGCCAGCCCCCAACCTTGCTTTTAACATGGTTAAAATGTTGTTTCTTTTTGATAGTAATAATAGTCCAAAGTATTATTATGGCTTTATTAAAATGTTTCGATAGTAAAATCGAGACCTAAACAGAACAAATGTACTACTTAGTTGACGAAGAGAATTTTTGTAGATCTGTTCTTATTTGGCATTGCATTTTGAATTACTCTAAAAATCTGCTTTGGAAAAACAATACAACTGTCCAAAAAGTTAATTTTGTTCTTAAAATTCTCCTTTGCTACAACATCTACAGAACAGTTGACAACAGCTGAACTAGTGTGCTGACACTGCTTCCTGTCATCCAGACTGATGTTATCTTATTTTTATTCTCTTGTCTTGTCTCTAACACTTAAGCTATAAAACTTTGGACTAGCTTTTTGTTCCAACTGTGTTTGAATCTGGCACTGAGGGTCCTGTGCTGTGCCTAAGGTTGCTGAGTGCTGCCCTAATACTAATAGGTTGTACAAGTAATGATCCATTGTCAAATCTGCTTTAAAAAATTCTGGGGAATTTTTAAATTTAAATGACAGAACACCTATATTAACAGAATATACATCCTTACATTTGTCTAGTTTACTATGGCAGCTGTATCTCTCAACCCCCAAAGAGAAGGAGCAGAGCAGAGAATCTAGTGGCAGGTTTTAAGTGGGAAGAACAACAGGCTTGCTGTACTTACCCATCAGCGTATGCCAGAGGTGCAACACAGAGCAGTATTCTTCTGGGACCGTCTGACTGATTATCAGGGAGAAAAGGCCTTCCTTGGACCAGCAGTTTTCATTGCACGGGCTTTTCTCCAATCTATGGGGTGTGACCTCTTGACTGAAGCTTAGGATGTTTTTCCTCCTCTCTCTAATGACACCATTTAGGATCACTGAAACAGTGCCTTGGTCACATTCCTGTCTTCTGCCTTAGCAGTTTGGCCTGTCACAAGTCCAGGAGGAAACCTATGAGAACCCATGAGAAAGATGGGGAATCATTTTTTACAGGCCCTATTGTGATAGACAAGGAGTAATTGTTTTAAACTGAAAGAGGGTCGATTTAGATTAGATCTAAGGAAGTAGGTTTTTCTATACAATGAAAGTGGCACATGTTGCCCAGAGAGGTAGTGAATGCCCCATCTCTGGAAATGTTCACGGTCAGGTTGGACAGGGCTCTGATCTATTTGCAGATGTCCCTGCTCATTGCAAGGGGGTTGAACTTGATGACCTATAAAAGTCCCTTCCAAGCCAAACCATTCCACAATTCTATGATTTATCATACCACATCCTTTTTCACCTGGCAGTCTGTGTTTTCCTTATTGTCACTACAGGGCATTTACATTTTTAAATAAGTATTAATGTCTCTGCTAATGTTTTTCATGCCATATTAACAAGTCCAATTCATTCCCTTCATGTAATAGCATCCACATTTTCATGGCTTTTTAAAAGATTAAGTAAGTTAGCATGTGTGACACACTGAAATAGTTAACAAATAACCATAATGCTGCTTTGTCTGTTTTGCATTTGTAATCTTTTTGTCTAGGAGATTTTCCAAATCACAGACTGGTACAAGTGAGCAGTACCTGTTTCATTATTATGGACAAACATGAAAGTATTGTATCAATAGGCATCCACAGATTTGTCTTCAACTCATCCTCATTTGTCTCTGGCCTCAAGTTTTCTCTGTGCAGTACCTAGATCATATTTGTCTGCTCAAATCTCTGACTGTTGATGTATTAGTATCCACATGAAGTAAAAAAAATGATGTGCCTTCCCTTAAGAGAACTCATCAGGTTCACTTGTGTATTAATGGCATTGGCTTTTAAACTTTTTTTTCATGTAGATTTTGACTTTAGTTCCCTAATTGGACGAACTGCTCTTGAAGCCCATCCAGTTCTGCTAAAGCAGGTTCATCACCTTGTATACTTTAACAGCAGCTTATCAATTAAAACATCTCAGGGTGACATTTGTTCCTTTTGTTGTTGATGCCATTCTGATGGTTGGTCTCTATGGCACAAGTCTTTACTGCTGCCTAGACAGTCTTCCCAATTTTTGAGCATTTGGTTATTTCTTTCCAAGTTTACTAATTTGCACTTGTCTTTATTGAATTTTCTCTTACTGACTTTGAGCCATTTCTCCAATTTATCAAGATAATTTTGAGTTTGATTGCTCTCCTGTAAAGTGCTTGTAACTTCTTCCATCATGGTGTCACCTACAAGCTTTGCAAGTGACTTCTCTATTCCATTATCTTAGTAGCCATTAATGAAAATATTGAATAGAACTGGGCTCAGGACAGACCTCTCTGAGACCTCACTTTGTATTTGATCTCAGTTTTGACAGGAAAGTATTTATCCAACCTTTAAGTAGGATATTTTGATCCCTAAAAATTAAAAAATGAGTCAGCAGAAAATATGAGCTTAAAGATTATGTAGCTATTAAGAGATTCACAAATTCTAGCATAGAATAACAGCATGTGGGAGAGAAATTAAATGTTCACCATTTATTGCTACAAATATGTCTTTTACATGATTTAACAAGGTTTACTTCAATAATACATGAAAAAAATTATAGTTGCAATATTTTGGTCAGAAAGATATATATTAGGTTCTAAAAGTTTGAAAAACTTGCTATCTGATGGACCATGAAGCCAAATTCAACTCTCCTATTAAAATATGTGTTGTAATACTTATAATGTGTCTATACAGATACATGAATATGTATTTATAGTATATATAGAATATATAAAGATTCCACAATATAACTTGAAATAAAAAAACCCACCTATATCCAGTGAAAGAAATCAGTTGTTACACAGCAGGAAATATAAATAATCACTGCTTCCATACTCCAATATGTCTTGACAGGGCAATGAACATAGAGAGTTCAAACATCTTATTTGATAACTGTGAAGGGAAAATCATTCTAATATCCGGTTTATGTATTAGTTTATGGATCTTGTTAGTTTATAATCTTTTTTTTTTTTTTGACAATTTTAACCATACTTTGGAAGCACTATAATACATCCAAGACTTCTGTGTTGTAGATGAGTGTATTATTCTCATTTCTTAAATGGAAAAATAAAGTTTAAATTATTTGTCTCTAAATGTATACTGAATTGGTTTTAGAAACTTGGCATGAATTATTTAAAATTGACTTAAAACTGGTTCTTGGGCCCACGCTCAAAAAATAAGTACTTTCTAAGAAACAGCTCATTTTTTTTTGTCTGTGTTTTGTATGTGTATGCACATAGACACTCATACTTAGTCTTTTCTTTCAGGCACTTACCCGATACACATATACTCAACTTCTTGTTGCCTGTTGAGGTGGGTACTACTCACAAAAAAAGTCCTTCAGTTCTTTCTGTCAGTAGTGAATATGTGCAGGAGATTGAATAAGATATAAAGGTTTTTAAATAAAAAACACACTTGCTTTTTTCTGGAAAAAAAAAATAGCTGTCAAAGTAGACAACCCACAGAATGTCTTTAACAGAACCCTAAAATCTTTACATTGCTTGAGGTTTTTCCTGTTAAGTTTTGATAATTTGATGCATTTTAGGGAAATTCCAATCTATCGGTAATTACAATATGCAATTCTTTGTCATGATTACAAAAGAAAGAGCAGAGGGGTTTTGCCATATTAAAATTACTTTGCTGATTAACTCTGTTATTATTCTTTTCCAGTTGAAAGCAGTGGCAAAAAAAAAAAGCCCTCACATTGTAAAACGGAACAACTATAATGAAATGTTTTTAACTGTAAAATTTGTCTATACAAATTTATATTAAAATAACAGGGTTGTTGTATGCTGTCATCTACTTGACAGTTTGTTTGTAATATTTTCTTACATTTTTCCTTACTTCAGCAAAGGTAGTCTTTGCTTTCTGCTGCTATCTAAGTTATTTGAGTAACAGCATTTTGTTATTTTAAATGTCCTGTCACATGTTCCTGTAGTCCATTGTTGCATTTAAAGCTCTCTAAAGTATATGGCATAAAATTAATCAAACATTTGATTTACATAGGAATGCTTCCTTTATTGAACAACAGGCCTCTATAAAATCACTCATCCACCCTTCAAACTTAAAGCAAAAACACCCAAACTTCTATAGCAAATTTATACTGTGCAATATAATGGAATCAACAATTTGTGATATTAACAACTGATTTACATCTAAACTGTTTCTATTAAGATCATATCCACAAGAATATTTTTTAGGTTAAGATTCTGTCCTTTCACAAGTGGTTTAAAAATGACACAGGTAGGAAAAAAATCTAATTAAAGTGCTCTATAATTATGTGAATTCTCTTCTTTAGGCATTCTGTGTATCAAGACTGTGTATCAAGACCTTTATGATCTTTTTGCATTCTGGTGTAGTAACTGTATATGAAGTAGTTGCTCAATTTAATGAGTAGTTATTTATTTTTCCTCTAAATTATCCTTTTTATTCTATTCAGTAAAAGGATTAAATACGTTTCTGGGTATATCTACTTGATCAAAACAAACACAAACCATCCTCTTTAACTGTATAACTCTCCTAAAGAATTTTCAGTCCTACCAACATGGGATTTGGCTATCAGTGTTTCTGTTTCTCCTAAAGAAAGAGAGTTGGTTGTCAGTTTTGATGATGGGTAACTTTTTGGTTTTCTATTATTTGTTTTACTGAGATTCCATTCATCTCAGTTCTGCTATTCTATCTGAAATTGAGTTTTAGTGTAGTATCACTAATATTGTCTGCCACCCAGCAAGAGGCTCTGCCTCTGCTCTGGGGATATCTATCATCTTGACCATCATGGTTCAAGTTTTCTCTTCTGCTTCATGAATTATTATTTTAATTTCTTTAAGTTTTGCTGAAAGCTGCATATTTGTGGTAATTTCTTTTGAATCCATCGTTTGAAACTGCACCCTTGGCATTAGATGCCTTTGTGATAACCATCCAACTTCTTGAAACAAAGTCTATAGAACAGATGTAAAGAATAAGATCCAAGATGTCTCTCTGCTGTAGTTCAATACAGCATCTAATAAATCTCTGTGTGGTAGATGACTGAAAACTGGAGGACACCCATCAACAGACTGCATTTTCTTAAGAAAAGAAAACGCTGTAGGCTAAAGAGTGCAGTTAATATATTTTTGCCACTTAAAAAGCTATAAAAAATGGTGAGTTTTGCATTTGTAGATTAATATTTTCTTTTAAATGTAAAAAATTACTACTCCCTGTATCTAAAGATCCTACTTTTTTTGTCTAAGAACATGCAATAATGGCTTAATACAATGACATTTTAAATTTCTTTTGTTAGAAATTACAGACTAAATAATTAAGTCTTGAATAGATGTTTCCTTTGAAACATTACTGTCTTCTAAAGATGCAGACAGGCCCTTACTTTTAGAGTTTAATGCAGAGGCCAATTACATCAATAGAAAAACTGATTTGAATTAAGCTCTTCTGTCCAAATTGGTCTTAGACATAGATTCAGAGACATAACTTTTATTTAAGAGCAACTTTTATTTAGGTATTGGCATAATGCTGTCACACTGACTAAAATATTTGCATGAAAATAATTAAATAATGACTTAAGTCACTTATATCCCTGTTTTGAAAAAGTTTATGATTGAGTTCTGCAAAGCTTTATGCTAATAGAATGGATATAGTTCCTAAAGCTGCTTTTGCTATTTTGTTTTTCCAGTGCTGAAATGATATTTAAATGTAACAGAAAGGGTAGAGGTAAAACCCCAATAATTTAAAATTAAACTTTTTATTAATGTCTTTATCTTGGGGAAAAAAAAGCAGCTTATGCATTACACAGCCTCACTTATGATCCATTAAATTCCATAGGAACAATTGCAGCAAAGTCCCTGGAAATTCCTTGCATTTTACGAGGATTTATAATTTTCATCAATATTTCTGTGTCAAAGAGAAAATTGGCAATCTATTATGGTAAAGATTTCGACAATATTCTGTTTTATTGATAGTTTCCACACTGCCTTTTTCCAGAACTTCCGACAAAGCACTGGGGGAAAAAAGTGCTTATTGCACTAGTTCTCCCTTTCCCTTGAAAATGGAATACTTAAGCAGTACATCATGCAGAGGAAATCTATGTGTACATTTCCTGCAATTAAATATATTTTCAGTGATACTGTAAAATAATAGAATATGAAATGCGCTGGACACAGACATGACGGGAAAGGGGAGAAAGTAGAAAATGGAGATAACTGCCCTAAAACTGACTGCATATGGATCCTAATATGTAAACAGACTTTGTGTTATGAGAAGTACAAACATTCAATTTGGACTAATACGAAATCCTGTTATTTTTTGGAGTTCAGCTCATATATAGTTAAAATTTCACAAGGACTGTCACCTGCATGAAATTTCGTTCAAATAGTGTAAAATCTGACATAGAGCATATCTTCTGCCACTTTCAAATGTAGAAATTTCTTTAAATTTTGAGGGATCACTCTTCATAACCTTGGTCCTGAATTTACATATTTTATATATTATAATTTATATATATTCTAAATTTATCTTCAGATTTCACCATAGCCTAAACAAATTTGAAGTCATATAGTTATCTCTTCACCCCAAGACTACTGATAGTGTTTGTTTGTATACCTCTCTTTGGATGTAGTAGAGGACACAGAATTTTATACTTTCTTTTCTAGTTAGTGCAACTTCTCCATCCCTTTAAATGCATGTAGAATTGAGATAGATAATTTCTTAAATGTACACAAAAAACAACGGAACATAATGCTTTGTGGAAAACTTGAGATTGAATAAAATGTGTAACAGCTGTTTCTGTGGCCTTAAAAGATGTAGCTCATCTGTGTTTTCCATTTACCCCCCCCCCAAGCATATCTCCTAGAAACAATAAATTGCAGCCTGCACAGTTTTCAAAAACTATATACTATATGAAGTATAAATATGTGGAACTGGCTTAATTACTAAAAGCTGTTTAACCTTTCAGGCTATCAAAATACCCTTTGTAGTAAATAGTGAGCTTTGGATGGTTTTACACAACATTAAATACAAAATCACATTTTAAGATATAAGCCAGGGTTGGCATTAGACCTTCCTGTCTTCAAAAGCTGTGGCAAATTTCTCATTAATTGTAGTAGTGAATGATCAGGGGATAACATAGCAGGCTTAACTCCCATATGCCATCTACGTGTTCCCCACCACCCCGCTGTCCTTGGTTAATTTTTATCAACATGGGAGATGGGATTAGTATATATGAAGTAATAGCCAAAACTTCGGAATTCTGGTGTCTTTTGTTGGTTTGTCACAACCTGAGTGTTATTTAAACATCTATTTTTTTCATATTTAATACTGAATAATACTCCAGAGGCCTCTATAAAACAGCTAATGTTCCCTTTGGCATCGAAATCCACTTACCTTAACTGACTTCTGTTATACTTCAACCTGATTCTCAGAGTCACAATGGTAATATTCATTTTAATGTCCCAATAGACTCTTAGTATTCATCAAATATTTGATTTACATTTCTAATAAGGCTTACGGAATGCAGAGACATGAAACCCATACTCTGCCATGATTCTAACTACTGTCTTGTTCATTAACACTGTGAATTATTTCTCAAAAATAATCAAAATCTGTAATTGAATATACTAGAATAATTTTGGAAAATTAGTTTAATTATTCCAGTGCTTCTATTTGGAAAGATCACATAATTTATAAAAACAGAATAGGCAAATACGGATTTTCTCTCACAGAGTCCTTCTGTTTATACTTACCTCTAAAGGTAAGTGTACTTAAGTAAGTATAAAAGGTAAGCACACTTACCTTTAAAGAAAACATGTATACTTGAAATGCATATGCTTGTTAAACAACACATTACAATGTACATGTTTTGTACTACAGAATTTTACCAACCAAAACATAATTCTCAGAATTATTTTAAAAAAAATTAATAGACATGTCCTCCCCTTTAGGAATTTTTTTTTCCATATGTATACTGTAATATAAAAACTATTCTTTACATGAGCTAACTGTTGCATATAATTGTGATTTTCCAGTACTTGAAAGGAGCTTTCCAGAAAGATGGAGAGTCTGTTTACAAGGGCAAGTAGTAAGAGGAGAAGGGGAAATAACCTTAAACTGAGAATAGGTTTAGATGAAATATTAGGAAAGAAGTTATTTACTGCGTGGGTGGCAAGGCACAGGAACAAGTTGCACAGAGAAGCTCTGGATGCCCCATCCCTGGAAGCGTTCAAGGCCAAGTTTGATGGGGCTTTGAGCATTCTGGTCTAATGGCAGGTGGGTTGGAGCTGGATCTTTAAGGTCCCTTCCAACCCAGGCCTTTCTATGATTCTATGATTTAGCCACAGTAAAACTGCATACACGTATGAAGCATGAAGTAATGCTTACACACCAGAAGTCACTGCACTATGTATGCAAAAACAAAAGTACAACTGCAATAACTAGATGAATTGGAAGAGTTAAGAAATTGTAACACATCCACTCTTTTGGCAGTATACTAGTGTTGTATAGGCAACACCAAACCCTTGCTAAGGTTCATCAGTGACATCTTGTGCAAGAAGAATAAGGAGGTTTGTGATTCATCAGAGGCATGACCAGAAGGTCTGAAAACTGGCTGTTAAGATCTGAACAGCAGCTGCTACTGCAACATACTGAGCTGTGGGATGGAATGGCATTTAGACCACTATAAATATAGGTGGGAAGGGTAGTGAAGAGAGCAGAAAAAACAGGCTAAGAGAAAACCTGATCTGGAAAATTTGTTGGAAAAAGAACTGGAGTGAAGGATTGCGACAGGAGATAACTACAATAATAAAAAAATCTTAGTAACTTGAATCAATAAAAAGGAAAAGACATCTTCAAATTGTGGGGCTCCAACTGCCCCAGAGATCCCAGTTGGTTCTTTGCCATGACACCAATTACTGGCTCCCAGTTACTGGCTAACCAGTGCTGGCTCCCAGCAATGCTTACATCTACATTCTCTGCGTTGTTGGACTGATGTGATGTGGGTAAGCACAGGGCACACACAGCTGTACCAATGCATTGATCTCATATCTAACTCTGGTTACACAGGGGGCTTGTGGGCAAATGGCTTCCAGGCTGGCATTGCTACTGTGTCTAGAAACAAATGTCATAAACTACAGATTCCTGTTGTGATAATCCATGTAGGGCATATTTCTGGTGCATCCATCACCTCTCATTCATAACCAGCACTGATTGCTGTATTTTTTTCAATATGACTTATAACAGTAATTCGGATTTGTAAAATTTTAAATGTCATATATGTGTGTTACTTCAAGGGCTGCTTTTGTTGCACGGTGGAGTTTGGACTGTGGCTCTTCAACCAGGACAGTACCACCATGTCAGCACATATGTGGAACCTGGACTAATTAGTCTTGCTAGGAAACGTGGCTAATTAGTCCAGACTTAATGCAAATCTCATCATGTTTCTGGGAGCTGAGCTGGTAATGCTGCATGATATATGTCAGCCTGCTAATTCATTCAGAGGTCTCTGTGGGATCTCTGAGCATACTGGGTCATCAGCTATGACCTGAGTTGCCTCCCTTTTAGGGAGACCTTATGGCATGGAAGCTATTATGCTCTCACCAGGTTCAACCTCAAAGAACTGACAAAGGTGTCCAAGACATTTTCCTTATTCTAAGTTTTGTTTCCATCCTCAGTCTGCCAACTTTTTTTCAGTTCATGTCAGAGGCTTGTTTGCTCATCCAGACTTCTGAGCTTTCTGTTCTTCTCTGTATTGTTGGCTCTGGCAAATGGATTTTCTATGTCAGGGCCTTTGCAGTCCTGACAGGGCCACAGGCTCTGTGCAGGGTGCAGGGGACATTATTCATTATTGCTCCCAGCTTTCACATTTTGGCTTGGTCATTGTGAAGCACTTAGTGCTGAGACAGAGAGCAATGTAGAGATTCAACTGCTGGACCATGCATCTTCTATGGGTGTACTTTACAACATCCTTCCCAAACCCAATGTCAGGAAAGTGGGAAGTGGGGTCAGGTCTTTTTCTGTACAGGCAATTATTTTCTGTAGTAGTGATACAAGAATAAAGGGATAGAATCTGTTTGATTCTACCTCATTTCAGTCTCTTTCAAATCACTGGCTGGTATTTTGTTACCTAGCCTTGCTTGGATTTGTATTTGGCTCCTGCAGACTGTATGAAAATGTTGCAGACTGCAGCACAGGAAGGACAAATAAAAGCCATGACGGAGGAAGACGGGGTGCGTGGCAGGAGATGAATAGTAGACTGTTCCCCTGTGTTCTCCCCTTCAAGCAAACAATGTAAAGTGGTTAAATTGCACAGCGAATGTTATCCTTTTCATCTGGTCTTATTCCATACATTTTACCAAAGTGAGTAGTGATTATTAATAATAAGTGAGTTTTTAATAGATCTTTTAAAAATACTATTCCATGTAAAGATTGCTGATTTAGCCCCAAAAGAGCTATGACAACAGCTGTGTATAATCACCTTTTTTCTGAAATGTTAGAGTTTGGACAGCTGGGGCTCCATATGTTCACAGGGGGCAGAAAATAGCTTTTATTGTTATCCTATTATTTAAAGAAAGAATATTATTGAGTAACCTAAGAATATTTGGAGCTGCTTAGCTCTTTCCCTGTTCATGCTGGAGAGGATCACACATTTACTGCTAATGAGTAGAATGCAGCTTTACGACTTTGTCTGAATATTTTCCCTGAGATGACTTCCTTTACCACTAAAACCATTGACAGAGCCTCTCCTGTTGGTTTTAATGAGGAAGAGTTGGACCTTTAATAAGCATCATGGTCACGTAAGCTTGGGATTTGTTTTTTTAGCATCGTGCTTTTTGAGTGTTTTTAGTTACTGCCTGCAGTGTATACAGCTGTGAACTTGGATAATAAATAAGGATTATTTCTATGAAGAAACCTTTGGCAGCAATTTTTGCTTTGCTGAGGTAAGCTGTTAGTCATCTGCCACCAAAGGGTAATCAGCTAGATTTTAAATATTGCTGTGTCTTTCTACTTTTACTGTATTTTTGATTAGTCAATAAATACATGTTCAGTCTCCTTCCAAAGCCCAGCAATCAGTAGAGTTGCAAGACATGTTGCTGAAAAGAAACAAACCAACAACAGCTAATTGTAAAGCTTTTGGCTATTCTAAGAGAAGGTCGGGCTCACTTGGAAATTAGTGGAAGATAGTAAAGCCTCATTATAAAAACCCCACGACCAAAAATTTGTGTTGACAAGTTTATAAGTTTATTCTCAAAACTGAATAACCTTATTCACTGGTAGTAAAAAAGAAGCCACGCTCTCTGATACTAAGGGTGAATTTGAGTTTGTGCACCTTGCATGCGAATACAATTTGGATTCAAGAGCGTAGATTTAGGCTTCTAAATCCATATTTAGGAACCTGATTTTCAAAAGAGCTTAGTACAGAGTCAAGGAGAATATCTTGTGTTATAAAATAAATGTAGAGCTAAGAGAAATCATAGCTTTCTCTTCTCGCTTTTTATGAAATAATTCAGAGACAAACATCCTTGCCCTCTTAACTGTCCCTTCTGAATCCCCAAACAAAAAGTGCTGAAAAGTCAAAGATATCGCAGTAAAATGTACTGTATAATGAAATTTTTGGTGTATTGAGTAAATATGGGCAATGAGCTGACCTGGTTGGAAACCAATGCATATACCCTGGCTTACACGTAGAGAGTAAGGAAATTAGTTGTTTGGGGTTTTACTTATTCAGCAAAAAAGAGTTAATAGTTGCATTACAGGCAAACTGGGTATGTGCTGTATTCAGTTATTGGATATCTCGCAACAATACACCAAATAAAAAGTAGTGGTTTAGCCATGTCTAAAGAAACTCTCCTGATAAATAAGGAACATAGTTTATCATCAGGTATTTTCCCACATCTCTGCTATTTTTTGCCTATGATATGGATGCAGATAAGTACGTGTGCATTATCCACATGACTTCTAGTTTAAATTTTTTTTGAGCAAACCTTTGCTTGGTGTTTTAGCTTGTAAGCATTTAACTGATAACAAAAGCTTGGGTTTCATGAAATGTCTGCACCTCAAAAAAGCAGTCCTTGCTTTAAAAGACTTCATTCCTTGGAGTAACCAAGATCATATCTGTTAGCATATAGCAAAGTCTTTCTCTTTTCTACTCAGCTTAGTAAGAGGAATTTTCAGTTAGAAGTTAAATAGATAGCATAACAATTACTGGTATACCAAACAATCAGATTTGAATGTACCACGTATGAAACTCTGAGCATTTTAAGGCCCATTGATAAAACTATCCAGAGAAACTGTTTGAATATTCCACTCCCAAGATGTCAGTTGGGTTTGTAACGCAGCTATGGATGCTTGCGGATGTTCTGCTATTGATTTTCCACTGCTGTATCTTCAACAGTGCATCAGCACGTATGTCCTACAACAGACCAAAGGATTTAAGGTTTCAATTAAACCACAGATTTTCCTTTATGCCACTTTTTTTTTTTTTTTCAGACTATGCCAGTTTTTTAGGAGAAAGCTGCCCTTGAGCTCTTTGGGCTATTTTCAGTCATTGGCTGTATTTCAATGATACATTAAATGAATTGTGCAATCTGAGCATAGAAAGTGAATATATTAAGAGTGTGTATTACATTGTTCATTTGCACATCTCCATTTGTTCCTTATCTTTGGGATGTAGCATTGAGAGGACATTGTTAGTTAATGGTAGGTCAAATTTGAAATCTTCCAGTTTTGCAAAAAAGAGAAATTAAAAGAACCATTCTAAAATTAAAAAGCATTGTAAAGAATCTAGTAACATAAGTAGTTCTGACAGATGGCAATATTCTGAAGAAAACTGAAACACCTACAAAGCTGGAAAATATGTTGCAGCGGGCCAGTGCTTAGCTGCCATGGATGGCAGAAGAACATACAAACAGATTAGTTTATAGTCAAGTCTGGGAAGCAGGGCACAAAAACAGAACTACAGAGGCTTGGGAATTATGCCCAGCTCTGCTCCAGTCTTACTGGGCAACCTGAACAGTTATTTCATATTTCTGTTTTGCTCCAACACTTGGTTTTGACTGTTCCTGACCTGGTGCTATAACATGGATTTTGATGGGAAATCAAAGTTTGGATTGTAAACCCCTGTGGGCAGATAGATCACCACCCTATGTGCTTGTACAATGCCAGAGCTGGTATCTCTGTAGGGGACTGAAGGTATTACTGTAATATAAGTATCAATATTTTAATCATCTGCCTTATTTCATCTGTTATCTCACGATTGTTTAGAGTAATTTGGACATTTATTTCCTTTGCACATTTAAAATGGTCCCAGGGAGATTTCAGTGGATTGAGGTTCAGGGATCATGTGGACCTGATTATTCAAATTCCCTGCACCTGCGGGGGTTTCTTCTGGTATTGCATGTTTCAGGCTGAATGTTCGCTAAACACAATGAATTTAAAATATGGAAAAAATGAATTAAATGAAAACATTAGAACTGCATCTAAGTTTGTAATCAGCATGATGTGGGGGATGGAAATGAATGTGGAACCCAGCTGAACAGTGTGTTGGCATAAGAACTCTTGACTTACAGCTGTTCCTTTGTTCTTTTTTGTTAGTTTTACAGCATTTTTTTCTAGAAAACGTTACTTTGCATGAAAGACAAATTCATATGAGAAGATTGTTTAGCTTTATGCATCATAATTTAAACAGAGTGAATTGAAATCTGTTAAAGTTGCACAGGATTCTGGTGGAGAGAGCAGTTTAGACTAATAGGTCATTTCTGTCCAAAATGAAAAACTAGAATTTTTCTGAAATGTAAAAACCAGCTTCGACAGAAATATTCTTATTGTATAGAAAGGCTACCATGTCTTCAAAAACAGAATTACTGAGATAAAAGAAGGAAAACAAAATCCATTACAAGAACGATACATGAAAATTGCCTGTAAATAGCTTCTCTAGACACTGTGAAAGAATGAGACACATGGGTAGGAGTGAAGGACTGTGTCTGGAAAGCATTCCCAGTCTGCTGCAGGTAGTTCTGAGGTCCTCATAAGGCATGGTTTTAACTGTTGAGTTTTCCACAAAGTAACTCACAAGGAAGACTGCCAACAACTTTTCCTTTGAAAGCATAGAATGATTCAATTGGAGGGAACCTCAGGAGGTCTCTGGTTCCACCTCCTGCTGAATGAAGGCTGAACTATGAGGTCCCATCAGGTTGCTCTGCATTTAATCCGATATGATCCTGAAAACCTGCAGGGATGGAAACTGCACATTCCTAGGCGGGCTCTTCCCCTCCTTGGCTACCCTCATGACCAATAAGTTTTTCCTTTTATCAAGTTAATATACTTAATTTTTGTTGTGTTTTTTGTTTTGTTTTGCCTGGAACATGGTATTTCAAGTTCCAGTACTTAGCCTAACCTGGAAAGATTCAAATCTGTGTTTTCAGCATCTTGGATTAATATCATAATTGTTAAATAGCCTGGTTGGGTGGGTTGGATTGAACGATGTGTAGAATTTCCTCTGCTTGACAGAAAGGACTTCATGAATCTCTAGACTAGAAAAACAGATCAAGGGTCAGCAGGAGTCTAGTGTCACAGTAAGGGGACAAAGGGACTAGGAAGAAGAGGCATTAGGTTTCTGGTCCATACTGTAACAATTCTTACTATGCATTTCATGTTAAAAAAATCACCATATAAAGTGCGCGAACAGAAACATAACCCAGGTTTTTTGCCACTCGCAGGAGCATCCTGTTTATTGCATTAAAAAGACATAGTTCTGAGATTTTGTTCTTTTTCCATGGTTTCATCTAATGAAACTTGAATATTTTTTGCTGAGGTTGTCCAGCTTAAACAGGAAAGGTATCATATCCTGTACTGCCAGGTGGTGAGAGATCTATTCAAACAGATGGACTTTGAGCCTCCTCCTCCTGAGGTGGTTGAGCCAACACTGTAGCATCAGTGCATCATTCTTCTGTTACTGAACAATGAGCACTTTTACTAAACCCTCTCCTGGACATCTCAGTGAAGGTATCATATTCATAGTTACATGTCAGGTCATGCTCACCAATCAGACACTGAGTGCTTTCATCAGAAAGCATTCCCTGCCAGAACTGTGGCTGAGTTGAGGTATAAATGTTTACATCAGCCTTCATTAGCTTTAGTGGCAACAGAGTTAGGTGAACAGTAGAGGCATCTTTCCCACCAATGTCTGCCTTCAACCTCTCTAACTTGCAGGGAAATTAGAAAATACAATAACAAAAATTTATATGATTTCACCGATTATTATTGGTTTTTTTCTTCTTTCCCAATCTTTTTGATTGTCTGATCATTTGTTGCAGAGATTGTTGGATGCAAGGTGCAGAACTGTTGGAGTGGGGGGATTGTCTCGTGGTTCAGGTGAGCGACTGAGTTTCTCTCCCACCTTCACCACCATGTTCTAATGGGATCATCAGAAGATTTCTTCAATTGGAGTTTTCGCAGGGTTTTTGCAGATATTTTCTGTTTGTGGACACGGTGAAAGCTCATGTGTAAAGTACAAATTAGTAGGAGCAGTATTTTAAATGTGTGCACTGCTGCATGGATGACAACTTAGTTGTATCAAAGCAGGCACCCAAATTAGTGAATATTTAGCAAAGTGGCCTTCATCTCTCTGTGCTTCAGTAATATGATTTCTTAGAGGTGTTGGGAGGATAGATTAATTATAGTGAGAGTTGAGAGCACCACCAAAAAAAAAAAAAGCTGAGAAAACCACAAAAAATCTTATGAAGAAATTGGTAATTTTCTATTCAGTGCAGGGTTTTGATGATGTCTGCTAAATAAGGTCTGGAATCAAACATAGAAGGAAGAAAATAAAAAGAAAAACTGAATAGCTCCCCATTCAGTCAGTGTCCATTTTATACACTGAGTAAGTCCTGTAAGGGGGAAAAATGCGACCTTCATTCTTGTATTTTATAACTTTGAGTTCTTGAATCTGCAAATCTAATATTTAAGTAGCACGAGATTAGACAAAATGCACACCAGAAATGGCACAAAAGAGTGCTCTTCCATGAGGACATCTCACAGATTTCATTTAAGCAAGATATAAGAGGTTTTGCAAATTTTTATGTACGAAGAGCTTTGCTTATTGTTGTTGTTAGTGCCGGAAATGAAACTGCTTGTTATCAGTAAACTTCTCAGCATCTGCTTAGCCAAGAGGCTCCCACATTTCCTTGTCCAGCTACCCAGAGCTGTGCACAGCAAGTATGCCTGGGGGTAGTAAATAAATGTGGAAGAGATCTAATATTCCTGAGCCGATATGATGGGGTTGCCTTTGTGTGAAAAGGAATTGAAGTGTGGGATTCAGATACACCGGAGCTTAATTTTTAAGCTTTATGATTAGAGGTGCAGTCTTTACTGCCCTCACTTGTACTATTAACTATTTAAGTCTCCTCTGTGAATTGCAGTCCTCTTTGGAATCAAAAGGCAAAAGAAGACTCAGTTTTTAATTTCTGCCTGTCAGTCACTCGAGCAGAATTGATGACCCATTCACAGGGATTACTAAAGCTACACAGGCAGGAAACCATTTACAGGTAAAGGAAAACTCCCTTTTTCTTTGGTATCTTTGTGGCAGTAATTAACATTTCTATTTTGTTCTAATTATAGTTTTTGTATCTTAGCCATTATGCTAATGGTGTTGTTCAGTAGTATGTGAGATTGCATTCATTATCACTGGTGAATTAAACCTTTATTAAAGAAAAATTCCCCCAGGCCTCATTCTGAAGTTAAGTAATTATTCATTTGGTTTTATCCTGGCAATTAACTTATATACTGTAGCACTCATGATTGGATTTCTATACCTCCCCAGATGAGATTAACCCACCATGGTAAATAAATGCATAACAGCTCCCAACCTGTTATTTTAAGTGCACTATTATATAGAAAAAATCTGAAAAACCAAGAAAACTCCAAAACCCAAAAAGGCTCATCATTCAATAGAAGAGCTTTTTTGGTCCCAGCAGACCCTACAGTCAGAAGGAGATTGTGCTGGACAGCTGGGTCTCTGTGGAGTAACAGTAATAACAAATGATTCTATGAAGCCCTCCAAGAGAGCAGTTAATTCTTCTATTGCAATGACTTCCTTGGTCAATATGCTTTATGTCTGAGATATGCACTAAACTCAGTCACACTCACATTGTAAATCAAGCCTTTTGAGAGCCTCCACACATAAATAAATTTCCTGGATGTTGTAGCCTAGCTCTCAGTCATGAGAGGAGGAAAAATGTCAAGAAAAATCTTATTTGTCCACCCCTACATACTAGTAGTTTGTGAATGCCTCACAGTGTTGAATTTAACAATACTTCCTTGAAGAAAAATGAGGTTTTTTGCCTATTTTACTACCAGAACATGGAGACATGGAGAAATTAGGGATTTACCAACAGTCACAAAGAAATCTTCAATAGAAACAGATTCTGACTGTGGCCTAATCAGGCGTTTTACTCGTGTTAACAGTTTTACCACTCATATCTCTTTTTAGCACACATTCATTTACAAATCTCACAAAATGTGACAAATGCATTTGAAGTGTCTTTTTACTGATCCAATTAATTTTATGCTTCTCTCTGGGAAGGGGCAGCCATTGTCCTACCTTTAATTACAGCTACTGTTTTTACAAGTCTTTTTAAATAGAAACACCTCAAAGACATTAAATGAGTCAATCAAGCATCCTTGATTCCATACAAGACTTCGGTGATGGCTCATATATAATCATTGCATAAGGTGAAACCTAACGTGCTACAACAGCCAAAACATTAATCAACTACCTGAGAGTTTTGCCTCAAGAAGTAATTTAGGATCTGACCTTGAATTTGGGTAGCTGGTATATATGAAATGCAGGCATTACCTCCACTGTTGTGCACCCAGCAAATTTTCACAGATAGGAAAAATTAGTATACATTGATTTTTGATAAGCATCATTTAATCTCTTGTATATTCTGGCAATATCTACCATATACCCACAGGATCTAGGAGCAACCTTAAACATCTCCACTTTCAATTCCAAATGCAAGCTGCATGTCATTAACCTTGCCTCAATATCAAACATGTGAAGCACAGCAGACATAAAATAAATAAATGAAAAATAATTTTGAAAACTGCCACATGATTTTCCCATTGGGATAAAAGACAGAGAAAAAGCCAAACACAGTGCTTGTCTTGTCCTTTAATGCATGTCATGAAAATATTTCACTTCAGATCCTCAGAGGTCATCTGCTTCACCTGCACTGCTATCAATGGAAGTTGCATGCCTAAATATATTTGAGTTTCTGGGCTTCAGCTCCATGAACTGAAGGTAAAATGAAAATATGAATAGAATTCAAGGTCATTAGTCAATCTTATTAAATTATGTATTATATGTATCACTACGGATGACATAACAAAACACAATTTTGCTAACAGTAGGTGTTATCCCACTTCTTGGGATATTATAGAGGTTGATTAATTAATAGCCATAAGGGGTTTTAAAATAATAAAGTGATATATAAGTGAAAAATATTATTGCACTGTACTATATCTCATTACTTTGGTAGGTTTGAATTGTGTACCATAAGCCTTCCACACAGAATGTGCTTTGCAGGCCACTACATCCATTGAGGGCTCAGTGGCAGTGTCATACAATGATCAGGGAAGTTCAACTTCCAGGTCTTGCTTTTAACCACTTTGGGGAGTAGCAATTACATCACTGTGGAAAGAAAGCTCTCGTTAATAAAGAGAAAATTGCACATATGACCCGCTGGTCAGTTCAATAGTGCTAACTTCTCTTTAGGAGTAAAAGGAGAAGTAAACTTGGGTTTCAGCTGAAAAATCATCCTGTCAAATTTCTTCAAGAAGATTTCCATGTTTAATCGTGTCAGTTATTTTGCACCGAAGCTTTTCTGCTTACCAGAAATTTTGTTTTTTATTTTTGCAACAGCAAAGGAAATCAGGCTCAGTTTTTATCCCTCCTGCATTATCAAAAATTGTGCTTTTATAGTTATGAAAATCGTGAAGACCAAATTCTTTTTTCACTGGTATCTGTTCAAGTGAGATGCTCCTGGTACCTTGACCATCCAGTATTAGAATGCCAATAAGTAATAAATGTCCATCAGCACATCCATTGCAGTTGTGCAAGAAAGAAATAGGTATCTTCCATACACAAAGTATCCATGATATGACAGACCTTTCAATCATGGTCCCTCAAAGTTCTCAAAAAAAGTAAGTGGAAAACAAAAGACAGGAAGACAACTAAATCTCCAGAATTTTCCACTGCTATAACTGTCTTCTGTTGACTCTCAATGTCTCTGCAAGGATGAGGGACCTAAACCTGCATTCCTGATTGAAACGAGCAATTAAAAAAAAAACCCTGGTATTGACATAAGTGATGTTCACCAAACCTTCCATGGGACCAGCTGAGGAGGGCAGTGAGCTGTTAGGTAGAACCTGCCAACATGCTGATTCTGTTTCCAGGCACTTTTGCCTCTACCAAGAAGTCCATTAGCTGCTGCAAATGCTTCTACTATATAAGATTAAGTTTTACAAGTTTATTTCGTTAGCAAGGCTGATTATTTTTCTCATTTGCGCAGGGAAAAAAGCGCTTCTGTTTATTCTTTTGAAAGTTACTTTCTTACTGAAATGCTGAATTTCCGCTATCATAACTGTACTCAGTGTAAACAGGAAACATTTGCACTTTGAATCAGGCTATCTTGTAAAAGTAGAAGGTATTTCATTGGGAGAATTTTGGAGAGGTCTGTTTGAAGGCTTTTCTGTTTTATGATGGTACTATGGAGAAGGTACTAGGAAACTGTGACAGGAGTTAAGAGGGTTTGGTTTGAGCAGTTTATTGCTTCTGGTAGAATCTCAACAGTGAAACTTGCGCAAAATATTTGAAATCATTATTATAGCTGAAGAACTGTAAAAGCCATGTCTAATTGGAGAGAAAAGAAAATCTAAAGATGTTCAAAAACTTGCTGATTTCATTGATTAGTGAGCAACATATTTCTCTTAGAGGGCATTTTATATTCTAGTGTTCAAATATATCAGCCTTGCATCCGAGCAGTATCTAATGAAGTTGAAAAATTGTGCAACTCCGTCTCGTTCTGTGCTTTGTATCAATGTCTTCAGTGGTGTTCCTAACAACACACATAATCGTAGCAACAGTCTTTAATTATAAATTAGTAGGGAAAAATTCTTGCTAAAGGAGATAATGTTGATTTTCTGTTAGGCTCCAAGTCCTAAAAGTGGCACACTCTGAAATGATTACTATAGAGGGTGATTAGGAAAACAGGCCTTGCTTTGCAGGGATAGGTCCCCAGTGCTGGTGCCTTAATGAAATCTGATCGTCTCGAGGAAAGTGTCCAGATTTTCCAGTAAGAAGGTGCTAAGAAATATATTTATTAATGGCCTTTAGAAGAATGTTAACTTCACATTTTATATGCCATTACCTCATTCACATCTCAATCACACTGATTCTTGAACTCTTCAGAAAATCAATGTTACCCTATTAGTTATTTCCACAATTCCTTATACTTCTTAGATGTGGAACTCCTAAAATTTGAAATTCATGTGTCTTTTAATCTGTAATATATAGCACTTTTAAAAACTAGAGAAACTATCCATTTCAGAAGAGTATTCCAGAATTTACTTATAACAGAAAAGTTCAGGACTCAAAGTTCATTTTGGTTTTAGAATCCTTTCAGGAAGATAGTCCTTGCCCATAGTGATCTTGAAACTATTAAATGAGGGTTCTTAATTATGCAGGATGCCAAATCTGCGACCTACATTTAGGGCGTAGGTGATAGCAGTCAAATTTTCCTCTCAAATTTCCTTTGCAAGTAGAGTAAAAGCCAGGATATACTCAGGTTCTGCCATCATAACTCTTGGCAGATGATGACTTGACTAGTCACTGTTATAATATGCTTTAGAAAACCTGCAAGTTTGCTTCACCTCCATATGCCTCTGTCTCTTATGTTTTTAGATATGCATCTGTGCATTTACTCCCACTACAAATATGAAGAGAGTATTAGGAAAGTTTTAGTAAATTATCAACAGTACTTTTTATAAAATTTGAAAGGTGCTTCAGGTTTCTGCTGACACATGATGAGAGCTAATCTGCAGGTAAAGAGATTGCAACATGCTGTGCATATGAGCAGAAGGACATGTTTTTATTCATGGTTGGTACCTTTTCTTTTCCAGATTCCCTTAAAAGGAACTGTGCAGAAATGTTTGAATTCCATTGTAATAATGACCAAATTAAGTTTCTCTATATTGAGGCTGGGAATGGATTTCCTGAAGAAACAGAGATAAAAATAGTTTCAAACCAGGACAAGATTTTGCTTTCTCTTTCCACAGTCAGGTGAAATATAAAAGACCTTCAAATGTTTAGAGCCAGGAACAAAGAACATGCAAATGACTTTGCCATGGGCAAGTGTTTAGCAATTTTTAAAACGTTTTAAAAAACTTTTTTGTTCTATTATTTCAGGAGGTTGCAGGGTCAAAAATAGAATTTTCAGCAGGTTGAACTAGCAACGCATACTTTTAAAATCCCTTTGACATATTAGTGTTTTTATTGCACACAGCACCGTTATGGCCTGCTGCCAGTCAGACACATTCTGCTTGTTTTATTTACACATTAAGGTCAATGAAATTCGAAAGTAGGATTACCCATTTGTGCCTAACAAATTTAGATTTGCCAGTGAAATGACCTATGTTGTCAGCAGGATTGTCTTAATCCAAAGGTCCTGAGTACGTGCTACATGAGTTAAAGGGATTACTAGTACAGTAGTGATGATAACATCTTTGGTAGACTTCTACTCTTCAGTTTGTTTAAAGACTATCAGTTATTATGACAAGACAATATTTTAACACTAATATTGCTAACACCATGTAATATTGTTGACATTTTAATGACCTCCTTTTCATTTCTTGAACCTTGACTGGTGAGTATGAATAGTCAAGCATCTTTCATTGCCTGATCGTGGTTCCAAGCTGCAAACTGGGACTGACTTTGAATTCTTTGGTGATTGTTGTCTGTCTTTTCTGCATGGGTAATATTTCTTCCAAGATTAGTCAATATAAAATAAGAAATACAAATTTTAGATCAGTTTTCTGATCTTGTGTTTTGCAAACCTCTAACACCTGGGTTAGGTGCCAGGACCCCAAGAACTTGCATTTTTATATTTTTTGTCTGCATACCATAAATATTTTTAAATGTTTTGTTTCACTGTTTGCCCAAGGAAGGTAAGTTTCTTCCCCTTCAGTGCTGGGTTAACATAAAATGTATATTAGCCTGAAAGAGAAAAATTACTTAATGTAATTTTGTAGCTACGCTCTTTGTCATACTCGGAGACTCGTTATTTACCCATCCAATTGTATAACCAATTGTTCCCATAATCCTCAGCATTTAAGAATAACGTTTCCATGGTAATCTTTGATTCTCTACATGCTTATCATTCTCTAAATGGATAGATTTAAATAAATAAGTCATCAGTTATCTGGTAGCCAGAATATTCTCTATTGGTATAAAAAGAAGAAATATACCTCTGTTATAAAAAGACACTAGTTTGTTCAGCCATAATAAGTTCACAATCTGCAGAATCATGACCCTACTGATAGTGTTAACAAAAGCTTACTCCTTAATTATCTGCCTTGCATTCAGCTGCTGTTTCCCTCCTAAACTCAATTATAATTCTAATAGCAGCTGTGCTGCCATTGTTTGTTGCAATTCATTTTAAAGAACTTTGATTGGATGTCATTGGTCTTTTTGACTAAATGTGCAAGGTTCAAAGTATCCACTGCCACTAATAGCCCTCATCTCATCTCAAGATTATACTAATTATTTACATAATTATATATTATACATTATAGAGCTATTATGTATTATTTCTAAATGATAGTTCTTCATCAAAGATGTTGAACAAAAGAATATATATAGTTTTATTGTCCTTACACATATTTTAGTGTTGATGAAGATATGCTTATGATTACTCCCTATTTCTGTGTTAGCCAACAATTGCAGTATACTTCCAGTGCACTGGAAGTTTATTAGAGCATTCTGGACTCTCTATTTCTTTCAATTTTGACTCCTCATTTAGTATTTCTCCTATACATCTATGTCTGCAGTGGATGTGATAAGTGATTACTTTTACGGGAAGAATAATGTCCTCAATAATCCTTGAAGTTTTGAGGTCCCATACATGATAAATCTTAATTTGATATAATAATTACAACAGCTAGTAGAAATACACTTCATGATTAACACTTACATAATTGTAAAAAGCCAGCTCATCTCTAGTGTAATATAAGAATTTATGTGATGGAATATTTCAGGTCATTTATACAAGAGTAGACAAAATTTTAAGAAATTTCTGTGGTTCTTGAATTTCTAGTGGGTTCCATGTGTGGAGCTAGTTCTATTAACTTTCTATCAGTGCTACAAATACAACTTTACTTCAGGATTAGTCATATATGTCAAGGAAAATAAAGCAGTAAAAAAATAAATCTTTGATTATCTTAAGAAAAGGCTAATAGTTTAGATAGAGAGCAAAATTTAACTGATGTTTGAAGTGACTTGAAGTGACAGCTTCATTCTGAGGACTGTGGAATCCTGAAGTTTGGGCACATGTAACACAAAGGCAAGACCATGAATTCTGACTTCTTAACACTGAAATTATGATCAAGGTCATCCTGTGGGGCATCAAATGTCTTGTTGTCTGTCAAAAACTCTGAAGTGTCAGTGCATTAAATCATGAGGGCAGTCTTGCCTTTTTTTTCTGTTAGTTTTTTCTAATACCTGAAATGCTACCAACCCTTCCCCCTGCCCCTGAACAAGTCTGCAAAGAATTGAAAGAACCCTGTTGGAGTTGTGAAGTCAAGTTATTTGTACGTTGCACATCAGCTATACTACATGTGCAAGTTGGCCTCTACATATATACACAGAGTAATGACCTTCATTTGCACAATCTTTGTGGAGAAATTGCTGCCTCATCCAGTAAAAGTGACTCAGAATTTGCAGTGAAAGAGATTGCAGCCAAGACTCCTCCATTTTTTTGCAGAAGCTAGAAGGTATGTAGCAAATGATGATGAGAATTGCAGGGAGAGAATGGTTATGCAGTTAGAGTGTTTGAAAATTGCCCACAGCAGCTCCACGGAGTTTCTTTTTGCTGATAGTTCATTTATGTAAAAGTGTTTGCAGAGGTATTCAGTATTTTTGGATGCATGACTTGGGATCTTGATGACTGATATGCAGAAAAGCTGAGGCTTCAGAGCTACAACTGGTATTTTGATTTCTGCTGCAGCTTGAAGCTTGTTTTTCAGGCATAAAAAATATTAGTAGAATGCCAAACACACTGAAGATAAGATCCAAGATATCTGAGAGCTGGAATCCACAGTTCATTGATGCCCTCATCATTAATCTTTTCTGGTATTTATTTGCATGGCTAGTGGTGTGCATAGTCTCGTAGAAGAAACTTCAAAAGCACCCTTGTGCTGGAAATGAAAGGTATTAGCACTTTTGGGAAAACTGTTAAGCTCCTTTATGCATTTTTGGGTACCTATTTATCTGTGAAAAATCTGATCCTCAGTGCCTTAGTTCCTGAGCAGTAAAATGACCATAATAAAACCTATTCCTCCCTAAGGCTGTTGCGAAGGTAAATTTTTTAGTCTCTTCTCATCTGATACTTTCATGACGAATTTCATGAAGAAGCTCACGAACAAATTGCTAATTCCGTCTTCAGCTCAGAGCATGAGTACTGTATGGTAACCAAGTCCTAGGAGAACACTGAAAAAAGAGAAAAAACCCAACCCCGATCATAAGGTGAACACCGTCAGTTTGGTGCAGTAAAGGAGGCAGGACTCCTGTCAGTTGTGAAGTTAAGGACTGGATAATAATGCACATGCAAAAGGAATTCTATTGCTTGAGTAGTACTTGACTTCGATGCTTTAATATTGATATCAGAACACAGTTCTATATGTAATATTCTATAAAGTTTTGGTTGACAGTTGTTTGGGGAAATACATATATCTAACTTACAGCTTTGCCACCTGTTATTAATAGAGTTTTCCTAAACTGGAGGGAATACAAGCTTTATTGCACCCCAGGCTGTCATATATCTACATTAGGGGAGTGATTAATACACTTTTTCTTTTTTCAGAGTTGGCTACCAAATACTTACAATTGAAATCTTCTGGAAAACAAATATGAATCTGGTTAATGAGACAAGTCTGCCATGTTGATGAAAATAGATGTAAAATTTATTCTAATAGAGCTTCAGAAGCACAATCCATTTAGAGGAGTGTTGTATATCTGTTCCAACTATCCCATTATATGAAATATTGAAATGTTTTTAAATTGTGCATAGCATTTCACACATAATCCGAACTTTAATCATGATTAAAGATTTAAAGGGTGATTTCTGTTCTCCTGCCTTTTCTTTTTTACTATGTTCATGTTATCACTTCGTATCTGGAAGTCTAGACTTGGCAAATTCTGTGATTTCCTTAGACTCCTGTTCCTATACTGTTAGGAAATTTTTTTTGGAGGCCTTCATCCCATTCAGGGTCATTTGAGTGTTATTTCTGCTGCTTCTTCTTTGCCCAGTAGATGAAGAAGGCCCAGAAGTTGTACTGTGCTACTCCACTTTGAAGCAAAAGCTTTGAAACGTCCTATTTTTGTCTCGTAGATGAACATTTGAAAGTAAGTTAAAATTAACTGAGGATTCTGTTTGGTTCCACAGATTGTTTACGTTTTGACTTGAAAAACCGAAGGAAAAGAAATGGAGGGGTGCAAAATAAAATCCCAGGGTATACCATTAAGAAATTGCACTTTTGAGATTCCAGCCTAACCTGCATCTGTTTTTCTTGTATATTATTCTAATTAGCTTGGATCCGCCTTACATTCCCGTTTACATTTCTTTTTAATAGATCTTTCTGATGCCATATTTTTCCTTCTATTTACAATCTAAATGCAAAGTGTCATGTGGTGTAAGGTGCCAGATGTGGATTGTTATCCCACTTCTGAAGCAAATAACACACAGAAAAAGTCCAAGTATTAGAGAAAAAGTCAATATCTTATATTTGATTGGAATCTTAGTTCAGAAAATACAAACAAATATTCAGAAGAAAACCTGTATTTTCTAAGAGGAAGGGCATAATATTTTAAGAAAAATTAAAATCTAGGATGAGAGCAATTACAAAAACAAAAAAGCAAGCAACAATGGATATTTTTTTGTCAATATAACTGTATAGTTTTCAAAACAGATGCAGCAATAATTGCAAGCAGATCGAGTGTGCTTTCTTATGTTTGTTGTATTTGTGGTCTTTCTGATCAGCTCTAAGCATTCTATCCCATTATTTTATCCCATATTAAAATATTATGTTATTATTATTGTTGTTATTATTATAATCCATTATAAACATACCTATCTCTGCAATCTTTTAGATATTCTCATCGAACATAGGATAGCTAACAGAAGTGAAGTCTTCAAAATTAGTTATTATAACTAAAAAGTTTCTGAATAGAAACGAGAAATAGTGAAGTAAAACATGCTGCTGGGACTTCTATAGTCAGGTGATACAACATTTCAGTAGTAGAAGACATTTATATTTTATAGAACTACAGAGCAAATGCTCTGCTTCTTGAAAGGAGAGTAATCACTCACTACCTGTGGACCAGGGTAAAAGATGTTAAGTTAGCAGCAGCAGCATAATTCTCCCCAGTTGAATTTGTACTTTTTAATAGCTTTGATAAGTATCTGTGTTTCTTCTGGTTTGTGATATTGCTCATGCCTGGAATTATCTGCCTCACTTGCTTTTAAGAAGCACCAATTTTCTTTTCCTTTCATCATTCTGCAAGAGGTAGTCCCCATAAGAGTTTTACTACAATATATAGCATCACACCAAGAGTTAGGATCTGAGTCCCTAGTCCAGCCTAGTCTCTAATCCAGTTTTACATACAGATTTTAAATGTGGCAAATACAGGATGATACGATACAGCAGAAAATAGGCTATCAGTAAGGAGGAAGCAAAAGTGAAATGGTTTGTCTGATTGTTGATAAAATGCAATGTATGTTCACATAAAGAAGGGGATTTAAAAAATGAGTTCAAATTTTGGGGTTTTTTTGAAAGATATATATATATATATATGTATATAAGATATACATATATATATATATGTTTTCTGGAACATTTTTATGTATCCTGAAACAGGGGAACTCATTGTTTATCCAAGTACTTAAGGACTAAATTGAGCAAGGGATTTTTTTTTTTTGTCCATTTTTTGTGTATTTCCTGATAAACCTGGCTAGTTTAAGTGTTTCTGTGATTCCTGGTTTCTAGTTCCCATGTCTTGTGGGAACAAGGAGGAATCTATTTTTATTGTTCAATTTACAGCATAAGAAGCTTCTTGTAACTGTCAGGGAAATTCCCTTCCTAAAACACGAATCAAAACCTGGTAATTAGTTCTTAAACTACTTTTGAGGCTTTTGCAGACCTAATCCCTATATACGAAAATTCCCAAATGAATGTGATGCATCTATGTTCCATCTTCTGTTATATGTTGTGAGTCTTTTTAGTGTACTCAGGATACAAATTAAAGCCTGGTATTTTACGAATGCAAGGTGATCTAATGTTGTAAAATATTTGAGTGTTATAAAGGGATATTAAAAAATAAAGTTTTTTCTGTGCAAGTGGTGAGAAGAAAGAGGAATTAGACATGTAGTTTTTTTCTCCTGAAATCTGGTGAAGGGTGACTCTTGTACTTGCTGGCCAATGAGAAAGTGTCTTAAGGTGTTGAATGGTAACAATAGCACTGAGCAGGAGACTCATGTTCAATAATATTTATATCATAGACATGCTTTGTCTTTGCCAGTTCTTATTTCTATTGTTTATTACCACATTTCAACGTGACTTCGTAGAAGGTTGCAAATTGACTGCTTTGCTACCTAACTTGGTAATTCAAATTTGAAATCTCTGTTCTGTAATTCCTCTGGTAGGTTGCCTGTTTTATATGTTTTTCTCTTCGAAAGGAGTAATACGGTTTGTCATTTTCCAGCTCTGGGACCTTCACTTTTCTCCATTAGTTCTGAAGAATAACAGCCAGTGACTCCATCACTATTTCTGCAAGTTCCATTAACACTCTGGGATACATTCCTTCTGAATTCTGTGAATTTTCTTTTGATGCAATAAATGTATTGCATATTAAAAGATCAGTTATTGCATTACTTAAGAAATTCTGGGTAAATCTGTTCCGATGGATTATTTAGAAAGCTGGGAATGTGTGTATTACTGCCTGGGTGGCAAAGTGAGAGCTGGGTTTACGAAGGGCAACTGAACTGCTGCAATGATTCTAAGGGACAGAAATAAAACATAACATCAACAGCTGAAGTGATGAAGGGTACATTTGGGGTTGTTGCGCACAAATGAATTGTCTTTATAAATAATAAATATTGACCATTACTCATGGTTAAAATTGGAATAGTGACCAAAAAAATCTATTTTAAAAATGCTTTTTGTTAAAATGGAAGTGTTCCTTGTTTATAAACCTGACCCTTCCCTAGTACATCTACTTGATTAGTCCTGCATCTTCATTTTGAAGTCAAGTTTTAATGAACCTTGTTGTTCTTTCTTCTTGTCATGTGTTGTGTACATTTAATTATGATATCGGAGATCAATGATCCTTACATTTATTCTCCTAGACTATATCACTCGATGACAAGATTTTGAAATGCTTTTTTAGCAGTTCTGCCCTTCAGCTGTAAATTGTGATTCTGTACTTCTTCATTAACGATCTTGGAGTGCTTACATAACTACTTAAGAGAAAATATTAAATGTAAGATGGTTCCATTAATTTAAGAGCAGGGACTTTCTATTTAGACTCCCTTTCCTTGCTCAAGGAGCACAGCATTTTTCATGTTGATAAATGATTTGCCTTGTTATAACTTTTTTAACTAATGGATATAGAAAAAAACCCTGTTAAATAAAAATGATATGACAAAAAAGTGTGACATTCACTTTATTTTGTACAGAAATGAATGTAACGCAAAGTGATTTTATTGAACTGTAACAACAAAACATTGAAAGTTCAGTGCTGAATTGGCCTTGAAATTTATTTCTTGAGTCATATAGATCCTTTTCCCTTCGGATGTATGTTCAGAGATAGCTGAGTTGAGGACCTATACCACTAACAATGCAGTGCCATAAGGCAGTAGGTTCATTTCCCTGTTCTAAAGGGTGCATCAGGTGTTCTTACCCTCAGCATCCGCGTTAGTGTCCTGGCCGTGTATCGCAGATGGATTTTAGTCTGAAGGGAAAACTGCCTCCCCTCTAACCCCTGACATGCTTCTGCAGAGGTTATTCTAGTTGTTGCTACAAGGAGGTCATATCCAGAAGTTTATGTTGCCTTATCTCTTCCTGTGGTCAGGGTCAAGGTTATTGTTTCCGAGGAAGTCGGCCCTCCATATGTGAGGGCCAAAACATCAGGGTCTCATGAGGACTCAGGCATCTTGTATGCAGAGGAACATGGGTGAGGTACACTTACAGGGTCAGACTTCTTTATGGACCAGTTTTTTTATGTTCTATTTTAAAAATAAGTCATGATCAACTGCCATCGAATTTCTTAGTAGGGATTTTGGCTTTTTCTGGTTTTGGTGTTTTTTGTTTTTTTTTTAGAAGTATTCTGTTAACAAATATTTAATTTAACCAAGTAATTTAATGGCCTAACATCATGTGTTACAGTTTGTGATCAATAAGCAGTAAGTATCAAGACAGATTTTTCAAAGGATCTGAAGAATAGTTGCACATTCATCTTCCATTAAGTTCTGAATGCCTTTGAAAATTTTAGTCATACTTATAACTGGACTCCACTCAAAAAAGATTAGATCATATTATTTAGTGAGTGTCATCTGCATATTGAACTAGCTGAAGTGTTAGAACAGTAATCAATTAAATCTCTCCAATCTACACACCATTGTACTGTTTTTAATCAAATCCAGCAGCTCCACAGCTTAGAAGCCTACATACATCTCAACCTTCTTACTTGCTGAAGTTCCTAGTTCCATCTAATGTGTTTCACTTAAGTAATAAAAGTAAATCTATCTGTACAGATTATTACTGTGAGTGTCAATTGCATTTATATGTATATCAGAGGAAAGATACTGGTCATTATGCGTTTTTTTTCCTTTCCATCAGCTTCAACTGCTGCTGTAAGAAACAACAAAAAACATCAAGCATTTGAAATGGCTTTCGCATTATTTCCTTGTCTTGCTGCAAAAGTGGAGAACCTAATTACAGTGTTGCTACCATGAGGACACTGTCTCAGGGATGGAAAAGATAGATCCAAGATATTAGGTAAAATTTTCAATCCCTCAGAAGTATATTAGTGTAATGAAGGGCACAAAGTTGTTGCTCTTTCTACGTCATCTATTGGAATTTATGTGGTATTTACATTTGCACAAATAAATTTGCCCTTGCTGCTGAAGAACTCTCCCAAATTGAGTTAGTGTACCTATTGGCTTTCCATAGTATGAGAAAAAATCCTTAGATTCCAGTAGCTCCCAACACAAACACTACTAATGCAGCAACTGTGCATCACACTTACCCTGTAACTGTTTTTCTATGTGTGTTAATATTAAGCAGGGCGTGTTTAATTTTCTTCTCTTTGAAGGTTAAAATTCAGGGGTAGATATGTTTTTCTGACAGGTTTTTTTGGTCAGGATCATAGGCAGACTAATTCCACATTTACATCTGGATGTGCAGAAAGAATACACAGTGTATATGTTGAAGAGAGGAGGTGGAAAGGGTAAAATAGAGAAGGATTCCTCTTCAGGTTGTGTTAGCATTGAGGGCACAGTGCTACCTCCAAGCCTGAGCTGACTCAGGGCATGGTTCCACTGAGAAATGGATGAACGCTGCAGTTAGAGTAACACGAGCACAAGGAAGATGGAAATTAAAGGAAAAAAATTAATTAAAAACCTCTGCAAAATTATGAGGTGTGTAGCAGGCTTTAGCCCTTAATATCAGAATAAAAATATTTTTCCTTACAACAAGCTTGGAGTCAGACAAAACACCAGAATAAAGTCTATATGGGAAATGGTCCATGATTTACACTTCTTACACCCTTTCCCCTTCCTTTGCCAGGTAGTATCAGCTAAGGTGTATTTTAAGAATTCAAGGCGAAAATGCTGTCAGTTACTCCCACACCTTCATGGGATTTTCCTGCAGTTCTTCCTAAATTTATTTCTAGGATTGCCCAAAGTCAGCACACTGCAGGTTGCACAAAAAAGTGGAATTTAAGGACACTGAAATACAAACGTCCATTTCTACAAGCATGGATTATTTTTCAGATGTATATGTGAATCAGAAGTGTGGTGGAGAGAAGGAATAAGTGGCAAAGGAGTGTGGGAGTCATCCCTTGTCAAGAAGATTAGCGTTCTTGTGCTGCATTCAAATGAAAAGAGACCTAGATTGAAATTAAGACAGTTATGCTCATCCTTGATATGTTAACAAGACATTCTCCTTCTCCTATCACTTTTTACAAGTGTCCTCATGACAGCTTTGGTTTGCCAGATCTGTTTTTAAACTAATTTTTCATGATTATTTTTTTGATAGGCAGTAATTCTTGACTCTAACAGCTGTAAGCCTCTGATTGAAAATGAAATGTCAAAGGATTTATTTTTACCTACAGACATAAAAGGTACTTTTAAGGCAAATATACAAAAGCTTTCCCCTGTTTTTGATGTACCATGAGTACTGTCTTCAACTATACTTGAACTAGTTCTGTGTGTTGTACTACAGTACAACTACAGAATTATACTTTCTTTAGGCAGATTCCTGTCTGCTGGAAGCAGTCATAAATTCATTGATTTAAATACAACAAGGCTGCTATATAACACTTGTAGACAGTTACTATTTTTGTGAGAGTACTGAAGTCTGCCAAGATTTCAAGTATTTAACTGCTCACCTCATGCTGGTCGATATTCTAGATAATAACTATTCATTTGGAATGCTTATCTTTGATATTGGTCTGTCAAATATTGCTCTATCAGATTTTGATTGTAACATTGACTAAAATAGAGAAAGAGACAAGAACAGATCTTCAAATGAGATTATGATGCATGTGGTAAGATCTGCCTCTGGAGGCTTTTGAGCTTTTTTGTTAAGTGGCCAGGGTGTTGCATCTTCTTGAGTTACAGCAGTTATTAAGCTTGCTGATAAGAGTGATGCAGTAGTTGCCTTGAAAAGAGATTAGTCCATTGAAGAAGTTCTTCTGTAGCTCAGTCTCTTCTTCCAATCAGCATTTTAAGTCTGAATAGCCCTGGAAATTTATTGTGTGTTCCATCATTAGGACTCATAAACACCCCAAGATTCATACATTCCTTTTTTGCTTGCTCTGTCTGTTTCTGTGGCTTCTGAGATGTATTGAGCTTTCAGTGGGTAACTCTGAAACAATCAACACCCACTTACCAACTCATCTGTAGGCAGGGCTCTTTCTAATTGGTAAAGATCTAAACCAAGATAAATAATCCTTCAGCTGTGATTGTATTTAATTCACAAGTGGAAGTTTCCAGAGGTATGTATTTACACTGTATTTCTAAATTATGGAGGTTTTCTTATTTTTCTAATTAGACTTGTACATGTTCTTAAATGAGTAGGAGTTAAGCTTTTGAATTTTTTGAAATTGGATAGTATTTTCATAGCATGTTTTCATAACACTTCACTTATATCAAGTATTATTGTTCCTATGTTACCAGTAAGCACTATGCTAACATCTCTTTTAAGTACGAGTAATCTTCACTGTATTTTTTGACTGGAAAATGAAAGATAAGACTAGTTTCCTCTTGGAAAAAATGACTAAATGAAAATGCATCTCCGTACTAAATTTATTTGCCAGGTCCTTTATTCAGATTGTTTTAACAATTAGAGAGTGAGGACATCAAGGTTAAATTCACATTGAATTTTGTCACTGTGAGAAGTTTTGCAAGCACTTCAACTTTCCGTATGTCTCAGTTTCAGTACTTGAGAATGGGACAGTATTTCAAATTCCCTTTCCTGAAATGCTTTGAGATAAAAGAAGACATGGTTCCTGCGTTTAAATAAAGGCATGGGTGATTGATCAATACTTCTACTTTACCATGTAAGCAAATTAAATACTAAGCTGTACAACACCATCAATGATGATGTACAGTTGGCTTTTCTTTATTACACTTGTGGTACAATATTTCCTCTTGATAGTTAGAAGAAGGACACATATTTTTTACTTTATCAATTATGGAAGTCTTGTTCATCTATGGAACCAGACCATACAGGATTGTTTTTGGCTTTTTTGTTTGCTGTTTTGTTTTTTTTAAACTATAAAATAAGTTTTTCCCAATGTTTTACTGCAAAAAGAAGCAATACCACAAAAAAATTAATGTTATTGTGCTTGGTGGAAATAAATATATACCTTGAAATTGCCAATATTGATAGTACACCAATAGGCTTAGTGTGATTAACTCAAATAGAGGGATAAGGTAGTAAAAGATTCTTAAAGAGAAACTAATTTCATTGAGAGCCTAATTTAGAAACACACTGCTCAGTACCAGAGCCTCTCTGTCTCACAGATGTAAAGAGTCTCTTCCAGGGATGGTTTCCTGGTGATAATTTGGAACAGACACGGTTCCATTAACCTTTCCTTTGGTTCCTAGACTAAACTGTCATAAGAAGGCCCTGAAAGTCCCGTGTCCAACCAATTACAAGAACTGTAATATTATATGGTATTGTCTGTGAAAAGAAGCTCTGTAAACAGGAGGTTAAAAATTCCATGGGGAAGGAAAGAAGCAGAGAGGAAGCAATGTTAAATGGAAGGTTGACGCACTCTCGCTTCGAGAGGCAGAGTGATTATTCTACTACCTGAGGAAGAGAGGATATGACAGGTGTTTAAATGTCTCTATGTAGTGCATATTTAGTTCTTTCTTTTAGTTTTGATATGATTTTCCCAGTTTAATTTACATGGTGTAACTACAAAAATAATAACAAAAAAAGATATTGTAGAGCTATCATGGCAAGCTTTTCATATGGTGTCAGTTTGGGATAAAGGAATAAAAAGTTCTAATAATATCTTTCAAGCATTAATCGCTGCAAGATGTCATGAAGACCAGAATTAGAGCAGTATGTGGTCTTTGCCATCTTTGACTGTTACGACTCAAAGACACTTTTGATCACTTGAAAAGAAAATTCAACACTTAAAAAGCACAAAACCCAGAAAAATTTCCACAACAATCCAATTCTCCATTTACATCCCAACAGGGTCAATTCTCAATGCATTTCATATAGGAAAAAATATGCTGTTCTCACGATTGTTTGTGTATGTAGTTCTTCAAACCCCATGCTGTAAATATACCCCACAGTGTCAGATCCATGCTGTGACCAACAATATATGCCCAGTGGGCTGGGCTAGCAACATCTACTGTATGTTTATGGTTTTTACTTCACATTTTTGTAAAGCCGCTTCTCTCTCTGTCTTAGCCTGACTGCATGGCTTTCTATAGTTCGAGGTATTGTAAAGCTGTCCTTAAAGAAGTGTATTGGAATGCAGCATTTGGATCCACAAATGAAAGCTCAAGCTCTCTACTGCAAAGTCTTTGTTTTCTAAATGATTTCAGGGTACGCAGCAGGACAGAAAAGCTGCACAAGAAGAGAAGTAGTTGTAGAAGATGTAGATAATGCAGTGGCACCTTAGTGCCGCACTTCAGGTGAGAATTGTGGCTCTCTTACAGTGTGGTATTTCACATTAGAGCACATCTCGGCTTCCTGAGCTATGCTGGATATCAAAAGATTCTGAAGTAGAATTTGGTCTCAAAGTCCTTTCAAAATATTGGGAATGACAGCTTGACTACTCAGAAATGAAGAATATGAAAAAATGAACGGTAATGTCAGAAACTTCTTTAGAAGAAGGCTAAAGGGAAATGTCACATCTCTTCTAGTCCTGTTTTCATATGATTCTGGGAATGTGGCACTCAGGTTGGCAACAAATTAGCAATAAAATGTATCCTTTAATTTGAGAAAAGCCAACTCTTGTCTAATTTTCTGTTTAAGTAAGAGTAGCTACATTTTGCTAAAATTTCATCCATCCTGTTGCAAAGTCAGAGTTTGAAATCTATGCATGGTGGTGGCTAGTCAGTTAAACCTCACAGTCCTATTTGGGTTTCCTGGTTTGATTAACAGAACCCACTGAAACACAAGTAATGGAACACGAAGACTTCGTATTGATTTTCAAATAGGATTTGCATTACTCAAGCCTGTTCATCTGGATGTTTGCTCAAAAGATGTAGACATGCCAAGGTCTGGAAAGTTATGGAAAACTGTCTCTAGGTACTCACATTATTCTAGGCATGTATCCACAGTGTCAAGCCTGAACCATTTTGGATTATCTAGAATCCTAGAAATTCAGATTTAGAATAGTTTAGAAATTATCCTACATCTACTAGACCTAACTGGTGTTTCGTAAATGTAAAGCATAATTCATTGCAACTTGGGAGGACTAGTGTTTGTGTAGCATTCCTTTTTCAGTTTTTGACAACAAATATAGTATAATGCATCTGATAAGAACAAACTTCCCAAAACACTTTAAGAGTGAGAAATAGAGAATTGTATATTTGTGTACATCCATTTTGTATAAATATATTATATATGAACATTACACATATGTAATTGTAATTACACTATCAAATTCTTTAAGAAAAGTGCTGACAAATTTTGAAAATATTTTTTGGTTTTGACTGCTGCAGTCAGCACCCCCTTTTCAGAATCCTTTGAGTGAAAGATGTCACTACTCTTCAGTTATACTTTTTTTTTGTTTAAAAATTTCCTTCAGTGTATTTGAAACATGAATTTAAAACCTTTCAAAATAAAAGACAAAAATTTTAATCAAGCTGTCACTTTTTGAAAGTTCTACTTAACTGAAATATCATTATTTCCCTGTAAACCAAGACAAATTTCAAAAATATCAGAGATAACAGCCAAAATAATTTGTGTGCTCTTGCCTTGACTTCTGTTTACTACTGGATTGTGATTTGCTTGTTCCAAAGCAAAATATAATCCATTCTAAGACATTTTTAAAAATTATAGTTATATTATTAAGTGGAATTAATCATGAATCCTAATTGAAATCCAGAGTCAGGTTAGATTTTGTTAAAGTTTATAAAATCATAGTGTCTTAAAGGTCTGCAAGGATGTTACAAAGATATCATAAAAGATTGCAGTATGAATCTAAATGGATTTTCGCCCTTCAGTAAAGGTTTTAAAATTCTGAGAATCATTGTTGATGAATTCATGAATAAGAAATATTTGTCCTACTCTGCAAATAGTCTGGAGTTAATTTACATCCCAACAGTTAACGTGCGGAAATCTGTGTTATGAAAAAAAGGAATGAAAATCATTTTTGCTTGAAAATTAACCAGAAAGCTGGAAATTTAGTTTCATCTAAGAAATTCTGCTTTTTGTTCTCCTGAGAAGAAAAGATAATAAAATTGTCCCATTTATTAACTATGGTATTGGTCCATTCATTAGAAATACTAGCAAAATATGTGGGGTTTGCTTTAGTTCCTGCCTACTGTTTGGGAACTCCCTCAAATAAAGATTTCAAAGTTCATTTAGAATAATAAAATACATGTAATTCTTTATGAAGACCTGGTAGAATAAGAACACCATGTTATCCCTTAGTCCCTGTATTAAAGCATAACATGAAAAAAAGGAAAATTTAAATTTCATCTTTTGTGGTAACTGGCATAGGTATGCAATCAGTAAACCAACAGATTTGCTAACATTTTTCTCACTTCAGGATAGATAGCAAAGGAAAATTCTAAGCATTAATATTGGACTCTAGTGGTTGCAAGAAGGCCTTGACTTCAGAGGACCATAATTGCCTCAAAGAAATTACTTCATGTATTATATCTATGGCAAATATACAAAGACATGCAATTTTAATAACTTAAAAGCTTTGAAATTCCACAGCATGAAAAGCTATATTTCAGTTGTATTGCAAAATTCTGTTGGGAATGTGCTACAAGTGTAACCCTGAAATCACATCCATTAGAAACCAAAAGTGCAGTATTACAGTTGAAGAACATGATACTCAAAATGATGAAACTGTAAGCAAGACAGTGTTTCAAAATGTCCAAATGCTTTTTAATATCACCATTAGCACCTACCCTTCCCAGATAGATATCTGGAGAGAGCTTGGTATCTTCCCGATGATTTTAAAAAACGAGATAAGTGTGTGAGGAGGTGGGAATGGTGTTGAGGTGTTATAGAGAAACTTAATTGCATTAGAAAGGCTTCATGTTTTAAAAAACACTTTTTCAATTAACACAACACAAATCTAGCTTCATGTGTGCAGTCAAGAAATTTGGTACTGTCAAACCTGTAATTCATGCTTTCAGTCTTTAGAATGTGAAATCCATTTGCAAGACTGGTTTCTAAAACCCTAAAAGGGAGTTATATTGTATGAAATTAGAAGTTTTTTCTTGGTTCTTGAAACATATTTACCCTTAATTAACACCCTCTTATTTACATTCTTTTTCCCATTTCTAACTACTTAGTGTGCTAATTTTCAGAGATATATCTAAATTGTTTTTCTATAATGTTTAAAAATTAAATAATTTTAAAATATGCAACATATTTGTCTAGCTTTGAAATCAATGTAGACTACATGCTTTGTAGTCTTTCTAAAATGCCTTTTTGCGTTTGCTTTGGGTACTATAGGGAAAATGTTGCTTACATCTATTTCACTTGTCGCCAATGGAAATTTTTAATATAATGAATGAGTTCACTGAATATATTCAGCAAATATGGCCCCGACATTCCACTTTCTAGTATTTATAGCTGCTCTCAGGATTTCAGTCACAATCACGAGAAATTCTGAAACTGTTGCTTAGCAAACTCCTTCCTTTATCAGCAGTAAAGACGTTTCAGAAGATCTAATTCAAATTAAGAAATTTGAACCAATGATTTTATTGAACAGATTGTTTGAGATCCTGATGACATCTCAATGCTGACGAGTGAGTATGACAGATTATCCACAGAAACATAAGAAGAACTGAATACATGCAGCTATTTTCACTGCTACATCCCATAAAACGGGGCTTGTGGTTGAATAGACTCATAGATCAATAAAACATTGGCCACATTATAAGGAACGACTAATGAGAAGACAGTTTCTAGTCAAAATACTTGGAAAACAGGAACCCATTTATGTCAGGGCATTTTTCCTCCCCCAGAGTAATTGTTGCCGGACCAATTCCTCTATCTGACTTTTTCTCTTGAATCGTCTCCAGCAGGTGCCATATTTAATGCAAATGCTTCCAGTCCTGACTAATGCACTGGAGTTAATAATGGAGTGGCAAAGTTTTAATGTTCGTTAATCCGTTTTCAGTTGGTTAACCTGAAAATAATGTCTGCCTGCCCTATTGGCAGCTCCAAAGACTACAGTGAACAGGTGGGGTGTTTTCTTTCCAGGAAATGTCAATTTGATGTCTAGAAAGCAGATGTAGTTTTCCCCAACTCAGTGCGGGTCTATCTTCTAAGTTAATAGGAGCTCTAAATAGCTGACAGGTGATAATACATCTAGTCAGCTCTAAGCATATTCTGACTGTACTGCCAGCTAGTAAATGAGAAACTTTTAACTTCTGCAAAAAAAGTGATCACCTTTTAGCACAAGAAACTTTCTGATTAGAAAATCGAGTCAGACACCTTCATAGATACACATAAATTGTACATCTATATGCATAGAAACATTATTTTGTAAATCAGCTGATATATTGGTAATCTGATGTTAAAAATAAATTTCAGGGAAGAAGATATTATTTAAATCTCCATTCCATGCCCCTCTTAAATGAAGGAGGATACAGAAGTCTATATCTAATCTGACCTCTGTTGTCAGCTCTAGGTCAAGGGTCTAAGACTATACTGATATGTAGTACTTTTCTTTCAGAAACTCATTTTCACTTATTGAGCATTTTGGGTGGGCCCAATGTGGTTCCATGAATGCAGTTCTCCTGGGCTGAAGCTTTTTTGCCCAGTCTCTGGTACTCTGGTGACTTCTGCAGTGATACTACTTATTCCAGACTTGCATTATTTCGTTCTTCTGAGAGAAGTGAAGGAGAAGAGAAAAACAAAAGGAGTTCAGATATTGGGTTTTTTTCACTTCCTCTCAATGCTTCTGTTTCCCTTTAGCCTGCCCTGGTCTGAGTGAGAACCATCTGCTCCTCTGACCACCTAATTTTTCCCAGCATTTTTGGTCCAGCATTTAGAAAGCAATATTTTCTTCTAGATGTAATAATTTATCCTCTGACAGCTGCACTGCTGAGGATGCTCTGCTAATACTCAGACTTTCATTCCTGCTTGTAATGGTTCTTGGTGTATGTCCTTGCAACTTGCATCCCCTACGTGAATATTTGATATCCTGCTGAGATGGTATCTAGCTGCAGGTTTTGGTAAATCTGCTTTGGACTATGCTACACTTAGACTTTTTTTGTCATCAGGAAATCAAAGTTAATTTGACTGTATGATAGTGAATCATTTCCAAACCTTGCTTTTTAGAAGAATGGCTATTTTGAGCTCTACAAAGTAATATTCTGAATAACTCACCAAATGGATGATTCTGTCTTTTGGCATTGCAGAAATGTAGATTATGTTTGTAGATAATAGACAGGCAGACTGACTGACTGACTGACCAACTTTATTTGCCAAGCCTGAAATTCGAGGAAGAAAAATAACTGTCAAGTTAAAACTTCCTGAAAAACAAGATTTTAAATAGAAAGGATGACACGACTCTAACAATAGCATTGTGAATGGCGACATTGCCATTCTGAATGGAGATCTGCTGGAGTCAAATTGAATAACAATGCTCTTTTTCTTCATTAAGGCCATTAAAATCTGTAAGGCTATGGGACCTGGATAGACATAAAGGTTTTAAAAAACAATGAGAAGACTAATGCTTATTGCTGTATACTTACTTGAACAGCCCAATTAGGTAAAAGTTTATGTTAATTTGTGCTCTCTGAAAAATCTAAGCAGAAAAGCTTCATTTTTGCATTGTTTCAGAAAAAACCCCTCAGTTGTTTTTTTCTTTTGGTATCACCACATAAATATTACAAATTCTTTTAGGAGTACAAAATATTTTTTCTATTGTAACTGGAGATAAGTGTTACTTGTGCATAACATCAAAATACAGAAATTCATAGAGTCTTTCTCTGTGCCTCACTGTGCTGTTTCAGTGGAGTGTCTCTTCGAATATTGCAGTTTTCTATTGTTTTTTGGAAGTGCTAATATTAGCATGAACTGTGATAAGAATTATTTAAGAACCTAATTGCATGCTCTCTATTTGGCATTTGAATTTTGCATCTTTGGAATTAATTTTTTTCAGAGTGCTTCATTTAGTTTCTATTAATACCCTCTAATTTAATAATTGTAGTGGGAGGCTAGAGAGAATATGGAACAAGGAAAGATTTGCATATTTCTTTGATACAGCAGTTTGTGATAGGCTCTGACCTTTTTTTTTTAGACTGATCTTAAAAAGCAGTTTTGCTAAGGCTGGTGTGAATACCATGGAACATGGAGAGACCAGATAGGGAAACTATTCATCCTTTATTGCATTCACTTGTCATATGAGTAAGGAAAGGCTAAATCAATCCATCAAAGCTTTGCAAAACAGTATTAAGCAATGTAATTCTTCATTCAATCTGGTTTTCAATGTAGATATCAGGCTGAATAAGTGATCTTCCAAACTAAATTTTACCATGAAAAGAGAAAAAAATATTGCTCTTTCTGTTGCCCTAAGACTATGTTGAAAAGCACATCTGAGAAAGAAATGTGGCTGTGACTTCATGTTTGAGTTTTTGCCTGTTAAAACATATTACTACAGGCCTCTGTTTTTTGCTCTTGTAACCCGAGTAAGAAAATAGCATGCAAGAAAGAAATCTTCTGGAAGGATTGGCTAATGGCTGTGTAAACAGCAAATGCTTGCCACATATGGGCATTAAGAGTTTTTATTACAAAGACTCAGTGACTACTGCAAACAGGGTAGAGCTCTGAATTGTAGAAGCAAGGCAGATCTTTTGGGTGAGGCTTGGAAGTAAGTAGTTTGGCAGTGTCCTCTCCAGAGGCTTAGGGACTTTAAGATTCAGCGCCTTTGTCAAAAAACAGGACTACAGTAGCTAAAAGAGAAGGCTGTACTGTGCTGCTTGGGTCTCCTACGAGGGCGTGGGATGATGTGAATGAAGGGAACACATAACTATGAGATTGCACCTTGAATATACCGTGTTCAGTTTTGGGCCACTCATGACAAGAAAGACACTGAGGTGCTGGAGTGTGTCCAGAGAAGGGTAACAAAGCTGGTGAAGAGACTGGAGCATGTGTCTGTTGAGGAGCAGCTGAGGGAGCTGGGGATGTTCAGCCAGGAGAAAAAAAGGCTCAAAGGAGACCTTATCACTCTCTACAACTGCCTGAAAGGAGGTGATGGTTAGTCTCTTCTCTCATGTGACAAGTGCTAGGACAAGAAGAAGTGGCCTCAAGTTGCACGAGGAGATTTAGCTTGGGTATTAGAAGAAATTTCTTCATTGAAAGAGTTGAAAAGTATTAGAACAAGGAAGTGGTGGAGTCACCATCCCTGGAAGTGTTAAAAAAAAGTATAGATGTGGCACTTGGGGACATGGTTTAATAGTGGACTTGACAGTGCTCAGTTGAACTTGACCTTAGAGGCCTTTTTCAGCCTAAATGATTCCTTGATAATCAACAAGATGGGGCTTAAGCAGAATCACCTCAAGCATTTGCACGTAGGCAAGAAAGTGCCTGCAAGGTACCTTTATGGGGAACTCCTCCTTGACCTGTTCTGGGAAATCCACATGCCACTTCTTTCTGTGAGGGTGTTCTGAGCACTGTCACAGGCTTCCATCAGAGGTTGGGGAGTTTGCATCTTTGAAGATACTCAAAAGTCATGGTCCTGAGCAACCTGCTGAGGGAGGCCCTGCTTGAGCAGAGGGTTAAACAAGATGACTTGCAGAGGCCCTTTCCAACCTCAGCCATTCTGTGAGCTGACAAGAAAATTGAAAAAGGCTACAAAAATATTGTGATGGTTTTGAAAGGAGTTCCCCGCTGTGCCTTTGGCACATCTCCATCTTTGGATAGAGTAAAGGTTTCAGGAGGCTTCCTTAATAACGATGAGTGGAAAAGCTCAGTTTCTACTCAGTCTACTTTTTGAGAGTTGGAGAACATGCCTAGAATACAGCAAATATTATTGGGGCATAAAAGAGGGTAAAAATACACTCACTCATAGAAGCATGGATCTGAGTAACTGTCCAGTTTGCATTTTCAGTGACTGTTCTCATTCGTCAAATGACATTACCTTCTGTTTTTCTTTTTAATAGGGAAAAATCCTAAATTTCTCTACAGATTTTGTATAGAAATTATTTCAACTACTCTATTTATAGGGCTAAATACAAACCATAAATGGAATGGTATTTGAGGTCAGCTCATGTTTATAAACAGAGTGCATTGAGAGGAGAGAGTTACAGTGATTTAACAAGGAAACCCGGTCTGATATATTTTTATTTAGTTACATTACATCCATGCGTGGCTTATAACCATAACAGCAATTCTGAAGACAATTTTGCATCAACTGGTAATAATAGACCTAAAAACCCTGAATGCTTTGCACCATGCTGCCATTTCGTTACTTGTACTGGAAAGATAAGGAATGATAGATTTTTGCTACAGGTCTCTGTAGCTTGCCCAGAATTTTCCTATTTTCTGACAGTGGATGTCTGATGTCATGAACGTATGGATCACGGTGTTTAATCTTTATAGCTTCTCAGAACAGAATTATTTGAAATAAATTTTTGTATCTCTGAGAGCTGACATCACAGAGAACAAGCAAATGTGGGAGCCCCAAAAAGCATAAAATATTTTTATCAGAGTTATTCATATAGATCAGTTAATTCTGACAGAAAATTTAAGCGTTGATTTCCCAGGATACACCCACTGATAAAACAATAAATTCTTACAGGACAAAATATGTGTTTGTTGTTAACTATGTACTGTCTTGCGACTGATGAGAATTTTTTGCTCCCATATAGAAAATGTTGAAAAATATATTCTGGAAAAATTAGTTGTATGCATTATCTCTGAAATTCTTGATCTAGCATTTTTATTTCAGCATTTCTATTTCATCACCTGACTCCCCGGCCCCTTTCTCTGAAAGAAAATGTTGACTTTTCAGGAAATGATGAGCTTTGTTGAATGTTTGGAATTTGACTAAAGGCTGAGTAAGGATTGCTTGCATGAGACAGTTTTTATAGCAACAGCTACCCAGATGTGTGGGTATATTTGAATGTTTCAGGAGTGCTGTATGAGGACACGATCTAATATTCTGTTGTAAACTAATTTTCTCGGTTTCTGAGAGTTCACGGAATTCTTGCTTCAAATGCAGAAGTAGGAATAATATTGTTCTTTAATAGACAGTTTTGGACAGAAATCTGTTAAATACTAATTCCACTGAGATTGAATATTAAACTGGAATTAATGGCAATGCTATGTAAAATTAATGAAATTAATTTCTTTGAAAAGGAATGCAATGAAATCTTTTTAAATTTGTGAGTAGTATTGTAAATAATATAGTGAAGCTTATAAGGATTTAATTGCATATTTGAAGATAGTACAGGTACAAACTTGAGATTAAAAATCATATACGTGCATGCATATGTGCATATATATTTGGATGTGTGGATTTGAGACAGACACACACACATACAGACACATATACAAAAACATCACTGTTGAACCAGTTAATAAAGCAGAAATTAAACTGCTTGGACAGCCATCCTACAGATGTCCTATCTGTGCTTCTCCAGATTACTGAATTTCTGCATCCATGTGCACAAACCTGTTTGCACCTCCATTTCCTGGTACGTGGGTTTTAGCAGAATGGAATTATGATTGGTTTTATGCTGATCCAGGTTGGTGCCTGATCTGAACATTTGGAGAAGCTGGTTACTGGAGTGTGGTGTAGCATGATAAATTAGCAAGGAAGTACAGCAGTGGCTGTGTCCTCACTGAATATGAATAGGAGATGATAAAGAACTTAGAATATTAGGAAAGAATTGTGGTGCCTGTTGTCCATTTGATGCAGTTTTTTAATGGAAAATAAACTTTTTCAGTTTCTTTCTTTCTTGCTCAGTATTTCTCTCTATCCATTCTCATGTGGCCCATCAGCCATGTGGATATTTTGCAGAAAGAATAAAGACAGATATATATATATATATAGGAAAGGAGAGAGAACTCAGTATATCCTTTTTTTCCTTTCATATATGTCTTTTCTTGTGGTATATTTCCCCTCAAGAACATTCACAGGGTGAAAACAACATAAGGGCTACTGAAAATATGTAGCAAAGTACTACATGCCTCCTATCCTCATTAATTCAAGACATATAGCATTCAAATGTAAAATAGTCCTCAATATCACTACAAAAAAAAAAAAAAAGAAAAAAAAAAAGAAATACTAGATAAGCAATGTGGTATTTTTTTCAATGATCTTAGCATGAAGTTCAGTGCAGCACAAGGGACTATGGTATAAATATTCAGTGGTCTTCAGTTTTTTCACCCTGCATGTGAGAAGTTTCAAGAGAAAAAAGATCCAGGCTCAGATTCACAAACAGGCTCTTATTCTACATATAAGAAAGCTTACTGTCAGACCAAAATCAAATTATCATGGTGTTCAGAAGATAGTTACCATTAAATTCATGTCTCCACCATCTAATTTCATTTTGAGATTTTTGCATAATTTATCTTGGATAATGGAGAATGTTGATACAGCAGATCATATTGTGACGAGGGCAAATCAACTTTACTGTCTTTAAAATTGTTGTCTTCCCAACCCTTCTGGGCAGAATGACATGACTTCTAGCTGAAGATCTGTATTAGAAAGCTTCATGCTAGTGTAAGCGTATCAGGGTTGCATTACCAAGGAAGGGTATAGATACTGAGAGCATAGGGAAGGCTTTATTTTGTGAATATTTAATTCCTAATGAAAGCAAAGTAGCATAAGAAAAGAAGGGATTCTTTTTCATCATTTTAGACTGTGTGTTAATGTCAGTATATCCATGTGTATTTACAAAGTGTTTTATTCTTAAAGTACCAATTTATTTGTACTGGAGCTTTATTTCAGTAGTTTTTGTCAGGTTGCTATTTTTATACCAGGGAACCCAAATTAGGAACTTCGTGAAGTCTGAGATGTTTCTATTAATTTACACATGATTTTCTTTTTCTAATTCCTTCATGATTGTTTCAAGGGCTTTTATTTGATTTGATTTTGCAGAAGATTAGATTTCAATATTACAAATATTTTCATTGGCACTTCTATATAGAGCAGCTAGGGCAAGGTACCATGTGGGTAAATCACTTATTTTGAGTGAAACATAGTGCTAGGGAAAAGTGCCAAGACAAATCAACCTTTCTATCACATGAGTACCCAAGGTGTGCCTGATGCACCACTTTTAAACCCAAAAAGTCACTTCAGAGAACTTATGAACTGGCACCATCTTCAGAAGAATTATCTGCTTGTTACAGCTTCTGTATGTCACCCCACAGAGCTTGAGAGCTGAGGGAGCCTTACAGTTGTACCTGCAGGAGCCAAAATGTTCTCCAGCTTCTGCTGTCACTCCTGCAGAAGGGTCTGTCCAAATGCCATTCCTCCTTGGCACAGGCAAGGCATCAAGTCCAAGGGTTCATACGTTTTTCTTTGCAGCTCTCATTCTGATGTACCCATTGTTAATTGATCCCCTTTGAACAAAACTCAGGATTTTCCTGTTCTTTCCTGTCGAAATCTGAGCTGTTCAGCGATCCTACATTTGATACTTTGCATCTGATAAATTTCTTCTTGGAAAACTGAATTCAGGATCACATACTCAGTTATTACTCAGACTTTCTAAATGAAGACACTCATCTCCATGTGCTAACTAAATGATTTAGAGGATACTCCACCATTAATTTTACCCTGGAAACAGTAGGGACCAAAATTCTCTTGAGAAAAATCTGAGTTCTACTTTAATTTTGTTGTGACGAATAGGTGGTACAGGAAAATGTGAATTTGTATTCATTCCATTACACGCATATTGTATTACATGGAATGTAGTCAAACAGCAGTGTACAGCATTATACAGTAGAAAATGTGAGCAATAGCACTTTCACGACCCATAAGAAAACTGAAGATAATTCCTTCCCATCCTTGTACCAATGTTTGTTAGTCCCATAGCAGTAAGACCACCCTTTATTGGCAAATGCAGTTATCTCGCTTGGCATCTGAGCAGCTTAAATACTAACCAGTCTGTGGCTTTTTCTTCCCTCTCCTTAATACACAGAGGATTACCCTTGTGGAGGACTACATAAATAGAAAATGTGATGGCTTTGCTTTAACTGCACTAAGCCTGTCTTTTTCCTGGCAACAGTTTTAAGTGTCAGTGTTGCATCCATATTAAGTGTGAATTCCCTTGTGTAAATCTCATTAAGGTTAATAGAATTTCAGTTTTACTGCTTAATAAATTTCAAAGTGGATTAATTTTTGAGAAATATATAACCACCCACAACACAGAGAATATAATCCCATATCAACATACATACACTGTAGCTAAGTATGGGAAGTGCTAATAGAGACATGATGCAGCTTTTTATTATATGTAAAAAAATAGAACATTTTAAGTTTGTAACAACTAATATTTCAGTATCATTTGTTTTTTATTGTTTATTGCTTTCTTTTTTTACTTCTACTCATATTGAAATTGTGTTCTTCCAACTTTTGTTCTTCTGGATTTAAAATTATAATGAATTATTTGAGACTCCACCTTTTCCAAACTGTTATATCATAGTGCAATCTCATATACGTAGTAATCACCGGACTCTTTGGAGGAACTGTACAGTGAGAGAGCTGGTACTGAACTGCCTGTATTTTAAGAGAATCATAGAATCATAATTTGACAAGATTCCATAACTTTACGCCATATACATATAACTCTGTATGTATTCGAACTTTGTGAATTTGAAATTGGTTTATAGCATTGAGTATAGGCTTTCTCTAAAACTAGTGTATTTGTCTCTCAGGAGCTTTCAGAGTCTCACTCGCTTTTCTCCAAGTGCTATTATATCGGGTTTGCCAACTTTAAAAGACATGCTTAAGGTATTTTCTTTGGAGGCAGACAACACTCCTAAGCTTTTGGTCATTGGTGCTGGCCTGAAGTTGATGTGGCCCTCTGTTTCCATGGGCTGGCAACCTTTCCCTGACCCTCATTCTTCTCAACCCAAAATGTAGCAAACAAAAGCAGATGCAAGGTCTACATTTTCTAATGCTCACTCATTTGCATTTGTGCTAGTATTCTTTGCTTTTTCCCGCTGTTCACAGTGTGGTGATTTGGGAAATCTGCCTATCTGTAACTGCAAGTTTCAGCCAAGGTTTTGAAACAGCAGACTATGGTTATTAGTTATATTCAGGAGACTGACCAAACATAGTGCAGGTTTTGGTCTTTATTATCTCAGAGAATTCCATATCCAGTAAGAATGTGTTTATTTTTTATTTACATGTCTGCCCTGTAACTGTGCCTGTGATCTGAAAGTCAAGCTGTCATCTTTGCTTTTAATGAATTTTTTTTGCAACAGAAACTTGCATTACAAAATTGCTGCTTACTTGAGCCACCATAGGATTGAAGCTGCTTTTATGGCTCCACTGCTTCTGCAAAGAGCTGAAGTAAAAGAAGGAACTAAAAATTGTTGAAAATAAATAATGGTAACCCTAAGTAGTTACAGGAATTTTAATGGTTCAAAAATAAAATGGTATGTCTTCATAGTCTTTTTGAATGACCACAACTGTACTTTTGAAGTCTAACAGCAGTAAACAGATGCAAAAGCATCCATCTAGACAGACAAGGTGACATACGCTTCTGTATTTCACGTAGTATCTTAAAATTGAAAAGCAGAAAATATGATTCATTCATGCTACCAGGACAGCTAAGAAGCTCAAGAGAAGCACCACTGAAGATACCAGCCTCTCATGGAAGGACCCTGTTTGCTTCACATCTCAGTGTTCCAGGTCATACTTGATTTCATTTTCAATCCAAGCAGTTTTTAGTGGCTGGCCATTCAAAATCTGAATACCTGTATTTGTGTTACTACCTCAAAATGCTGCCTTACAATTTGTTGTTCTTAGTCTTTCCTCTGTGACTAAAAGTTGCAGTTGAATTTGCAGAATTATTGTCTTTATGTCTTCATTCAGTTCTAGATAACATTGTCCAGGACGAGTTAGGCTGCTGCATCTCTGATGCTGACAAATGTAATGTGTACATTTGCTGCTGCACTTTTAGCACCAAGTGATACATAATTGTTTTATTTTTTTTTTTAAATAGTAGTTAATTGACTTCTGCAAAACATTTCAGTATTATCCTAACTTTCAAGATGAGGAAATTGAGGCAGGCGACCAAGGCAATCTGTTACCTTGCCCTGCCACAGACATAATGTGTGTTCAAGGCATTTTCCAAAAGCAGCAAACCATATTAGAAATAGACCTCTCAAAACCAGTTCATTTAAATGATCTGTTTTAGACTTTCCTAATTTTTTTTTGGCTTCAGGAAAAATACTGAGTATCAGTATCTCATAAAAACCTGCCATAATTGTAGAGTGGCTTCCTCTGCTGAGCAGTGTACTCGTACAGCTTTATGTGTGAACACTGCAAGTCAATTTTTATGTAGCATGGATTTATCTAGGACAGCTGGTTTATGGCAGCTTTTTCTTTATTTTATCTATAATTATCTTGTGGAGTAATTGTTAAGGATACTTTGCAGGGTCAAGTTTTGTTGCTTTTTTTGTTGCTGTTTGTTGTTGGTATTTTGTTTGGCGCTTTTTTTTTTTTTAAATTAAATACTTCTACTGTTGCTTCCTGTACTTCTCACTACTCAATCTCACTTCTGACACATCCCAGTGCTGGTGAAACTTGGAGAAGCCAAAAGTATGCTATTCAACAAGGGGAGTTTTCGTGAGAGAGTCTTCATATGCAGAAGAGACCAAGTGCACCAGGCACAGGAAGAAATCATTTTCACTTGACTCTTCTTTTGGACTGTTCTCCAAATTATTAAAGGTCCTTTTTTTTTTTTTTTTCCTTTACTTGAGCAGAATAGGTAATAGAATATTTTAAATATGTGTATTATTTAAATCTTTATTTAGTAATGGATTATTTTATACAATTCAGCCCTATGGATATGGGTCTACTTTCCACAGATCCTGCCAAGAGACTTTCCATTCTGGAGCTTCCTTTTTATTTCTTCCAGCTGCTTCTCTTTCTTATCCCCTCTGTTGTTATTCTCCTCCTGTCTCCTTGTTTTCACTACTGATGGAGGAGAGGCTTGGTTAGACTTTGAAATCATAATATAAATGTTCTTGGCAGTTGTTTCTTTCTATACTCTCTATAATTATTCTCCAGTGATTCAAATTGTATTTTCCAATTGGAGACCATCACTGAGAACTGCATTACTCAGCCAGAATGTTCAAGGTGCAAATAATCTTTTAAGAGGATTCATAAGGAACATATTCTACATTGGGACACAGCAGAAGGAACACAGTGGCCAAAATGATGTTGGCTGTGTTGACCAGAGTGATGCAGGAGGGAAAACTTCTTATTCAGCTCTACATCTCCTGCCTAGTCCTTAACCTACACCACAGAGTCTGTCTGCAACACAAAGCCTCCTTCCAAACTCACTCTGAAAGTTCACCATCAGCAATAGTGGGATTTGTGAGACTTGTTGGCCCAACTTTCTCCAGTAATGATATAGGGGTGTGCACGCATGTGTGTGCATCATTTGAATCTTCTACTGTATTAGTGACAGATAGTTTTAAAATAAATTTAAAAAAGTTATTTTACATCTGGGGAAGTCGTTTGACTACCTGTTACTCTTTTGGAAATAATGCTAGTCGTGTCAAAAGGGAATCGGTCCTCTTTCTTGCAAAAATAACCACTGGCATGGAGGCAGCAAAGTGCTGTTTTCTCACATGTGAAAGTATTTGCAGAACGAAGTCCTTTGTTTGTTTGGGTTTTTTTGTTTATTTGCCTCTCTGTGTGTGTTTGTTTTCTCTACTTTTGGAATATATTAGAAAGCATCCTGCTCTTGTTATTTCTTTTGAATAGTCTATTTTCTGTAGAAAGTAATATCCACATGGTAAACTCCTATTCATCAAACCTGTGCCAAATATGTGCCATTTTAAAGCTAAATATATGTTATTTTATTTTACTTTAAAGTGAGCCAAAATATATACCAGGAACGTAGCTCTGGATGGTGTTGGTCCTATTTTCAAGTGATTATTTACTGTGAAGCACTTCTGTGCAACAAGCTGAGTTGGTAAGGGACTGCTTTAAAAATGCAGAACAGAAAGTAGTATTTCTTCTTCCTCTTACTGTGAATTTATTTTTTCATTGTAAAAATATGTTGTTTTTTTTTTTACTACTCTTGATGAAGCATGTGAAGCATGACCTTCTGTGCCTGATGTAGCCATACCTGGCTCCCTAGCACGCCCTTTTCATTTGCATTTTAGGAGTGTTTCTTCAGGGGACATAAAGAAGAAAGTATTTAGGTTGAGGAAAATAAAAGGTTAATACTTAGGACCTTCTATGTCAGCTCTTATGTCCTTCTGTAAGTGACTGGCTGATGTACAGGGCTGTATTTTTGGTCCCATTTTTATTCCCTCTCAAGGAGTACAAATAACTCTTTCCTGTCATGTGCTGGTAATATTTTTCTTCCTTTACTATACACTAAAACAAAGCACGACATCAGGCAAGAATAAATAAAATAGACAGACTTCTGGAGTTACAGAGCCACATGGGAAATAACTTTATTTTTCACTATTTTACATAATAAGATGGTCAAAAGAACTCTTGCCTTTCTGTAAGGATTGCATTTTACATATCTGACTCAAGTTTTCCTTTTCTGAAAAATAAAAAAACTATTACAGAGCAAATGTGTTAGCAAATGCTGAAACTAAAAAACTGTATTTTATAACATGGCTAAATTAAGGACGTGTTATAGGGTTTACGAAGTAAAAAAGAAAAGTTCTATAAAGGATGAAGAATAATCCAAAATAGCAGTAATTTCTCATTGATCACCTGAAAAGAGTTCTTCTACATGACCTGCACTCTTACTCACCTGGAGGAATCTATTAACAGGAATAACTTTAAAATTTCACATCTTAGTTGGACAGTTGAAGTGAGTTTTTGCTTGCAAATACAACATGGTTCTGTAAATTGAGTCTGGGCACTCTGGCTAAGAATATTCTTATATAGAAAATGAGCTTGATGTCCTTTAAAGAGTCTGGAAAATCATTCTAGCTTTACTGAATAATCTCATCTGAGAAAAGAAATTTATAAGCCTTGTCCAAATAATACAGAATTTGGGAGTTTTGGCATTGAAATGTTGTCAACCTTCTAATTATTAAACTTCTGATGTGCTTCTAACTAATAAATGTTTAATTTCTTTTACTTCTGCATTTTCCAATTGAAAGTCAGAGAAAGATGATTTTCAAGTGTCAGCTGCATTAGCAACATCTTCAGCAAGAGAATAAAATCCCTTCTCTGATCATGATTTTTTTGCCACTGCATGAAACGTAGCTAGTGAAGTCTTTAGAAATCAAGTTCCACTGTAGAGACATTGTTTTGTAGGGAAAGAATGCTGCATCTGAGACAAAGCAGGATACAGAACTCCTTCATGTTGAAGACATTCTTAGGAAGAACAAAAAAATAAAAGTGAAAATCCAGCAGATTACAAAATTTTAGAACATTTTAAAAAACGTATATATCCCTTTGCATATGATAGTGTGTGTGTGATGTACATAATGGTTTCAAAGATAATTGATAAGAAAAATTTACAATTCCAAGGACAACATGTAAGTCAGTGAATTTCTTTACTTAGGTTTTTTTTTTTTTTTTTCTGTGTAAGGGGAAAGTCTTTATTCTGACGGCTTTCCTCTAAATGAAAAAGCAACATCTGTATGTAAAATTGCCATAAATATTTCAGAATTTGGGGCCTAAAGAAGTAAATGACACCTTTATTTTTTTCTCAGGGGTGCAGTGGTACCCCTGCCCTTGAAGCTGGCAGTATGGAGGCAAGTGCTGAGGACTGCAGGCAAGCACTAGTTTCTTTCGTCCTGTAAGCACAGCTGACAAGTGATGCAAGAAAATTGGTAAGGGATGTTATTTTCGCAGAGTTTTCTTCCCCCTTGCCACACAGGCACACCAGCAGCTGGTTCAGCATCCAGCCCACCTGGAGGTGAGAGGCAATGGGGACCCTCTTAAATAGATGTGCTGCTTAGGCATGAGTGTCTATCCGCTGCAAGCAGATGCCCTTTAGGAGTTTCCAACTGTCCATCCCCTGCTGTTCATGTTCATTCTGCCAAAACAAGATGCTTAAGCATCTGGCAGAAGGAAGTCAATCGATTATGATTTCTGAGATTAAAAACAACCTAACAGGTAATCTGTTTACCACCCTCCTATGATTGGTTTGAAGGCATGTGAATAACTAATGCTTCAGCTTTGAGCATAGCTTGGGTGCAGAGGAAAATTTGGGGCAGACCTGAAGCATTTGCTGCTGCTGCTGCATGGATTCTGCCTGCTTAGTCTCAGCGGAAAGAGTAGGGTAGTTGGAAGGCTTCTCTACTTTCCTCCATTCTTTTTAACACAAATGTGAAAAGTAATCTTGTGATTAGATGCTGCTCCCAAAAAATGTGGGATGTACTCTGTCTCCATCCAGCTACTAGAAGGAGGGTATACATATTCCCTGTTGCCTGTTCTAGTCTTTGTCATTTTTTATCACCTAAAATTCTCTATTGTTATATTTCTATTATTTTCTAAAAATTCTTCTGCTGTGTTCTTGACCTTGTAAATAATGCCTTCCAATATTGAACGCCCTAAATAGGGCAGTAACATTAATCTGAGTGGTTTGCTCTCTCTCGTTCTCTCCAGACAGCGATTTTCTATCGGTCATCTGCTATCAGTGCCCGACCTTTGGGTGCAGTTCACCACTGACTCCTCTGGTCCTCTGCTTGCAATAGCTTCTAAATACAAAACCATGTCAGAGACTGAACCTTGTTTTGCACCAGCCCCAGCCAGCTGCATCCCATAGCATGCTGGTTACCTCTCCGTGCCACGCCAAGCTGTATTTTTTCCGACCAAGAATCCATTATCATCCACTATCAGGAGTGGCTTCCACTTTACCCTCAGGAGGTAACTCACCTCTGTCCCCACTCGTTGCAGCCCCAGAGTGGAATGTGGCTGTCCAGACGTGCTGGAGGGAGCAGCAGTCCCCATACCTCTGCATTGCCTAGTCCAGGTGCTGGGGCTCTGCAGGGGTTCAGCTCCTCTCATTCCCCCTGAATCCAAATGTTACCAGCAGCTTTACGGTAAATGCGGTGACTTGTGCTATCAATTAATGCACCCAGGGCATTCCTTTCATATGAAATTTATAGTATTTCTGATATTTATTGATACCAGCTTACTTCACACACCTTTTTGGAGGAACGAACTTGTGTTTAGTGGAATGACAATATGTCACTCCAGCTCTGCAAAAGACAGTGTAAGGTCAGTGAAGACTTTACTTTCCAATAGTCGGTTTCTATGTATAAATTGGCACTTGATGCTCATCAAAGAACAAGAAATATTGGATATGCTCTAAATGTCCATTGTATTTTTGAGCCAGCTACCTGATGGAAGTCATCACTTATATGTAAATGAACTGTCAATGGCTTGCCTCTGTTGGCAGTCACTGGACTGTGAAGGGTATGTCTTAATAAGAACCAAAGCTCTTCACAGACTTTGATTTACTGGAAATAAAATAGAAAAGTCCTCTGAGACTACAAAGGACACTTGTTTCAGATAAAATGTCTAGACAGTAGCAATATATTTGGGGCTTTTATTATAGCAAAACTGCAAATTAGAATGGAGCGCTGAGAAAGTTCCTATGACCCAGCTGAGTTCAAAAACACTGTTTCAGACTGATCCTTGAAACACTTAGACTCAAATTAAGTTCATGAGCATTCAAAAAGTGAAAGAAAAGATGTGCAAGGTCAACGTTCAGGTTTGCTAGAACTCTAGAGCTTCCCAGACTTCACATTGTCTCTGACAAGCAGGAATTTGCAATGCAGCTCTGATTTAAATCTGTTCAAGAAAACACAAATCATGCATTGTGATTCACTGCATTAGATAACATTCTGCTTTACAGTCTCTGTGTGAAGATTTTTTTCTTTGATTATTGAAGTTAAAAAAACAACAACAAAAGAGAGATTAATTCTCTGAAATGTTACATTTTGTGAAAGAAACAACCAAAATGAAGCTGAAGCAGTCTTTGGCTAAGATAAGTCTCTTGTTTTAAGGAGGGCAAAGTTTACAGCATTTCTGATAAAGATATGGAAACTTCAGAACATTCAGTTTGTCCAAAAAGTATTGCTTTTACTAAAATAAGTATTTTAATATTATTATCAGTAGCAGGTTTTTTACCATCCAGAATATTTTGGAAGCTTGACAGAATTTTCCTTCTAAAAATGATCGGATAAGCCTTATGCTTTTTATCACAGTCTATGTAACCTGAGGTCAGTATTTTTGTCCGAGAGAGTTTGCATGCTCAACAAAAATGTTATATACGAGAGCTTGGGTACTTAAACTTGAACTTTGGTTGCCTGAAAGGCTAATGAAGAATTCAGAAAGGAATGCAGTGAAGCATCAATTTCAAGCACTAGAGTGCTCTGAATCATCATCATCCATGTGATTTATCACAGCTTTCCAGGAATCATCTTGCGCTCCTTGTGATCACTTCCTTTTCCATCTGTACAGAGATCAAATGGAGACACATGGTGGTGCACCCTACCAGCATTTCTTCCCAATTTCCTTCTTTGATATTTGAAACTCTGGCTTTGGAATTAATGTATTCATTGTTGTGTTTTCACACTCCTGAATCAACAGCTCTGGGAGATGTGGACTGCCTGAGAACCTATGTGACATATTGCATTAGATAATTAAAAAAAAAAAAAAAATCAGTTTTTTTAGCTGTCAGGTTTATGATGCTTGGTGGAGTGTAACCCATCTGTGACATGAGTCTCAGAGCAGAGTTTTTCCTGGTGCTCTCAGCCTTTGAGTGCTAGCTTTCAAGTGGAAGGTCAAGGTGGGATGCAGACTGAAGACTGAATACTTCTTGCTGACTTGAATGAGATCATCCATTTGCTATTACTGTTCAAATATAAAACCAGAAATAGTTTGAGAGGATCAAGCTGAGTCTGCAAGCAATCTGAGATGTATGAAAGGTCCCTTCTATTCAACAGTCTACTAACCCTGAAAGCTGAACGGTAGCAATTCAGTGTCCTTTTGAGAGCATAGAAATCTAGATTCAGCTCAAGGCTTGTGTATCTAGGTAGTCAATTAAATGATCATGGGCTATGGTTTTAGTTTCACTGTAAAGTTAATGTAAGCCCTAAGGTTAAATGATACACATTGTCAGCATGATGACTGCATTAGCTGTAGCTGTTCCAGAAATAAAATTTATTTGATACTAACTGAATTTCCACATAGTCCAACAGATGAGTCATCAGATAATGTCCACAGAGATCAATTTTATTTATACTTTCAGAAGATTAATATTCTCTGTTTTCCAAATCTAAGGGTATGCATAACACCCAACTGAATTAAATCTAAAAAATGTAAATGGATAGCCATAAAGTCTTTTGGGGCTTCCTACTGATTCAATATTTGATACTCTGATCGTAGCTGCAGTGTACCATGTTCTCTTTTATCCTGTCATATGGCTGTTAAATACCACTACAAACACAAAATTAACAGAACCAATCCCATACAAATAAAATTTGATACAAGTCACAGTATACCATCTACAGACCCCCTGAAGAAGGCTTTGTACCCCATCCTGCATGCAGTCCTTCAAATATTTGAAAAGTCACTGCTGTCAGAGTACAAAGCATGAAAAAATCCACATGTGATATTTGAAAATTGAGGTTAAAAAGCACAAAGAAATCATATCTAGAATGTTAACTTTAGATGAACAAAGGGCAATATACCTCCCGATGTCTTCCTTGTTTTGAAGTATGTGATTCAAACGTTACCTCTCATCACAGAAATCATGAAAAGGGCTGTTTTCTCTGATTCACTGACATTATACCTATAAGCAGTACAGTGTTGTAGTAGTTTCACTGCCTGAAGTGTTATCTGGAACATCTATTTTGCGTTCAAGTTAGTGCTATATTTAGAACCTATTTTTATTCTGCCTAAAGTATACAGTACACTAGACCTTAATGTACCCTCTAACTACAGACATGGGCACAGATGTAGGCTAAAAATAGTTATTACTCTAGAAGCAATAATTTGTTTGAAAGCCATCACCTGAATTCCCAAGCAGTAGTGAATGATTAGGCCTCCCTTGTCGTCTCTACTGTCTTCTCAGCAGATCCTCTTTTGCTGTTGGCAAATTTAAAATTTGTACAAAAATAGTAGTAGAAAAAGTTAGAAAAATTTCAACATGACGTTAACTCTCGCAGGAGGACACAGCACTCCTTGTGAATTCCTCTCAGCAATAGTTACTTCCCAATGCTTTATATTCTCCATTGGGAATAAGGTAATTATCAGTAGGAGTAGCATCAAGGAAGAAAAATAAAATTGTTTATTATTGGATCAATTGGGCCCAGTGAAATGAAGGCCAAATTGGTTTTTGCTTGTCTGAGTTTGATTTTTAGTCAGTCTGCATGTGTTTTTTGTTTAGCAGAGAACTTAGTGAGGAGTATGTTGTTTTATGACTGAGGCCAATAGAAAGACATTGGCATAATAAAACTGCAGATTTTACAATTTCAACGCAGCTGCTCTGTGACTTTTAAGCAACTGTGAAATCACATTGTTTAAACTGTGTTTATAAGGACTGACGCCTAGATCCATCTTTTTTCTTCCTTTTTTTTTTTTTTCTGGAGAAGTCAACAGAATCAACAACTGATATTGCAGCCTAACCATTTTAGTAAGTGTTCACAGACCTCCATTTAGAAATAACCACCTGGTCGCTTTGTGTTACACTCGTGTATGAAAATGAACATGATGTTACCAGTATCATCAATTAATTTGCTATTACTAATTCACCAGTGAAAATACATTAATTTAATGACAAACACACTTGTTTGGATACACAATGATTACGTGCAAGGCCCAGAGCAGATTGGCATTTCAATTGTTTTTACAACTGTAAATGACTTCTTAAACTGACACAGTTGTTAGTATCAGGACATGCTTTCATACTGCATTCTTGGGAGTATATATACCAAGTTTATAAGAAATATTTTTTGCTTCTTCTGGACCAAGTTCCTTGCAGTGAGAGGTGAATTCTGGATCTGTACCTTCCCACCCTGAGCCTGTGATAAGCATCCACAAATGTGAGAATTTATGCACGTGATATCGAAGCGGTTTGTTTTCTGAAATCCCAACACTTAAGTAAACTTACATGTTTAGCAGATTAGGAATTTATGTCTGAAACCTAAAGCATTACATGTCAAAGCTGAATCCCCCATATTGACAACAGGGTATCCATGTCTGGCAGCTCTTCGGAAATTAAGAGAGCCCTGAGGGCTCAGCCTCCCACCATGCATCTGCAGATGTGTCAGGCCCCACTCATGCAGCTGTGCATGCAGATGGGAAAGATGGGTTTTTCAATAAAAAGGGGGTAGTGATGGGGGGAGGAGAGATGAGAAGACAGCAGGTTTTGTGTGCTTGCCAGAAAGGTGACAAGGAATAGCTTCTCTACAGTTGGGTTCATGGTCAGGTTACAGGGTAGAAGCTAAGTCTTGTGGTGATTGATCCGTAAGGTTTAGAAGACTAATAGGTCAAGAGTCCTGCAGAAAAAAAGATAATCTAGTTCAGAGATTTCTGTGTATTTTGTTTGGCTTTTGAGCTTTGTTGAGAGCCTCAAAGAAGGACCACAGCAGCAGCTGCCCTGAAAGAAAAAGAAGATGTAAAGAAGGCATTGGAGAGACAGGGGAAATGTGACAGAGCATTTCAATTGGACCACAAGTTTGTGATATATTTGAAAGAAGATATAGACTTCAGAGAAAACTAGAAAAAAAGACCATGTACACCTTTTTAGGTATTTTCTATGATAAAAGCACTGAAGACATCATCAGGATGGTTGTACATAAATCATGTAATGAATACAATTGAAAATCTGACAGCTCGAATGGAAGGAGTCCTATAGCAACTTTTTAACTGTGTCTTGTGACTTAAAAATTACTACCAAGGAATAAAATTATTGTTAACCTTCAGTAGAATAAGTCAGTTCATTGTGTCAGAATACAAGGGTCAAATCTTTTGATTTACACAAGCTTAACTCACAGGTGGATTGTGGGTGTCAGTAAAATTGTTTTAAATCTTATAGATGTAGAGAAAAATAAGGGTTAATCCCCATAGGATTTTTGCTTTTTAATGTTACAGCCCGTGGTGGGAATGAGACAAAAATACATTCCAATGAAAATAATTGTGCATCACAGAACCAGTGGTCAAGATTACACCTACTCTAAAGTTACCACAGCCAAAAGGTTTTTACACACTCACCAGTTTCACATGCAGGGGTTGTACACGGTAGTCTAATTTCTAATCTGCAGAAACTATGTCCCAAGGCTTTATTCCCTTCCCATACAGGGTATTCCAGAGCATGCAAAGGGAAATTGATAAAGTAAGGCACATTTTTGGTTTGAGTCATGTATGCACAGTTATTCCTCCGGATGTAGGAAAGCCTTTTTGAGTTTAGAACCGTCCCTGGCTTTTATTAATAACACTGTCCCTGTCTGGCATTAGTATGATCATTAGCAGTGGTCTGTTGTTCCTATACTTGGACCTGAATGATGACTTCTTAACACTGAAGAAGGAAGAGAATAGTTGGGAGGTTGGAACCAAATGATCTTTAAGGTCCCTTCCAACCATAAATCTATGAAGTTGTAACTATACAACTCCGTACAGTTCTCCTGTAGAACTGAGGGGACACATTATTTGTCTTGCAGTGTATAAGAGGAGTAATTTAATGCATGAAATTTACTGGTTAGTTGAAACGTTGACTCAAGTCTGATATCTTTTTTTCATAGGCACACAAAAATAAATCAGGAATTTAGTTTCTATTTTGTATATCCACAGCACAAAAACCACCAGAGTGCATCTGTTGTTAGTCTTTCTCACTCTTTTCTTTGCCATCTCAATCAAACTGAGACAAACCACTTATGCTTCTCCTTTGAACAATAACACTGCTTAAATATATAAAACAGGATCTCCTTCTGACTAGTTTTAATTGTGGGATGAGTCAAGCTAACATTTACCTAGAGAGTTCACACATACAAAGGCTATTCTTAGACTCTGCAGCCTCCTAAAACCAGTTAGCTGAATTTCACAAATACAAGGAAGGAAAGATGCAGTTTCTGCTGTGAGCCTGGAAATTCAAAAAAAAAAAAAAATTCCCAGCAATGCATGTAACAACCATATTAGGTTCCTTTGCAAAAGAAGAAAAGGTTTCATCCTACTGGCACGTCAGGAATGACCCCTTGGGTTCATGCATAGAGAAGAGAGAAGGAGAGAAGAGGTGGATGGAAACAAAGAACTCAGTAAATTCACAAATTGGGAAGAGCAGAAAGCCTACTGCTTAACAAAAAGAGTCTGTTTGAAGTATTTCCCCAGAGATCTCAGCAGAATTAGGGTACCAGATCATATAAGTAGGGTTCTAAAACTAGGATGATGGCTAATGTTTAACATGTTTTTGATATGTGGAGGTCTAAGGTTTCAGAGCTGTATAATGAACAAAGGAGTGACTGTATGAATGAGGCATTAAATGCCTACTCCTGAGGACAGAATTCACCTCTGTTTTTTAATAGATGTTTATGTATGGTACAAAATTATGAAAAACAAAATTATTCAAGGAATCCTGCATCTCCATTCGTATCTTTCAAGGCTGAGATCTTGCTACAATGTAGACATCAAACAGCAAAACACCTCGGCAGCTCCGGAGCAGGGTCAAGGTAAAAGTAGAGAAGGGGATACCCGTAGTATACTTGAAACTTGAGAAGAGGGGACCGATTAACATGTTGGCTTTCTGGTCTTGATGAGAGATCCATGTCTCTCTGACCATCTTACAGCCTTGTCTTGTAGGTACAATGCCTTGTATGCCCAATGAGGTGCTTGATCTCTTAATTATTTTTAAGCCTAAAATCATTCATAAATGATATATTATATTGTTATATTATATCATTGACATGCTATTCATTCATAAATGAATAATAACTGGCACAGGGAATTCCTCCAAAACTGTAGGAACAATGTAGAATTCACCAACTTAACGCTGACCTAGGACATAAGCAATTGAGCTTATGCCTTCTGCCCACATCTAAACTACTGTCTGCAAATGTACCCCAAATTAAGCACACTTAAATTGTACTGGCTTCTTGCAAAGACAACAAAATTTATTTTGGGCTTGACTTGATGCCATGAAATACAGTAGATTTTTGCAGTGCCTTGATATTATGTAACTGACACTCAGTAAAGTACGCACAAGAAAACAAATACTGAGCTCACTATGTGCTCTCCAAAATGACCCAGCAACACATCAGCACGGTGAGTTAGGGTGCAGAGCAGGACTTATTTCTGAGTGGGTAAGAAACACCATTAAACCTCCTCACTGAAAAAAGAATGAATTCTTCCTGATCACCAGAAACGGAAAGAAGTCAGTAAGTAAAAAGTTCTGAGATTGCAAGGTTATAAAAAGGAAGAGCCTTAACTTTCAAGTAGGATCTGGTAACTTTTATACGCTTTGTTTTGAGTTTCCAGAACCTGACATGATATGCATTTGCTTCCCACAAAACAGAGAGAAAGTGGTGCTTTATTAATGGGAATTGGGCTGCTTTTGTTTCTTCCTGGCTTCTCCATTTGCTTTATTCTTTTTCAAAAACTTGGTGCATGATTCAGAGATCAGGAGAACAGCAATATACATTTCAGAAAAAATAAAAGCAAATATATTTAAAAAATCAGGGGAATACTTGATAATCTACATATTTGTAATTGAAAGCTGTTCAGGAATAACTTTTGTTTTCACTCTGAATTGTTCTAATCCCAAGACAAAAGTCTTTTATGAGTTCCAGGAACTAATAAACCCATCGATCAGAAAACAAGGGATAAAAACATCTGAAATTACCAATAGGATATAAAAATGTATAAATATAAATAAGAACCATCTGTTGAAAAATAAATGATTGCCAAATGTAGAAAGGTAAAATTGATATGACAATCCAAAACATTTTTTCCTTATTTTTAAATAAAGTCTCTTTAATAGGTCCGATGGCCTCTTTAACCATGGATTTCTGAACTTTAATTGTTTTGCATAATGTCTTAACAGTGCTTTAATGAAATTTTGATGGACCCATTTAAAAAAAATTATCCTCACAGTATGGCTGAATTTTAGTCCATGAACTAAAACCAATCTGATTTTGCAGCAGATGTATCTGAAAGTGGATACAGTGCAGTTCTTTCACTGACATCACATTAGCTATTGGAGCTCATCCAGACTCACTGGTGGTTTACACGCAAACCTGACTCACTGTGGGTCTTCCATTCATATCTGATCTGCTTCCAGATCTGATGTCAATGGAAGCACTGTATATTCCATGCTGATGCTATCCAGCTTGGACTCCCTCCAGAAACTTAATGTTTTTCTTCAGTTGCATCAGTGCCTCTGAGCAAAAAGAGAATGACATCCGTATGTTGTAAGATTAAAGCCATGTCAACATTTCAAGTGAAAAAAATGTATGCGCTTGTAGACCTGCAGTAGTATGGTGAAAGGGTGAATTTCTTGAAATAATACTCTTAGTCTCAAAGCTGCTGAGGCCGTTGTGTGTGTTGCGTTTTCCTGAAAGAGGTCAGCAGAAAGATACATGTGGATTGCCATGGTTTTCTTTGGGCTGCTAAATTTTGAACCATGTAATTTAGTGCATATTTTTAAATCAGAGAAGATGATTTGGAAGTAAATATGTTGATGAACTCCCATTTAAAGGGAGAGAAAGAACAGTTAGCTCAGAAAGCTGATGAAGAGGGCTAGTAGCCTATTGCTGCATGTGAACAGGGCTCAAAGGTGTTTTCTGAGGAGAAATTTGTTTTATTTTAGGTGCATAATGCAACAAATACAAACAGATCCCAGGCAATACAAGTCACTTGCCTGCGCAGTGAGACCAGCCTGGCATTTTAAAGTAAGCTATTGAAGAAATCTTCAAACTAGCATTATTCTTCCAAAAGCATGATGTCTTCCAAGTATATTTTAAAATAAGTCATAATGTGAGCTGAATTGTTAGACTTCCATGAGATTAAGATGACATCAGCCCTTGTTTGTTATGGAAATTCAACAGACAAGTCTAAGCATGACCTAAACATGGTCTAAACATGACCCTGATTAACATGACCCCCTCATCTGTGTCTCTTGACCAAAAGTCTGATGACAATTGTTTGAACTGTTTATTAGTTTTTCCTGAGTCTTTATTCATGAAACCACCACCAAGCACCGTATTCAGAGGACTTGGAATATACCAAACTGCTTTGTAATGCATGATATGCAGCAAATCATGCAGCATTCTGCAAGGGTGATCACTTTGGAAACAGCTGAAAAAATTTAGGGTAGGTGCCCTTGTGTTTCTTCACCTCAGAGAGTTTTCATAGCTTTCTAGGGCATTTTCATTCACTGCTATGCTGAAAAGCCACACATGAGAGATCCTTTTTTTATTAAATCTAAACATAAAAAGAAAATTTCACAAATCTGTTGGTCTGGCTGTTTCCCAGTCATATGTCATCTGAATTACATTACCACAATATTCCAGACGTTAAATTAAAGACAGTAGGAGCAAGTATAGTTGACATCTGTGCAAAATTTAAAACTAAGGAACTTCCAGTGGTTTCTTTAATCCCAGCCAAATTATGGCTTTTACCACACTCTTCCTACTATAATGCCAATTTTTTTTTTCTTCTCTCTCTCAAATACATTCACAAGATCATAACCATGCAGCAGCAAGGCACCCTGTGCTGTTCCTGTGTGGGCTTGTCATGCCAGCAGCCACACTGGGGAGAGGATGCTGGCTCGCCCCTGAGGGGTCACTAACCTGGATTCTTTGCTTTTTGGTGTCACCAGGAATTTGTGTTGCCTGTAATAGATAATCTCTGCTGTGCAAAAATAGCTTCCACACCTTGTTTTGCCCAATATAGGAAAGAAATTAGTGAGAGTTTCCTGCTAGGAGGAGTGTCCAGAATTGTGAAGATTGGAGTCACTGGGAGACTGTGAAGCCTGTGTCCTTGGAGATTTTTAAGACTTGCTTTGGCATAGGCATGGCTGACCTGAGCTACAGGGGTTTGGACTAGGTCACCTTCAAGATCCTTCTCCAGGAAACGTTTTTAGTTGTCACTGCTCTATCACTGGGGAAATGGGCAATGGCCATTGTTAGTGGCACAGCAGTGGTTGCTTAAATGTAAATATGACTTCTGACAAGCCCTCCAGAGTGAAGTGGGGGTTTTTTGTGTTTTCTCCTCTCCTTAGGCTCAAATATGGTAACGTCTTCTCACATGCCTAGTGAGCAAAGATGTGGTTAAAGCGAACAAGCAACTTTTCATTCAGGTCAACTAAATGCCCTGATGAACAGTGATGGTGGAGAAAGCCACAACTCAAGGCAAAGCTTTTTGTGGTCAGACAATTAGAAGCTAAATCACATGCACACACTTACAAAGGGGAGAGTGGGAGAAAGCAACGTAGCTATTTGGGCAAGGCTGACACACTCTTGACCTAAATCAGTGGTGCAGCAGAGGCTGCCCACCCTGATGCCACAGGTTCCTCTCGACTCCTGCCCTTTAGTGGCCACCACTGTCCTTGGAGATCCTCTCTGCAGTGTGCCCATGGCACAGGCTGGCACGCATGAGAGCAAATCAGGGTGTCTTGCAATTCCCTGCATCTCTTTGCTTTCCTCTGTGTTTGTTCAGCTGTGAGTATATTTGGAAAATCATTGGTGGTGACTGGGTTGCTTTGACATCGCAGAAGGAAGAATGTGGTAAAGGCACTGTGTTTTCCACATTATCTGTTTGATACTATTCTTCTTTCCTCTTAATAGAAACAATCCACTATGGCTTTGAGATTGCCCTAACCACATAGGTCAGAAAAAAAAATGAAATAATTATCCATTTTGTCTTGGTATGACCAAATGTGAATAGTATTTTCTGTGGAGTTGATCAGGCAAAAGTAAATAAAGAGTTGCATATTGCCTCAGAAGAAAGATAATTATTCTACCATTAATATTTCCATCAAGAACTATTTTTAGTGTCACTTTGCACATTCTTTTCCCATGGAGAGGAATAAAATAACTTGAGAAAACATTGCTGTTTTCTACCACAACAAAATGAATACTTTGCATAGACATATATCTGAATGCTAGTAGAAATTAGCATTTCATTTTCTGTTCTAAATATTAGAATTTGAAGGCTCTAAGGTACAGAAATTAGGGTTGGAATTATACTTGCCTGTTTTTAAAACTCAAAACCATGTTCTACAATATGGGCTTAGAAGAGTTGTCTTGTAGGGACTGCAAATTGTGATGAGAGCAAGGAGGGCCATGTCTTAATTTTGCAGAGCACCAATGGCCCTCTGAGTTAACCCTCTGAGTTCAATGTTGTTAAGGTTTTGCAGTCTTTTAGGCAGTGCACAGAGGAGGGAAAGTAGGATCTTCTAATGCTTTTGAGCAGTTCTGTTTACTATGAATTTCTTATCTCTCAGATGTTATAATGGCAGTGGGAACTCTGCATTGTGTTGCAAGGTAGGGTGGTTCCTGGGACATGGAGGAGACACCCAGTATGGAGGTCAAGCAGACCATGAGAAGGACTATGCTACACGATGGCTGAACTACCAGCCTTGATTCTTCCTCACCTAACCAGCTCACACATTTGTAAATGAAACTGGCACCCACCACATGTATGCTGCGCCTTGTTTGTCAGGCAGAATGTACCCATTGATCTTATTGCTCTTAGGAAGGATGACTTGAGACTTCCCCTTTCCTGGACTGCCAGCAAAAGGTGGTAATTAAAGTGTATGTAAAGACTCCACCATATCTATTATTTGTTTGTTAGGTCCTGGCAACTCGCCCTTGGCAATGCAAGGCTGAAATGTGAATTACAACCATCCTCTGTAACATCTTCACTTTATGATCCAGACCTCAACACAGGCAAAGTGAGTTTTAACGAAGTGTGTGGAGAATGTCCTGTGAGTAAGTCTGTGCATATTGTTCTCTATGAGAGAACAGAGAAGATGGAAAGATATGTGGTGTTTTATTTCTATTTCCTTGTTCTTTTCATTTACTTGCTATTCAATCATGATTTTTACACCACTACAAACAATGAGATTTGAACAAATAGTCCAACTGTTTTTTAGCATCAACCAGATATCTGATATCTTCTTGGCAATCTGGGATCCACAAATCAATGAATAAATTGCCATCACCCAGTGAATAAAATAGTAATCTGAATAAGCACAGCACAGATGTGCCCTTTCACTTCACTAACATGTACTTTAGACAGAATACCTTAAACATGATGCAATTTTACTTTTCATAATACATGCTTCTTTGTGAAACAACATATGTCTTCGGTTGTGATGGTTTGAAGGTACTGCTATAAACGATGGCTATTATTGTGTCTGTTGCTGTTGGCTAGTCATTCCAGAAACCTTTTTTTCCCTGCTGGTAGAAGAGATCATTTTAACATAAATTAGCTCAGTAAAAATATTTATTAAAACAACAGTTGACAATCTGCTCCTCCTAGCATGCATCCTGTATGGTATTAGAGTGAAAGCACATATTATCATGTTACTAAAAAGAAAGCTAGTGAAATAAAAAGATTTATAAAAGAATAACGGTAAACAATCTGCTCAATCAGACATCCTAGCTACTTAGGTGTGTAATTATAGAAATGACACAATGTTTATGCAAGTGTCTTCAGAATAACAATAAATTGCAATGTGTTTTCTATCAAGGAAGGTTTACTTAAATAAATATGAGGTTAGCCCTGTGAGGCTACTTACATGAAAACAGAGGAGTAAACAGGGAGGGGCATTCCCTAATGCACAGTCAAAAGGGCATAAAGGCAAGGCTATGGAATATGAGGTTTCATTGTTGTCTGAAAGGTTAGTGCTCAGTCTCAATTTTCTTTAGCTGCGTTTCAGGTATTTGTGCAGAAAGGCTGGGCGGCGTAAACAGACCTTAAAACTGTGACACTCAAGGTTCTCCACTGTGTCAAGAGAATGAGAAGTTGAAAAGGTGGGAGGATGCCTGTTTACATTTAGTGCTCATGTGTGTCTTGCTTTGTCATTGTTTCTGTTCCATTTTTTTATATCTTGTTTGCTTCGAGTCCAAGAAAAAAAACCCCTGACCTCTAAGTCTTACTTCTAGATATTTCTCCAAATCACTCAACTTACAAAGCAAATTCATCCTCTTTGCATCAGATTCTTACTCTTTATAGCCCTCTTTCATCTCTAATCTTGCCACTGTGACAGGAAAATGTGCCCTGTAGCAGTGCCTTATGATGTCAGAATGAGAGGCTTCTGGCTGGATGAGCAAAAGAGTATTTAAAAGGCAATTTTAAATGTATGAATTCTGACCACATAGTCATCACTAGCCTCAAAACTGAAGGGAAAGGCCTCTCTGTAGCTTAACCTGCAGTTTGCTTTCTGCAACCTCTAAAATACCACAGTGTAGAATGCTCTGGTGGTTTGAGGGGTAGCCTTCTGCATCCATTCTGTGCCAGGGTTCGTGATGGCAGTGTCAGTCCCTGGAGTGTTGAGTCCTCACTGTTTTTGACCCGTGTGTTTTCTGTGGCATTTCAGCAGATTTGAAACTGGCAAACTGCTCTACTCTAGTAATCAAAATAATTTGTCATAGCCTTTGGGTCACATGAGTAACCTGTTCCCAATCCAGCTGTTTCCCTATAGTACTATGGTCGTAACAGACTCTGCTCCCTGGTGGACATTACCTCACACCCTCAGCTTGGGCTGGTCCGAGGCGACCTTCTACCGGTGCTAGTAAAACTGGATTGGGTTGCCTCAAGTGTGCAAAAAGATTTTGGCCACTTTTGCCATAGGTGGAAGCGGAAGATGGGATCAAGGGTCAGTAATCTGAGGTGAACGCTCTGAAAATTTGGGTTCAACGCGTATTCTATAATAGCGTGATAATACAAAAAGGGCAGCAACAATTGTTGCTGTGGGGAACAGTGATCCTCTTCTTATGTAGCCTGCTAAACCCTTCCAGGTACTTCTCAGGCCTGTCCTATAGCATTCTGCAGATCACAACTGTCTGAGATTTTCCAGACAGGATCTTGGTTTTCCTTTTTTCAGTATATTATTTGTGTTGTGTTATGGTAGCAGATGTGCAGGAAAATTTACGGTTCTGACTTAAAGAATTTCCTGGCTGTGGTGGAGCTTCTAACCCCTGAGGACCCTGGAAAGTAACTGTTTCATAGGAAAAAGATGTGAAGATCAGTAGTATTATAACTGATTTTGAAAACTAGGTTATCGTCATTTTTACTTGGGATTGTTACCCTAAGGTCGTTGCCTTTTCTCCTTGAATAAGCCTGAATTACTCCTTTTTTTAAAACTTTTCACTACCCTTCCTCATGCTTTGCTAAAGTTTCCAGTGGGGATCCTGAAATATCAGCATTATGTTTGCAAGTTGTGCAAGGAATTTAACACACTTAGATGTAATCCAGAGTTGAACATAGATGCCAGGAATGACCAGAAATATTTTGAAATTCTTGTGGATTTGGGTCACTAGGGCCCTTGGTGTGAACAAACACCCTCTGCTTACTGAGCTCAGGAGGAAAAGGGGACCAGAAACAGCTATAGATCAAAGAGTGCAACACCTCTAAGTTCAAATCCATTTTCTGAAGGACAACATGGCAGTTAAGAGTGGACACTATTTCCACAGCTAGCAATGAATCAAGGCACTCCTGGGCAAGGACAGGGCTGGATATGCAGCAAAAATTAACAAGATTCTGCAAATCAGCTGCTGATTTGACATTCAGGGACACTCCTTCTACCAGCAGAGTTATCCCAAAAAAACACACAGTATATACCACACTTTTAGATCCTTGGCTTCAGGGTGGTGCATATCACATCTTGACTGTACAGCTGTAACCCTTCTGCTGCTGGGACACTTGCTCCGGGCTGTGATTTTCTCCAAATCAAATTTGACACAGGGCACCAATCCCCAGGCTTTGACCAGGGTCTTAGGTCTTTCAAAGCTGGCTATGTTTGCATTGAGGAGCTGGAGGTGAGCACTACAGCAGTCTGCATAAATGTATTAATCAAGTTGGGGTGACCCTTGCAGTGGGGTGACCCTGCAGTTCTGGTACATCCAGTCAGTGCCAGGTTACCAAATGTTGATGTCATCTGCGAGCCTTTGAGTTCTTGGACTGTATTGAACCAAGCTGTAAGTCCTCCTACAGTGGGAAAAGTAAAACGACTTTTGGGGCACTTAAGGAGACTGTGTAAAAAGATTGGAAAGTTGTCAGCACTTGCATGATTTAGCCTAAATCCTCTCAGCAGAGTGAATGTTCACAGTCTGAGGGGAAATCTTGCCTGTAGCTGTGTGCAAGCCAACTAACTTGGTCTGAAAGGACCAAATTAACCTTGGATAAGAGCTTTTTGTGCATGGATGGTTAGTGGATTAAAGGAGATGTCTAAGTGAAAGCCCAAGATAAGCGAGGGGAAGGAGCAGCCCTGGCCGTACACTCATTCGACCTGTCCCTGTTTCTCTCAAGAGTAATTTCTTGTCTGAAATAAAGACATGGAGGTGCTGGAGCATGTCCAGAGAAGGGCAACGGAACTGGTGAAGGGTCCAGAACACAAGTCTGATGAGGAGTGGCTGAGGGAGCTGGGGTTGTTTAGCCTGGAGCAAAGGAGGCTCAGATGTCACACGGAGGGCCATGATTTGGTGGTGGGCTTGGCAGTGCTGTGATAACAGTTGGATTTGGTGATCTCAAGAGTCTTCTCCAACTGTAAAAATTCTAGGATTCTCCCACCCCACGCCTTGGTGCTGTGGGGCTGCAGCTGGCCTGTGTTTCCCAGCCCCTCTTCTCACATGTCTTCCAGGGCTGCTGACAAAACTAAACAGGAAAATAGGGCCCACCATTTAAAATTTATTTACTGAGAGCTGGTAGCTTTCTTTAGGTTTTTTCAGACCCACACACACTTAAGAGGTGAATAAAGGACCACCTGCCACTCCCCAGCATGTGGCCACCGTGGCTGCAGCCCACCAGACATCCAGGAAAAGGGATGGCACTGCCTCCAGGAGGCACATTTGGTATGAGTGGAACTTGTGTACAATCACTCTGTCAAGCCTTGTTTTAAAAGTCATTGTAGCTTGGAAAACATATACCCCATGATAGTTTTAGTAGGAAGAAAAAATATGTCTTTAATTGAATCGCTTTTTAAGTGGGTTCAGTCACTTATCCCTTACGTGGGACTTGGCTGTCTGACATCAGATCATTGTGCATTGTTAAGCTGAGTACAAGCAATTACTGCATCTATTTTTGGAGTGAAAAACTTGCATCCATCAGGCCCCAACTCTGGCAGGGGTGGCAGCACTGGGGTCCACGAGTGCAGTAATCCTTTTTGGACATTGCTTTCAGGGAGCAACTGACCTAACTAACCCTAACTGACCCATATTGCCATCTGTGGCCTGGGTTATGTGTTCCATCTATATCCCACTTGCTTGGGAGAATAAAGATGACTCATGGCAGCTGGTGGCATTTGCAGGACATAGAGAGGCTGCTGCATATTGGCTCCATGCTGATACAGGATTGGTGACTGCCTGGCAGTTAGAGATGAGACTATTCCTTATCAAGATGCTTCCAAGTTACTGAGAATAAAAAAATGAAAGGCTGTCTGGAGATGCTGCTCAGCACTGCTAGTGTCTTGGAAAAAGCCATCCAGAGAAAAATGACAACAGCATATGCAGAGCAGGAATTACAGGCAGAACAACTAAATCAGGAGGTCTTTAAGATTCAAAATACAACAGAAGCTGCCTTAAACCATTTCTTTCAGGGCTTCTTTTGTGTACCTCAGAAAGGAGGAAGTATCTTACTTGCTGTTGTACTGGGAACTCTCCTGTGGCTCAGACTGGTCTTCTTGCAGTAAAAGTCATACAGTAACAGTCCCAGATGTCCTTTAAGTTGAAATTTGGATCCAACCTGCTGTGTAATGAGCAAAGATCAGGGAATTACAAAGATGCTTATGACCAGTTTTTGATTTTCTGAATTTGACTGGAGACTAAATGGATTAGACCGGAATCTGCCCTCATTATTGCACTAAAAATATTTTACTGTAACTTTGCAGATGGCAAGCTGGAGATAATATCCATGCCATTATATTTAAGATATAAGTCAGCCTTATAAGTAAACCTGTTATTTGCCCTATTATGCAAGCAAAGCAATGCAAAGACATTTACAGCAATTACATTGATCTTATATATCAAGGGACAAAATGAAATTAATATAAAAATACATATATTTATGTTCTCTAACCAGAAGCTGGAGTTAATAATAACTGAAGTTTGGAGTTAATTGTAACTGAAGCTTGGGCTATTCATTTTTATGTTTAGCACAAGCCCCCTGAGGTTTCTCTGACAAGGATTTTATAGCCAGAGACAAAACATTTCACCACCCCTGGAAACATACGTATTCCTGTCAAGTCGGTTGTTGGAGGAAAATAATCATCTTGCAGGAACATGCCTAGAAATGGTAGGATTAGGTTAGTCATGGAAGCTCTCTCTCTTAACTCCTATATATTGCAGACAGTAACAATCACTGGGAAAAATTAAAGGACTCAGATACAGACAGCAAATACAGAAAATGCCTTCATTTTCAAACCTGTCTAGACATACAATTAGCAATAAGCAGAACTAGCAAGTGGGTGAACTCATTCCTGAGAGTTGGAATTTCATTAGCCTGTGTTTGTGCTGACTGGGAAACAGCTTTCCCATCCTGCACAATTTAAGATTTGTCTTCTATTTCTCATACCTTTCACCAGAATGGAATCCAAAATTTACAAAGACGTTTTGTGAAGCACGATGGTCTGTGGAAGTTCTTCCCAGCCTTTAGGGAGTTTGGGGTGAAGTGGCTGTGCTATCTCTTTCTGCTTCTCAGGTGGGAGAGGCTCCTGTGTTTGCGCTCCTCCCTTCTCCCTTTGGCAAAAAGTACCCGTTGGGCAAGAAAGATTATACAGGTTAAAGCTCAGTGGAAAATAACTCTTCAGAAGCCTTTTGATTTTGATGAAAAAGCACTTTCTTTTGCTTTATAAAAGGGAAACACAACCCCCATCCTGTAGTAGCTCTGTTTTGTATGCAAGCAAACACAATTCCCCCCAACAATAGCTTTATTTTGCATGCAAGAGTAGACACATTTCCCTTTGTTAATTTTTGTAGAGTACTTTTAATAGAAAACGATATTTGGTGCTAAGCATTAGTGCAGCTTGCTGGCAGCTCCTTTGCCTGGTACCCCATGTGCCCCACTGAGTCCTGAGCCACTCTGTTGTGCTGTGAATCAGCACCTCTCTGTGTTCCCTCCATGTCTTGTAGCTTCTTGGTGTGTGCAATTATAATCATATACTATGCTTTAATTTGCTTTTTTAAGCAGACATGGCTTCAGGCATCCTCTGTGACAGGAGCAGTTAGTCTGAACTGCTCTATGAACCTGTCCCTGCCCCTTTGACTGGCATCCTTTTGGCATTTTGTGTCTAAGACAGAGGAAGGGAAAAAGCCAAGCATGGAAACTGAAATCATTACATTAATATGTGTGAACAAATAACATGAACGTGCTTTCTAAGCCCTGATACCCTTGTTTTTAATTATTTCCACAGTCTGAAAGAGATTTCTTACAAATGTTTGTCACTGGAAAGAGTGCACAAGGAATGATTGACACAGGTAGGTAGACAGACAAATAGACAGCTACCTAAAGGGAAAGACAAAAGTGGCAAATGTGGAAAACTTCTGTTTGAACTACACTGAACATTATGTCCTGGAGACTTTCACGATGGAGTCGGAAGACCTTGGGTCTAGGTAAATGTAGTCTGCCAAGGTTTCATGATAGAGAAGAAAGCAAAAACATCATGCATAAAACATGTCCACAATACATGAACTACAACCAACTGGGTCACCTGGCAGAGTAAGAAGGGCCAGATGACAAGACCTGGAAATTCAGAGCAGCTGCACTCTAATCCTGGTTGCTATTTATTATTTATTCACTTTATTCTGCCTAAGCTGGGACATGCAAACCAACACAAATTTGTTTTGCCTTTTAGAGTATGTTTGAACAGACAAAAGGATGCCTGTAAGTGGGTTTGCCTCATGTGAGAGCACTTACCATAATCAACAAGGAGCAGGTGGGGAGGTGATGTGTGTCAAGGCAGGACTTAGCAGCATTTTCTAGATTCAGAGTCATCTAAAGTATGGGCTCTTGTGAAAGGACACGTAGCCCTGGGTCCTACAAAGCATGAAGTCTGTTGCAGTAGCGTTCATCTTGCTTGCCTGCAGTCATCCCTGAGGGTAAGTACCCTGAAGCCAGCCTTGCTAATTGTAATGCTGCCAGGAGGCAAACTTAAATACTCGTCAGAATAACCTACATCTGCAGTAAGACTCTTTGCTTATCAATTGTCTGTAGTAAGATTTCTCATCAAATAAAAATTCCTTTCATGCTGGAAAGAAATAACTAGAAAAGAAAGCCAATGCTGCTTTTTGCAGGAAGTCATGGTTTGTTTTTTTTTTCCTTCTGTTTGTCTTGCAAGTGGCGTGATGTGAGCCTTCTCTGAAGAAGAAAGCACATAGCTACAGTTAGCTCGGGAATAAATATGCTCTGGAGTACAAAAGCCTGAGCTCCACTTTAACCGCAGCAACATGACTTCTGTTTTGGAGCTGTTTCACATCTATCCAAAGAGAGGCACAGGCAGCTGGAGTTCACAATTGAGTGGAAAATAGCATATAGACATACCCATATGTAGGCTGGAGAACCTTTTATGCAGACAAAGAAATAAAGAGACATAAAAGGGAACACATCTCATGTTAATATCAGCTAGAGAAGTTTGATGTGATTTTCACCTAGCAATGCAGTGAAGGATTTAGCTCTGTCATCTTGCTCAGGAATGGAAGATTGATGCTGAAATGGTATAAACTATACTTGCAGAGTAGATTATTTTTTTTATGTGTTGGTCAAACTGTATGTTTAAAGGAGGAAGTAGATGCTCTTTCCCAGAATTGGCCATCACTGTGTGTGGCTATTTCTCAAAAAAAGAAAGGCTTGCGTTGGGTTCACAGGTCTTGGGTAGTGTAAATCAAGTCAAGGCTTTTCCCCAAATTAGCTTACTTAAACATCAGTGGTAGACTTGCACCTCTATGGCCAAGGAAGACCTGACATGGAGTCTGAGAGACCTTCCTGAGGGTCTGCGTCTTAAGCAGCTATGCATGTTATGTCTTCACAACTATGCTTTGTAACAAAACCCAACGATGATGAAGATTGATAACATATTGACAGTCTCTTTGCAAGCTGAGTGACCCAACAGTTTGGCTTCATCAGCAGCCACAAAAAAAGCTCTTTGAAGTTTCTTGCCTGAACTTTAGTTTGTTCTCTTTGGGCCTAAGTTTCCATCTCTCTTTTTGTAAGTGAGATATGAAGCAGAAGCCATAGTCTTTGAAGGAGATCTGGCAAATATTTCAGCCATGATCTACTCCTATTTTATTACTGGGCTTCATTTTTTTTTGTAGCTTCAACTCTGTTGTTGTCCCTGATGAAGTAAATGGTGATACAGAGCAATGTCTTTTCAGTTTTTTCTCCTCCTAAATGAATTCTAGCTTTATTTCTCAGCATAATGCAGGCCCTACATCTAGCTTACCTTTGATTTATGTTCTGTTGAAAGTTATGAGCCTTCATGAAGCCTGCTGGCTAATAATTAATTAAGATCATTTTAAGTGATTAATCTATTGTTCTGCATGATCTTTCCAGAACACATTTAAGATGTCTGATGCAATGTTTATTGTCAGTCCCTTTAATGCAAGTTTTCTCTATAACTGCCTGCCTTTATTTTCCATTTGCATCACTTGCCAATGATTGTCTGTACAAGCCTAATGGTTTACAGTAACCCTTCAACAATTAGGTACTTGAGGTGAACACACTTAAGAAGATTTTTTACAAAAGTCTAGTATTTCACCCAAGTACTTTATGAACAGAAAGCCAAGTGCACTAAATGCATCAGCATTATGACAACCTAAACCCATTTGCTGTGGTATTGAGGACTGACACACAAATGACCCTGGGCCTCAGTACATGGAAATTACTTGTAATTACTCTATATTTTTCAACCCTCAACATGTTCATCTCATAACTCTTTGGTAGAGACGATTTGAGCTGTCTCTAGCATTATCACAGGGAATTCTGAGATCTCTGTTGGAGTTCTCCATTTTGCAGCTGGGTAGCTGACCCATTTTTGTTTAGGGCAATGTGTCTTTGGTTATAAAATCATCATTTTTTTTAAGCCTCTTTCAGGGAGACAAGTGGATGTATTTTTTTACTGAATGTGACATTTTTAAATAAATAGATGTTATTTGCCTGGTTCTTTTTAATGTCTATTTCATGCAAAATGAAGGTATTTGGCCTAGAATTTCAACTTGATTTATATCCACAATTTCCCTCAACATATTTCAGTCTAACTGGTATCAAAACATGAACATTAGTTTTAATCATTACTAAAGGTTTCTGATTGGTTTAATAGTGAGAGGGATTGTTGGCTTTGCTTATTATTTCTTCATTTCTCAAAAAATGACTATTGAATTCACTAACTTTCATCTAAAATCTGTTACTTTGAAAACCTGTAGGAAAGAAGACCTTGAAAGAATATCTTACCATAATTTCTGTCACTCTATCCAATCTTGGCACTATCTCTCGCTAGCTAGAATCACTGCTATACCTTGGAAGTAGCAACTTTGTGAAATAAAATGGCACCAAAGTGCTCAGTCTATCTGCTAGGTAGGAGTCTTCTGAATTTCACTGCATGTTCTACTGAAGTACTTTTTTGTGTGTGTTTATTTACACTAGTGAGCCAATAGAGCTGTGAAAATAGGATAATTTCTCTATTCCAAGTCATCAGGAAATAAAGTTTTTCCTTTAGGAGGCCAAGATACTTAGGAGTGGACAGAACGCAAATCAGAAGTGAAAAGGATTAGATTCCCACTTGCCCAGGGGAGGTTCCCATCTGTTCTCAATGAAGTGCATCAGTATTTTTGCTATTGACTCTCTTGAGAAAATGGTCAGGCTATCATTTGAAGGAGGAGAAGCCATTTAGACCTTTTGTATTGTTCATTAAAATAAAATGCTTTGGCTAAGCAGACTTGTAGCCATCTGAAGCACCTGAGTAAGAAATAAATATTCCCGGTTTTACAAAGGTGCAAATCCCTAGAAATTAGATAGTCTTGCCCACCACAGCAGCAAGTCTATATAGGTTAAGAAGGTGCTTCAGTAGCTCTTATACCCCAAGGAAGGCAACTTCTACAAGTCATCGAGGTTGTGTCTGTTCCTACTACCAGCCTGGATGCTCTCCTGGCAAAGAGCCAAATAAACATAACCTCACCCTCGCCTTTTGCCACCAACCTAAAGGAACAACACGCTTTTGGTACACAGAATGCGTTCTGATCTGACCACTTGGACAATACGTTTTCCAGTAGTTTGTCTAGTCTGTCAGCCTGAATAGTCACATATTTTTGCTGATGTGTTTCTTTTGTTACCTTCAGGAAAGAACTGGAAACTCTAATGCCAGCTCAGGGTGAGGTGGGCTACATGATAGAACAATATTCCAGATTTTTACAGCTGCTGAGTAAAAAATTGGTATTGGTTACCCTCCAGCTTGGGCAGGATGATTGTAATTTTTAAAATGTGCAGCTTGTTACTTTCCCCTTTAAGCCAATCTAATCCCTCTTAGTCTTTTTTCTTTTTGCCTTTACAGTGGGTAACATAGGTATTGTGTAGGCTGTGTTTAACGTCGGGCTTTTGCTATTCAGAGAAATGGGCATTGGGCTCAATATACAAAACAAAAACGTGAAGTAGCCCTAATGAATTAGTCTATTAACAATGGAAATTATGACATATTGCAAGAGGATACTAAAAAAAAGGAAAAGAAATCCTTTAAAGCAATTATGAGGCACAGAGCAAACTCATACCATCCAACCCAGTGTAAGATAAGACCTCACCAAAGAAGTTTTCTAGTTGGTAGATAAATGTGCATGCACAGAATTCCCTATTCTGACTGGTCTTAGGAAACCTTCTCAGCAGTATCTGTAGCCGTCTTATTGAAGTTAAGAGTCCTACCTAGTAGTAATGCTGATGTGGGAAATCAGCATCTGGCACCAGAACAATCATGTTCTTCATTGATAACCAGACTCCAAGAGGACATCTTTTGTGATTCTCATACATGTCTTTCAGAGTCTCTACTGGTCAGGAGGCTCTGAAATGTTCACCTGTATACAAGTATATCACAAATGTACAATTTCATCAGCCTGCCCCTCTTAAAAGAGCGTGCCCCATCAAATTGCTCTGCAGTTTTTAAAAACTTGAAGTTCTGTTGTCAGTAAACACATCAAGGTGGGCCATGCAATGTAACAGCTTAGCTGCTGGCAGGGGATGTAAAGCTGCATGAAATCAGTCTTTACCATTGCAGGAGTATTTGTGGAGTCTCATGATAGTTACTGCCCTGACTTTTTAAGGAGCAGATAGTTTTCACTGGCTTTGGTCACTAGTTCCTGAGAGAAACTATTAAAATTCAACGTAGCATTGCTAGTTGAACCAGCTAAGAATGTTTCCATCTATTTGCTCTTACAGCTCCAGAAGGATATGTGATTCAAATTCCACTGGGATTTCTCTTTTATCTTTGCAGTCAAAAATATTCCTATATTTTTTTGCTTTTCCCAGAGCAATATAAGAGCTGTGTGCTAACATGTGCTGCAAAAAATATGTTTTAAAAAAGTAGATTGTAACTATCTATTTGAATAACTTGGATTTAGTTCAGCTACAGTTCCAACATCTTTAATTGTATTTTCCAGTATTATTCATAGGATCTTGTTTGCAAAGAAGTAAGCTGCTTTTGCCAACTGTCTTGTAAAAAATGAAGTTTCTTGCATATTCTCACAAAAATATGTCAAAGAGCTAGCAAGGTTTAAAGTGACAACTATGGAGCAAAAGTTATAGTATGTTAAATCACACAGCAAGAACAAAGAATTGTCATAATAAACAGTCCCGCACATATACAGCCTGTAGATTCCTCAGGAAAACCTATTTATCAGAAAAAAGAACTTATCTACACAAATACAGTTTGTAATCCATTAAACATGTGAGGAATCCTATCTGTAAAGGCCCTGTGCTATAATGCAGAGACATCTAGAACAGAGACATTGAATGGAATAGATATGTGTTAAACACCTTGTCTCCAAGTAGTTGCTGAGCACCACATGGTACCAAGAATAAAAATAGCCTAAATAAAATGATGAGCTTCACAATCTCTGTCAGAGCCAAGACTCTCCAGAAATGTGGAAGGCAATAGAAGGAAATTTGGTAGACACTTTTCTCTGTGTTTGTAAGCAAGTAGTGCCAGTAGAAATGAAGACATTCAGAAGGTAGCCTTGTTTTTGACAGTGGCTGGTTCTGAAAAGCTTGTTACAGTTAACAATGTTCTGTTATTATATAAACCAGAAGCTGACTGTGAAGTGGTAGTACAGAAATGTAAGGAACTCTGAATTTCATGTAAAAATGAAACATATGTGTACAGAAGAGTAAGCAGTCTTGCAATTTTGAGGGCAACTAAGAGGAGAATGGGTCCTAAAGGGATCTGGGAAGAAAATTCAGAGAAAATACTGGAAAACCTAGAGTGAAGCTGAACAAAGCTCTTATAAGGTACTCGTTAATGTATATTAGGAAGGAAAAAGTTGACTTGCCACAGTCTGCAGAGTGAACTCCACAGTTCTTTGACACTGGAGGATTGATTCGGTGTGCAAAAATCTCTCCAAAGCCCCAATTCTTTCAGGTAAAAAAGGATATAAAGCTCTGTCTTGGATCAAAATGAGAACGTGGCAGCATGTATACATTGGACAACTACTACTTAAAGAGATAGTGTCCAGTGTGTGGCCAGCACAGGCAAAGGGTGACAATTATGTTTCTTACTCACATGAGCTCCACATGCCAGAAACAAATATAAAGACCATCAACCTAAAAGTAGATGTGAAAACTGTTATTTCAAAGCTACACACTGACACGTAAACCACTGTTTCCAGAAACTATGAAATGAGCCTAAAGAAAAGCCTCAAAGATGAATTGATGAAGAATGTTATTTATATACATCAGCCAAAGAAATATTTGTGGTAGAGTACCAGTTAAACAGTAACAAGAGTATGAATGCTACTTCTTGAGGTAAAGGAGGCTAGTTCTTTTATTTTATCCAGGGATGTGATGCTGAAGTGTTAGAAGCAAAAATAAATGAGGATAGCTTTAGAACGTTTCAGAGGAGGGTGCTTTTACACCTACTGGACTACTACCGGGCTGAGTGCGCCCTCCCATTGCTACAGCAGCGCTGCATTCATTATCCTGCTGAACTTCGAGACTGTCTCACCAGAGAGATGCATGTGGTACAATGTGGCACTGTCAAAACAAATGACTAGCTGCTCCTTGATGTTAGTGTTTATGTATCAGAGGAGACATAAAAGTTCAGGTGTCAGTCGCATCACAGACTAACTGGACATTGTTGTTAAGGTAGGTTAGCAGACAGGCTTGGGTGTTCCTGGAATGCTGTGTTACATGAACACAGCTTACTTGTCATTCACAGGGAGCTCTAGGGAATACCTGTGTGGCATCAGGGCTGTTCAGAGACATGTGCTAGGAAGTACTTAGTGTCCAGGAGAAAGTGGAAATGAAGCAGTCTTTGCCAAGGTCCTTGCTGCACTGAATAGCACAAGGAGATTGAATTCATAGGATTAACTGTTTCTATTCTACAATTCCCTAATCAGTATTATCCTGTAGCCAGAGATGGGGCTTTAGAAAGCAGTTCTCTTACGCAATGACACAGAGCAGTGACTGAGGCTCCTGTCCCTGACTTTTACAGCAAAGCTAATTTGAAGAATTCCACTTTTTTCCTGCCTCCAATATGAAATATTTCAGTGAAAATACATTGAAAATTTTGTGTCTTTATCAGCACCTGGAAAGCAGAAGACAAGTTTTCTTTTTTCAGTTTTAAGTTTTCGTTTTCCACACCTTTGAAAAAGACAAAAGTTCTTTTTTAGCTCTAAAGGAAATGTCAAGAGAAATCATTAGCAGAGTTTTTCACCTAGCTCCAATGTCATTCTTCAAGTAGCTCTACCTTTTTCAGCTTTCTGATGGCAGTGTTAAACTAGGCAATTCATAAAATTTGGTAGCTGTTATCATTTGTGATAGGAATTGTCCTGAGGCAATGCATTTGTTCAACTGATCTATTTCTTCTTTTAATTAGGATTGATATACAAGTTTCATCTGGCTGTCGAATCAGTCTCCAGCCGACTCTGAACTTTTTGCGGTTGTTTAAAATGATGGCAGTTTCTTGACTGGTTCCTCCAGTGCTACTTCTCTGCTTTGAGGAGACTGGCAGTGGTGGGTTTGAACAAAGCAGGAGGAGTGGATGTTTAGTAAAATTATATCTAACATAACAGACTGATCAATGTCAATTTCCTTTTAAAGAAATGTTCTCTGGAAGGTACTGTAATGCTCTGGATGGCATAAATGGAAATGGCTGGAAAGAACATGTACAACATAACTTTCTCTTACATTCAAAACAGCCCTTTTATTCAGAGATGCAAAAGTAAAAAAAAAAAAAAAGGAAAAAAGAAAAGTCACCATAGATAACCTCCAGCCCCTCCTTTAACATCACCACCAAACGTATAGGATAGGACATGCTGAGGTCGTTAGGCTATTTGTTACCTGGGAGCTTTATGAAACATGTATTCTGTCAGCCACTCTGGCTGCTGCTTGGTTTGCAGATCTATGGGAAGATGTTTTGTTGAGTAAAAGGCAAATGGCCTGTGGTGTACCTGCCTGAGTTAATGATAAACTAATTGCAATTACACCATGAAGGAGCTGAAGTCCCATCCTTATAAAACAGAAGAAGTAACTGTCAGGGCGTTCACACTTGAGAACCCGAAATTTTTTAAGTTTTTCTTCCCTTGTTTGGTAATAGCCTCATTTCTTTAGCTTTCCCTGTGAAGTCCCACCTAATTTTTAGGAGGTGAAAAAGGTGGAATATGACATATTTGGCATTGAGGAAGATGGGGAGAGTGGCTTGCATCAAATACAATGGCCACTATGTCCAGATATTGACTTTGATTTCAGAAGAAGTGTGAAAAAACCCTAGTTATTGTATATTACTACCAATTTTCTCTGCATAAAACAGAGGTCATATATGACTCTAAAAGGCAAAGATTTGGGCATAATAATTAAGTAATATGACTGAATGCTAGGATCAGGTATTTAATCACATAAGAATAGTTGCATACCTCATTGACTATGAAAATGCTCCCTGTGTGCTTTTTGGAGTGTGCCACATATTGCAAAGAATATATTATCCTGGAAATATTAATGGTAAGTCATTTAAGATCAGTAGCTGCCTTCTTTTCAGAACAAATCAGACATGATGTTACATTTCTGCTTTATTGGACTTGCTCTTTTGGGGCCATTTACTCAATCCTTCCTTGCTAGATTAGGAACCTCTTGAACAAATATAGTTCACTTTTTTCATCTTGATATACCCTCGCAGAAGCCATTAATTGCCCAATGAGCCCAATGGACAATTAATGGTTTCTGTGGATATTACATCAAAATGGTTATATAAGAAACTTATAAATGGAGCATAGCATAAAGTTTAAAGAATACACACAGGATCTGTGTTCTGATTTCCATATCCAGCTTTTCTACTGATTTGGATTACGACCCTGAAACACAGGCCTAGCAGAGGGCTGCAGAGTGGGATCCCCCCTCAACACAGACAACCTGAACACCTGACTAGGGCATGCCAATAAGATGGATAAAAGAGTGAAATGACAGCAGTTTTGAGAATGTAAGTGCTCTATTTTGTACTTTATGAAGATTTCTTATATCCCTTGAGTTTCAAGAAGTCAGACAACTACAGCCTTGTACTTGAAGAGCTAAAGGAGAGCTCTTTTGGTTACATGAGCTAAGGAGGTGGCAGAAGAGCTGAGACACAGCATCTCTTCGTGTGTAATGGTCCTGTGGTCCACTATGCCAACAGTGGAAGAGTCAGCTGCCAGCAGGAGTGCATTGCTTCCCCAGGAGCATGCTTAAACCACCAGCTGGGGTGCTGTAGGCATGGAGAGAGGCCAGAAAGGGGGACACCTCCACTACAAGCTCATTGTCTGAAGCAGCACACTACCAAGCTGTGCTTCTCCCCTTCCTCCTCTTGAATGCCATGAATCTGAAGATATACATCACATTACATCCTGTCTTTGATGAGAGTGCAGTTTTTCTGCTGAAATGAACTCACAAGATGCTCTCACAGGGAGACAACACTGGGACCCTGACTTCCTTAGGCCAGGGAAGGAGGGAGCTGCATCCAGAGCTCCTCTTTCCTCCTTGAACTTTCCAAACGTCAGCAGTCATTGTGTTGGAGACAAGCAGGGGATCCATGCCGCTTTAACTAATGGGAACACATAGCAAATTTATGAGGGATGTGAAGGAGCAAAGGTGTAACCTTGGGTCTCTGCTGAGCTTCGACCGGGGGGAAGTACAGTGGCAAGAGCAGGATGCTCAGAGGGGCTGTCTGAGGTACCTTGAGCACACTCAGGCAAAACCACTAGTTTGGGGATTCACAGCTGAGTAAGTGTGTTTAGGACTATGCTTTTCAGCCATTCTTGCAGTACATCCTGGAATCAGATCTTAGTCTTGGTTACTCACTTTTGCCATCTGTTGGAGTGGATTAATAAATACTTTATATGCAGAATAAAATATGAATATATATTTATATGAAGAGATCTATGGAGTTTAGTTTACAATCTTTCCATTTGTTTTAATTAATACAGAAGGGAAGGTATACACACAATGCATGTTATTTCTGATGTAAAATTGACAGTGGGCATTTCATTAAGAACATAGAAGTTACGAATATGCTGCCCTTCTTTTTATCAGCCAGTATTTCAATTACCAATATATCCTGTTATACTTCCACAGAAACATCTAGATGTAACCTATGTAAAAGAATGTACATCATGATGCATAGAAACACATCATACAAAGATCACAGTGAAGAACAAATCACCATATTAAAAAACCTAACTCAATTCATTCAAAGATGAATAAGTAATTTATTGCTTTTGAGTATGAAATGTCATAAAATTCTGGAATCTGAGAACATCTCCACTGTTTATGGTTGGGTAACTTTACTTTTTTAGCTTTCTGACTGGAATAATGTAGACTGACACTACAGAAATTTACGTATGGAAATAACTTTACACATCAGTAATCTTGTTTGATTCAAATGTAACTAGTAAATTCATGTCGCCCTATTGCTTACTTAGAAGGAGTGAGTGTGTTTTCACTTGTATATGGAACACATGCTGACCTTTGTTAAAAGAAGAAAATATGGGCACATATAAATGTGAAAAGAGATAAGAAAAGGAAAAATGTGCAAGGTGAAAGTAAAATCCCTGCTTGCCCTTTAGTAAAACTAAAGTAATATTTGTTTAATACATGTTAAACAAAAAAAGCCAAACCATATTATCTTAAATTTGGCTATTTTCCTAGTGAGACTTGGCTTATGCTCCTCTGCTTTTGATTCTGAGCTTGACAACCTGAACAATATATCTTCAAAATGAGAATATCTTCTCTATGAGATAAGTATTTTCTTTGTGTATTGATGGATAAATGAGTGCCCAATACACAAGGTGTGATAATTAGGACTACTGCTAAATTATTTTCTTGGCTGCCATCCTATTAAATGAGTCATATTTAGTCAAGATTTTGCTTTTATTACACATCTGGGGTCAGTATCCTGGAGGTTTAGTGGTTACTAATGGTTACTCGGACAGAGAAGTGAGGGAAGAGGTAAGGTAGAAAAAAGCATACGTGTAAGTTGTATTTTTCAAGGTCCTGCTGTGAGGCTGCAAGAGTGAAAGTTGAAGATTCTTTCCCCTTCCCCCCCAATATCTTTCTTTTTAGGAAAGAAAAATGCACTTTTTGTGGTTTCAAAAAAAAGAGTGATGGTAACCCCCCTTTCGAGTAGTCCAAAAAAATCCCTGTGACAGCAACCCAGGAAAAGCAAAGATCTTATTTAAATACAGCATCTGTGAAGTAATAGGTGAGGGACAATATACTCTAGGTGCTCCTCACCTCAGTCCCCCAACATGTAGCTGTGTAAGCGATGCTGTAAACATGAGCTAGTATAAAGACATATTCCAGTTAAAGCTAAATTCAATAATTAGTCTAATCATATAATATTAATTTTTCTGTATTTCATGTAATTGTCTCTTCCAAATGTCAGGTCATATATCTGTCTGGAATTCAGATCATATTGTTTCATGTCACTATCATTTGATATAATATCCAAAAAGTTTTATTAATGGTTAAAGGACTATGTGAAATGACCACTTAACCAAATGCCTACATTTCAGCTGCTTCACCAGATGACCAGTTTGCTTGAATGGCTCTGACAGGAACTAAAGCTACTGCAGCTCCCTCATTCATCATTGCTCATTGACCTTTAACAGCAGCCAAACTGTATTTGAGTGTAGTTTAGATATCCAAGGGGTTTGTGAGTTGCAAGAGGGAGGGATGGAGTAGAGAGCAAGGAGAGAGGGTTATTCTTTTTTGGGGGTGACATTGACCCCATTTGGAATCTATCACAAGAATAGCATAGCACCAAAGGTGTGTGGACCAGTGTCACTGTGCAAATCTTGCTATTTGAAAAGAACATATTTCTCCATTTGGAGCTCTGAAATGAATAATTCCTGTTACCAAAATAAAGTTATGTGGGAGTAAAATAGTCCTTGGGACTAGAATTCAGTTGCCATCTTAGCTCTCTGCCTCACAGTTTTGCAGCTAATCTGGGCACAAAGAAAGGATTTCCAGCTGTTCTGTGCTTTCCCTGTGGAGGATTTTATTGAGTGCTTGTGTATATACGTGTGGCAGCACCTCTTTCAAGCACTGTATGCAACAGCCAGGGAGGCTTATTGGTGGGTCTGGTTTGTTGTGGGGTTTTTGTTTGGTTTATTTGAAGGTTTTGTTTGTGTATTTGTTTTTTTCTTTGCATCCCAGAGAAAACAGCTGGGGAAAAGATTTTGATGTAGACCTGCAGGCTTCTTATGGCAGTTTATTTGAGCCGTTTGTTATGTTTGAATTAATTTGTCCCATGTTTAAAAAATGTGGATTCCTAAAGAATGTTTATGTGCATGAGAAACATTAAAAATAAACAAATATTTCAGTACCACCACCCAAATTGTCCTGATGTTGGATAAAACAAATCAATACGGATATTTCCAGTGTCATAAACCAACACTTGGGAACATATTCCTGAAAGGAGTCACTTTAGCATTGGCAATGAACCACTTTGTTACTTGAAGTCAATGAAAATATATTTGTAAGTAAGAATTACTCACACACACAGTGTGGGAACTTGTACCAGCAGTCACAGATGAGATAAAATCTCAGATAATTGTGCTAAAGGTTGGTTTTGTATTTGCTAGGGGAAAGATGGAAACCTATTTATGTCTAACGATATTGACCTAAAACTGCAGTTTTCTGGTGAGTTCCTGAAAGCAACTGTGCAAGAATCTCCATCTTTAATATGGTTTTCATTTGCTAAATAGCTTCTCCCCCAGTTGCTCTGTTTGAGTTGAAGGCCTCAAAATTTTTCAAGAAGCAGTCATTTTTCACATGATTAACAGACAAAAGGAGCAGACGGGCAAAATGGCATCCTCTGTTCCCTCAGTATTTTTAAATAATTAGTCCATTTGGTTTTAATGTAATATAGATTTTCAATTTCATTTAAAAACAAGATACATTTGTGAAAAGCCCTTAATAACAGCTTTTTCTCAAAAACATACCACCTATTTCTTCCTTTTTCTGTTCTTCCTTATTAGAGTATATCTTTAGCCTAAACCAATGAACAAGAATGAATCACCTTTGTCATGCTGGAAGATACATTTCACTGTATTAACCTTTTGTTTTGCATCACTTACAGGGACAGACCCTCAGTTGATGTGAGATGATCTCCAATGAGGTTAATAAGCTGGTTTCTAAGTAGAATGCTGCAGATCCAGTCTTGCATTTTCAAGGCCGTATAACTGAAGTTGTTTATGATATAAATTAATTCATAGATTGCTTTTCAATTTGTCGATAATTCTGCCACTGTAACTTTTGCTGTCTTAGTTACTGCTTCATATTTACTGATTTTATAAATTAATGCTTTACGTTTTTTCTTTTTCTTTTTCTTTTTTTTTTTTTTGCTTTCTCCACACCATTTAGATCTCACTTTTTATTATATTCCAAAGGTTGGCTTTAGTTAATCATGCATACATTTTGATACTTGCTTCTCGAATACTTCCGTGAATTTTGTGGCTAAAAATCTGTATTTCTAAGCAGCAGAGGCTTTGTTTCATTTCCATATACAGGGGCTTTTTTGTTCACATATTGGTTCATTTGCAAATATTGGTGCCATCTAACTGAAGACATTCCCAAGAGACCAAAGCTGATTTTTCAGTAAGTCATCATCATGGTTTCATGTACAGGGAGGAATAGGACTCTATCACCACAAATCCAGTGTCACCATAAAATCCATACATCCAGTTTCGAGCGAGGAGCCAGAAATAGGCTGCATGTGCTGATTCTGCTTATGTGTTTATATGGCACATAACTGTGATTTTCCATGTTGACACGAGATACAGCCTTCTGCCAGTGGGAGAGGCTTGGAGACCAAGGCAGGAACCCAAAGTACCAGCCAGCACATGATGCCAAGAGACAGTGCACTCTGAGGCTGGAGTTCTAGAAGTAGGTATGCAAGAGGATGTATTTCCTTAACAAATGGGTTAGGTAAGCATCTGTAGCCTGTCAGCTGAATACAAGGGAGCATAGAGCAGACTTTCAAATTTATCCTTAGTGCAAACAGATTAAGTGCACTTTGCTTTTATTTCTGTCATCTACATCCATGTAAACTGTGTTATTGCAATTGGTTATTCTTTTTTGATTTTGTGAGTGTAAGTAACTTAATTTCAGTGAAGAATTATCTCAAAGTCACTATCACCAAAACAGTCTGTGACTGTCCTTGCTGTCAGAGGTCTGATCTACCCCTAAACACACCTGGCAGTGTCCTTTTCTCTGTAATTCTCAAAGGGAAGAGGACATGTGCACAGCTATGTAAGACACAAGTCTGTGTTAAGAGTTAGCAATACAAATTTAAGAAGGAAAAAAGTCTTTCTGCAACCAGAAAAACTCTGGCATATGATAATTAATGGGCAGTATGCCTGAACCTGTAGAGTTGTGGTGTGGCAGAGCTGGTAGCCACCATTCACAGGGCGTATCAACAGCATGTCAATACCTAATATTGATCAGAGAGAAAAACACCAGCAGAAGGAAAGTTTGCGTACCTATTACTATCAGCTCAGATTGGAAATGAGTAAATGTGGAGAAACAGCGAGATTATTTTCCCTCCTCTCGATTACGTTTTATAAACAAGAGCCTTAGAAACACAATCAGCCTATAAAATTCTTTGTCATTATTTCCTTCCTGTTTCTCTTCCAGCCCAGCTAGTGCATTTACAGGCAGGTGAGATCTTTGGAACAATTCTCCCAAGTAAGAAACTGGATGCTATAAAATATTACTGCAGTCCAGTTATCTCAGAAATGTTGTTCTGCCTGGCTAATATGGCGCTGAAATGTAGTTCCTCCTGTTGACCTGGAGTCAGTTGTGAATTCACCAGATGAACTTCCTTGACAAATGGCTACCACCCACTCAATCCATTACTTCAGGGAAGCTGGGCTGCCTCATACTCTTTCTTTCATAGAATCATTTCTGTGGTTTTATCTTTTGTTCTGCCTCTCAAAAAGATCAAGAGGTAAAATCCAACCCAATATTCAAAGGTATGTGATTTAGAGCACCAAACAAGTAACAGAGATTTTAAAAAATTACATATTATACGATAGTCATGTACTTCAGAATTTTCTTATTTTTAATATGAAAAAAACAGATAGAACTCTTCATTATTATTTTAATTGGCATAAATGTTGATCTTCCAACTATTGACATGGCAATTTACACTTCTTCTGTAGCTGGTGGGAGGTGGTTTATTTTATTTTGTGCTAATACAAGGATCTCACTTCCTGAGACAGGAAAGCTGCAGACAACAGTTACGCTGCATGGATGAAAGGCACAAAAGGAAAGATAAAATATTTATGGTATAATTTTTCTAAAAACTAGAAGAAAAATATGCATTAATCTATTATCTATCATGTCAGGAAGATTAAAGTAGCTAAAAAGCATATTTAACTGAATGACAGAATTAGTGATTTTGGAAGGGACCTTTGGGGAGATCATGTGGTCCCCCCCACACACAAATTGACGAACAACTCTCAGCCTTGTCTTGCCTATGTAGACATTGTTGGAAAGGTGCATTTCTAAAGAATTGATATGTAAAAAGGAATTTTTTATTCAGAACCTAGCTTGAGAAGAGAGAGGAGATTCTCAGAGGATATACAACAACATGGAATTTAGATGACAGAATAAACTTTAGTTTTTCCTAGCCTTTACATGAGGTACTTTCACATAATCTCTGGGGGCATCCAGGAGAGCAACCATCCCAATGTCTTCTCCTGTGGGACGGTGGCACTGCTGTGGAAACAGCACAGCTGGAAAGGGGTTGCTGAAGGAAAATCTGGTCCAGCAGAAGACTTTTCCCTTTGGGCCTTGGCGTGTGGGGAGGGCATGGGGAGGGTGCCCTTGGTAAAGCTCAGTGAGTGGAAGGGCCGGGGCTTGGAGGCTGAGAAAGCCCAGACCTAGAGGTGATGTGAGCCTGGAAAGGGGCTGCCAGAGGAGAAGGCAGGCTTTCAAAATTGCTGTCCTTCCGAAGCCCAAGACTGACCGGTCCCATGGAGCTGCTCTCCTGTATATTACTCTCCTGCACTTCCCGGACCAGGTGCCCTGGGACTTTGTGCCTGGATTTTCAGCAGCAGCAGTCTTTCCCTGGACTTTCCTCAAGAATTGTGGAGATTGCTTTAAAAAGTGTGGTCATTGTCACTGCATGGTTTTTCTGTTGTTGGCATTTGCTGTTGTTTTCCAGTGTGTTTCTTAAGGGAATAAGGCTGGTATGAGCGTGGGGTTCGCCTGGCTGTCTGTCTCTTTTTTAGCCCAGTGGCAGATTTCAGCCAAATGTGACAGAGGGTTAAAGCTCTCCCACATAATTAAGTAACAAATGCCATGAAAATAGACAAGATGCTGTAAATGCCCTTACTGTGGGAAAAGCTGTCGAGTGGTATCTCACATCATCAGGCACTAGAACAGCCACATGGGAAAAGGGCCCCTGTAACTGCCCCAAACACAGAGTTGTCTTCAGCTGGGTTTGTGTTTCATGCATGCCAGAGCCAACCACTTGCAAGAAAAAGTTACAAAGAAAGCAGGATTAATTCCTTCTGTGCTCAAATTGGTTTTCTGATTGGAGCCCCCTCAAAGTGTTCTTTGGATTCAACTATTTACTTTTTTAACATGTGTAAGCATGTACACTGAGGTGCATGTGATTTAAAGAGGCAAAATGTCAGTGCCCTTATTCTCTTCACAACCACTTCACCTGCAGTAAGATCTGCACTTCAAAGACAGAAAAACGGGCATGGCTGTAACAATACATTGTGTCGTACCAATGAAACTGTACCAGTAGGGAGAATTGAACTGACACTGTGGGCAAGGCTGCATATGTTTATAGTGTGTAGGATTTAAGAAAAGAGAGTAGAGTCCGCCTGAGAAATAAGGAGAATCAGCTCGTATCACTGTATAGTGAAGCCCTACCCATCACGGAGGTGCAACAGTTCCCGCTGCCAAAACAGCTGAAGTTAAGCAAGATCAAGAGCTCTGTATATTTTAAGTCGACCACTTTGTTAAATATTCAGACATTGTGGCATCCAGGAATAACACTGATTGAGAGATACATGGGGACAAATCAGGCAGGCAAGTTGTACTGTGACTGAATATTCTAGCTGTGCATGGCTGCATCCGAGGCATGTAGATGGGCACAGCTGGGGATGTGTCAGATGGTCCCAGTCAGTTTTAGGAGTACAGTAAATTTCAGTGTTGGACAAATTACCTGAAAATTTAGAAGTTGACAGGAAGATCATTTACAAACCCCTTCCTGGGGTTCTGAAGATGATTACCCTTGCCCCTAGCTTTTCATTATGCCAAAAACTGAGGATATATTTTGTGGAATTTTAGCCACAGAGGAGCAGAGGTTAGAAAATAGACACCTCTTGGCTTTGTAGCCCATAATTTGCGAAGCGGTCTAGATCTGTGGCTCAGCCAAAAGTTCAAGGGAGGGAGTAGAGTCAAACTTCCTTCTCTAGTCCAACTCTATTTGAAGAAACATTTTAAATCCTTTTCAGGATAGCCTGTGCTGGGCTTTTTACTAAGCAGATGTTCAGTTGTCTTTGTAGTATCAACCATGTTTTTAATATTCTGTACTGTTTCCAATAATTCTGCTAACATCAAAAAAGAAAGAATAGCCTTCTCCTTTATGTCTCTATTTTAGCTCAGCTGGTTGTGCACTCCTCTGAGTGATTTCAGGTTACCTGCTCTCTGTGGTATGACACGGAGACTCTGCGTAAAACACTATAGTATTTTAGCACATGTTCAGTACCAACAAGCCAGCACAAGCAAGCGGAGAAAACAGAAGCTTAATCATTACTCCATGTTCCTGGTGCGTAAAGAGAGATACTGTCCACCCACACAGTCTGTGATCAATGCCAAATCTTTTGCAAACTTAGGGCTTTCGTTCAGCTCTTCTAATTTACACTTGAGTATTCTTCCTGGCTCCCATCGTTCTGGTGATGTAATGAACTGACTGACCAGAAGATATTCTGTCACCATGCACAAAAAAGGGGGGACTGAGGATAAACTCAGTAAAGATGAGTTATAACTGATGAAGAGGAAGGTCCTCTCTTTGGGAAAGGCTAAGAAGAAAATCTCTTTGCAACTTTGTGGTCTTCGTGAGATACCATGGTGGCTCAGACTTGGCAGGAAGTCACCAGGTTGTACACAGTCACACAGAGCTGTCACCTAGGACCTATTCCCCCCTGTTCCCCTGGCCTGTCCATTATTGCAGATGTTTTAAGAGCTGCTGCATCTCTTTCCTCTCTATGTTGGTTCTCCATAATCTTCTAACTAGAGAATTGGTCTCTTAAATAAGATCTGAAATATGGCCCTGGTGACATCACTTCATTAAAAAAGTGTCAATATGAGATGCTGAGGAAATCCAAGAACATTTCTTTACTGCCCTTGTTAAAAATAGACCACTTAAAATATTGCATTGAGTTGTAATTCACGAATAGACATGTCTTAGCCATGTGCAGATAGTAGAGAAGTTTCTGACGAAAACAATTTGCCAACTGAAGAAACATCGATTAGGAAAGAGAAGAGGAAACACAAAACACTGGAGAGGTGGAAGTGGTGGATATCCTAATATCAAAATCATGAACCTTACATCAAAGTACCCTGATGACCTACAGCGTGGGTAGGAACTATTCATTTCAAAGATGAAATCTTCTAGTAATATGAATAAAGTATTGGAAAGGAAGTCTGTTAAACAGTGAGAATGAGCTAATACATCCAAAATTGTTATAATGCTATGCTTCTTCTCCTCTTTGGCAATTTTTATAGTCATGACTACACTGTAAATTAAAGCATCATTGATTCTCCCCAAAACTCAAACCCAACTGAGAACTTGTTACAGAGCTTGTTACTGCAAACATAGAATCTATACTATTTACAGTGTAGATGGTCTTTGAAAGAAGTAGCTATTAGTAAGACTTTGACAGTTTGTCTCATTTTAACTATGGAAAAAAAGTGAAGACAGGCTTTTTAAACTAGAAGTTATAATCGGGATAGAAAATGATGAATTAAACCAGCCTTACTGAAGGTTGACATCTGGTGTGTGTGAGGACTAAGGAACCTAATCCACTTGCTTATGAATATACAATGGCAATAAAGATTATCAGTGTATTGGTTTTTCTGTGGCCAGATTTTGGTAGCAGTGGGGGGGGGCTGAGGGAGAGGCTTCTTCGAGAAGCTGCTGGAAGTTTCCCCCATGCCCAGGCTGGGCCCGCTGCTGGCCAAGGCCGGGCCAATCAGTAGTTGACAGAACGCCTCTGTGATAACATATTTAAGAAGGAAGAAAAAAAAGTAGGGAGAAATGAAAATGGCTGCCGGAGAGGAGCAGGGTGAGAGCCTGTGAACAACAATGCAGACACCAAGGTCAGTGCAGAAGGAGGGGGAGGAGATGCTCCTGGCGCCGGAGCTGAGATCCAGCTGCAGCCCATGGGGAAGACCATGGTGAAGCAGTGACCCCCTGCAGCCCATGGAGGACCACAGGAGTGCAGAGATCCACCTGTAGCCCGGGAAGGAGCCACGCCGGAGCAGGTGGACGCTGGGGAAGGCTGTAGCCCGTGGGAGACCCAAAGTGAAGCTGGCAGGGGACTGTAGCCTGTGGGGAGAGGAGCCCACTTAGAGTAAGATTCTCCTGTTAGGATGCGTGGCTCGTGGGGCCCACGCTGGAGCAGCCTGTGCTTAAGAGACTACACCCTGTGGAATTTTCAACCATGCGGCAGCAGTCTGTGAAAGGCTGCTGCCCATGGGATGGACTCTCGCCGGAGCAGTTTGTGAGAGGAACTGTATCCTGTGAGGGATGGACCCCATGGAATGCGGCTGGAAGGACTCCTCTTCCCAAGCAGCGGCTGAGAACAGCAACTGACCACAGCAACACCTCCCCCCCCCCCCTCGCCTTTTTCCCTTGACCGCTGCGGGAGAATAGGTTGGATGTAAGAAGGAGGGGGACTGGGAGGTAAAAGGTGTCTTTTAGTGTCTCACTCTTAGCTCTGATCTTGTTAGTAATAAATTTGATTATTATTCCCACATAGAGTCTTGTTTTGCCTGTGACAGTGATTAAGAAAGGATCTGCTGTAGTTGTTATCATGAATAGCGAAACCTCTCGTTATATTCTCTCTCTCCTCTATAGCTGGGCATGGGGGAGTGAGAAGGTGGCTGTAGTGGGCCCCTGGCACTCAGCCCGGGTTAAACCACTACAATCAGCAAGGGCAAAGGAGGAGGATTCTTAATCTGAAATAGATATTATTTGCAACTTGTCTGCCTTCTGTGGGGTTGTGTGTGCATGCAGACGTGTACATGTTTGCTTAAATTTAGAAATCTCACTGAGGTTTTATATGTGAGAGTAACATAGTTCACTTATCAGTAAATGGGATCAGCATGCAGGAATTTTTATTTAATATTTCTGCTTTCTTCCTCTCTAATTTCCTACTGGTAAAAATATTTTCTTCCTCTGTGGCTTCTATTAATAAGGATCATATTTCTCTTTGCACATTGTGGTCCCTTATCAATACCGGAGTAAATTTTGCTACTGATGTCACTAAGGGCAGAGTTATGCCTTTAAACATAGGTGTATTAGTGATCTAGAAAGATAAAACAGGGAAAATAAAATCTCACAATATTAATATCCTTTTATATATAGTTATAATAATAAATACATTATATTTTAAAAATCCTAAATGATAAAAAAGGTTGCTAAAACACTCATTAGGAAATAGACATCATTAATTCATATATACTAAAAGAAAGAGATTATAAGATCATATACAAATCAGGAGGCTTTGAGATTACAAGGTTGGGCTGATGATAAAGCAACAATCCAATTTACTAGTCTTATTTTCTTGTGAGTATTTGGAGAGTCTGCTCTACTGCAAGACCTAAGCCTCCTATGCACTGCAACATACAGAGCCTTTTGTATGGAAACTTAAGTAGGTGTACATTCTGACAGAAAAAGGAAAATTGTAAGTCTATCTATTTCTTAGTGTCTTCTTAGCAAAGAAAACACTAATGTCTGTACATTACACAACATTGAAAAGAATTGTTTTGATGAAATGAATATCAAAATGTAAATTTATTGTAAATATTGTTGAAATAGTTAAAAAAATTAGAATAATATTGTCTCTTAAACGTGTCTGCATTGCTATATTCAATTAACTCCAGTTTGCAAGATTCTTGAGTCAGATTTTCATTAAAATTTATTAATATTATGTATTTTGCCTTTTAAAGTCTGTTATGAATAGAGCGCTTTTGACTATTATGAATTAATTACCACGATGTAATTTGTATTTAGAATGTACAAATTATCCCTGGCCTCAGCAGAGCTGAATGAAAATGGCACCATGCAGGTCTCAAGGCCATGCTGGAGAGTGATATTTTCCTGTTACTGAGATTCACTGTCAAACAGCAGACTGGGCTCCTCTCCACAAGGAGCTGTATATGAAAAGAGTAGTCATCTAGTCTTACTTCCTTTCTTGGTATGTTACGTTCTTTGTCATTAAAGGTTAAACCTAAACCTAAACCTAACCTGAGGTCTGATCTGTGGATACTCATTGCAGCAAAGCTGTCTCCACGTATGGAGAAAATGTGCTAGAGAAAGTGCTTGGGAGAGAGGTGCTTGTTTTGAAATGAATAATGATTATAAAGGTGCAAATTTATGAACCACTGCTTTCTGTAATTAATACTATCCCGAGGCTTGTTGTAGTTGATACCGAAGAGGTGTTACCTCAAAACCCCTAAAGATAGCCAAGTGCCCTGTGCTTCATTTTGAGACCTCTCCATACTACAGGGACAGTGCAAGGATGAGTGGATCTTGAGAATCTCCTCAGCTTGAGAAAAAGCCACCAGAGGGAGGCGAGAAGACAGTCTAACTCACCCTGCATGCCTCATCTTTTCTCATGCCCTGAGGGGTACCTGGAGGCAACCCAAGACCCACCCCCCCACCCCAGAAGCCAGTGCCTGGGGCACAGGTGGCAGGGAATGCTGTGGGAACCCTGGGAGACCCTTGACTTTGCCACCAGCTAACTACACATGTCACGTACTTGAGTATTTTAAGATAACCTTAAACTATGCTAGAGCCTGTTCTGGCCCATGGCCAGACAAGAGCTGGAGTAATTCAAGTAGGAAAATGCCTCACAGTGACATTTCCCTCAGCTGCCCTCAGCTGAGGTGGGCAAGGCCATGGTCAAGTTGCAGAGAGAGGGCTGGGAAGGTGGTGGTCACTGCAAAAAAAAAGATGCTGGGCTGCCCTGGGACTGTGGCTTCAGGGTTTAAAGAAAAAAAAGGATTTATGATTATGATTTATCACAAAACTTTAGTTGCTCCTCTTACCCACTGTTTCACTTCCATGAGTAGAAAATATTTTAACCTTGTGTGGCTGTTTTTGCAGTGATGATTGGGTGTAAAACACAAACACTTCTGTAAGCCTGATCTGAGAGGGCTTTGTGCCAGCTGTGCCCCCCCTGCAGGGGGCAAGAAAGAAGAAAATCAAGCCCCTGGTGGCTCTCTCTTTGAAAAAAACAAAAATTCAACGGGTTCTATAAATTCAGCAGTACCCCAATCAGGGAAAGTACTTTTTCTTGACAAGTCAACCAGGCAATCAAAAGGTTATTTAGATCCTATCCTCTGGAGCCTGAGATGCAATTTCCTTGTGTTGGCATTTATAACTAGAAAAACTTTGTTACCATAATGTCAGTTCATCCAGTCTGGGCTTGGTTTTGTTATAGGGTTTTTTGTTTGGAAGCAAGTTTGACAATATCGTGGCAGGGCAATTTGGATGGTGGGTTCCTCACAGTGCGTAACATCAGTGGTGATGTTGGTTAGGATAGACTCTGAGGTCAGAAACTGACTGAATTTGGTCCCATTATGTAATGTAGAAGAGCTACTAAGGGAAGTTTTTCTTGCACTGCCCAGGCTACTAAACCTTGTTTTTTAGAAGGTAAGTCATCTCCAGAGATGACTTAGAGGCACTAGAGAAAACAGTGTACTTCAACTTTACTACCTCCTTCACTTTTTGCTGTTTGTGAAGATGCCCATCAGTGCTCAAAAGACAGTCTATAAACAGGGGAAGGGAAGACTGGGAAATGCTCAAAACAGACTGGGAGCAAAAAGAGAAGGAAAGTATTATGAAGATGACATTTACTCTAGCTTTCCTGCATCAAGGAAAGGGATCTAACAGAGACTGAAAATGTGTGCTGCTGTCTGAACCCAAGCAATCATTATGGGCTGATACATGAAATGCCTGCTCACAAAAGATGAACTTGTTAAGTATCCAACATACTCCCAGAAATAGACTCTGAAATGTATCGTTTGCTGATGCTTTTTTCCCCCAGCTTGAAAAGACAGAGCAGACTTAAACATAGAAGACTAGTTAATAAAATATACTTGAAATATTGAAACAAAACAGGAAGGTCTTTGGCTGAATTGTTTAACTTGTGTAGTATAAGAAATAAGTTTATTCATTATCATGACTTTCTTCTCTTCCTGCTCCAAGGAGCATGAGTCCAGACAGTTTTCCCTTCGTCTTGTTCTCTGACCAGCCTGAGACTGACAGTGAATTTATGCAAATTTTCAAGTACCATTATGGTGAATTTTGCAAGATCACAGAATAAGTCTAAGAGCAGACTCTAAGAGCAGAGAGGTCAGTTCAGACCCTACTTGAACCTTTAAGTTGTGTGACCAAGAAATCGATGAAACAGCTGTGGGTGACAGTCCTGTCACACGAAATTTATGTAAAGGAAGGTGGAAAAAAAAGATTCTGATCTGCTCACCCAAAGAGTTGCTGCAAAAAGTGTTGAGTGGATGTGAAAGATGAAAGCCCCTAGCTGGAGACATGTCTTTGTGCTTTTTTGGCTGAGCTTCTAACAGTGAGCCACGAAGTTGTCATTCAGCCCCCGTCAGCTGTAATATGCAAGCCACATGCAAGGCAGTTCCATATAGCTGAAAGGACTGCTGCTAGACTGAAGAGTCAGATTTGTAGCCTGCCATCAGGATGGACAAACACGCATTGCTGAGGTGTGAATTATGAAAGATCATTTCCAAATGGCCAAGGGGCAATAAACATTAATATAAACTAGACATGGGCCCATGCCAAATAGCCCCAGCTCTCAGAGTGTTTGGATTGCAAATATTTGATCAGGATCCAGACTTTGCAGCTGGCCTTATCTCTGCAGTGGCCAAGCCAATACCCCAGGGTTTGTGGCCACCTGGCACATTCCATTATCCAGGGGTGCCGTATCTGACTACCTGCTCTGTTGCCACCTCCAGCTAACAGTTCTTTTTATCAACCATTCCCTGTGCTTTCTGCTTTGCTCTGGTATTCTGTCTCTGGCTTCATGATTTCTCTCTTATTCATACTAGAAATTCCCCAAATAAGGGACACACTTTAAATCTATTGCAAGCAACTCTGTATAGCATTATACAACATGGAAAATTGTCAATGGAAAGTGTGGAGTCTGAGGATGAACTTAGTACCTTCCATGCAAGGCTGACCAAGGGCACTAGACTGTTGTGCATGTTAAAGACAGGTGGGCAAGAAGTACATTTAATAAACATACCCAGTTCAACTCAGAAGACCTTATGACGTTTTAAAAGACATGGTACAGCTGGTTAGAAGTAGGTGCCTGTGGAATCTGAACCAGAATCTCCAACCGTTCCTGGGGTCAAAGACCAGACTCTGTAACCGTCTGTGTTTATTCTTTCCACCTCAAATCCCACTGACTCGGTTTCAGATAAAGATTGCCAGTGCTATTGCATGAGTTTTTATTCAGAGGGATCCAATGCTTGCCTTGGTAAGGGATAAAATAAAACATCAGGCTTTGAACTAAACCTTAATCCCAGAGCAGCATTGTGATGCTACAATTTCAGACTTTTTTCCATCTTTTGTAAAATAAATATTCAGGAATGATGTAAATTTCAAAGAATGCTGACTATCACTGAATTTTAATTGGCATATTAAGTATCAGTAATTAATAGATGCATATACAGACAAGAAAAGTGGAGATTTTATTGCTATGAAATTTGTCCATTAGCAACACTTCACACTCATCAAATCCAGTGTTACTGAAGCAGTAAAACTATTGATCTAAATATGGATTCTTCTTGGGTACTTGTGATGTGTATTTAATACCCTCCTCTTAAAATGTAACAACGGTCGCTGAGCTTGCACCTGTAGTTTTCTGGATTTTCTCTTCACACTTATTGACTAAAAAAACACACAAAATTTTAAGACCATTTCATCTTCTTTTATAACTATCTCTGTTTTTAGCGGAACAGTTTTCCTGGGTCTACATTTCTGGCTATAGTAATTATATTGTTGACTCATGGTTGTGTGAGGAAAAACTGTAGTTTCCACACTGATAAAATATCTCCAGGGATCTTATCTGAAGTTCTAGAAAATCAAAGATTAATAATATTGTCAAAGAGAGTCAAGTGTAATCTTCAGTTCCAACTTTTTGAGAAATAGCTCTGTTCACTGATATTTAAACCTACTGCTGTGGCAAGGCTTCAAGGTTTTATATCTGATTAGTGTAGATATTTTCCCTGTCTTAGGATGTTCTCATCAATATAGGAACACACTAGACCAAGTTTTCTATACAGACCTCCTGATCAGAAGTATGCCTTTCTTTAGGATTTAATTTTATTTAAAAAACCAATCTTAATCTACGACATCCCTGAGTGTCTAGACTTCCAGGTTAGTCTTTAAAGTAGACCGAGCTCCGCTCTGTCAAAGCCCTACAAGCATCAAGGGCCTGCCAAGTTCATCAAAATACAGTTCCTTAAAGTGTAGGTGTAGGTATGAAAATTACTCCATTAATACCACCCAGTTTTATGTCTCCACTCACGTGGGAGTGCAGAATATGTCTGACAATGTCTTCATATGTTCAGGAATGAGCATTAACCCGCTTGTGCTTTGTGCTTGATTATGAGATTGGAGTGGGTGGGAAGGGTTCTGTTTCTTTTTCAGCTCACATCTCACAAATCTGCCAATATATTGTCATCATCTTCTCCACACAGACTGTTGCACTGCTGCAGGAGCCCTAGTTTCATCATTGCCTACTCTCCTTGCTGACTGGTTTTTGGGGTTTTTTGAGGGAGGGTTTGGTGGGGGGAGACGCGCGAGGGGGTGTGCGGAAGTTATTGTGTTTTTTTGGGGGTTGTTTGATTTTGGTAGTTTGGGGTTTTTTGGTATTTGGTTTTATGTTTTTGGGGTTTGGTTTGTTTTGTTTTTTAATTAATTCTTTTTGGCTGGAGCAAGATTCAGAGGTGATGGGCTTCACAAGGGCTGTTCAGGCACACGTGACCCTTGGTGGGTTCGCTGAGACTATGGGCAACCCAGAACTTGTATGGGGTGTAGCAAGCAGGTAAATTACAGGGCAAATCTACCACAGTGCAGTTTCAGCAGAGACAGCTCCAGGTTTTGCAGTATCACCTACTGAGACCCCAGGAAAGGTTGGAAGGTCAAACTGTGAGCTGTTTCACTTTCATCTATTTGTAAAGGCCATGAAATTCTTTGTAGACATTTTAACAAATAATGCTTCAGAAATATATTTTCCCATAACATCCTACTCCTTTTCTCTTCCCAAGTATAAAAGCCAACAACAACTCAGCACGCGTGTTTTAAGTTAAATAAAAGGAGCTGGTAAGAATGCATGTTTCACCCTTCCAGAGGGGTCATTGTAAAAGGAGTGAGGTTAAAAATAATGTTAACGTGATCTGCACAAAAATGAACTCTTCATTTTTCTGCATCTTTTAAGATATTCTGAAATGTCTCTGCGTGAGCCCTTATGTCAACCTCCTTCCTTTCCCTTTTACTCCGCATCCAGCCTCTACATCTCAGAATATGAAAGTTTTTGGTATCTCTGGCTATAACTGAAGGAAGGGGTCTTCCTCGCTCTTTTAACTTGCTCTCTTAACTCCATTTCAGAAAGAAGTGAAAATGCATTAATTTTACTGCTTGTTTTTCCCTTTTGCCTCTTGAACTATGTAACCCTGAAAATCAGATGCCCAACTGCAGTGGTCACAGAGATCTTGCAGGAACCACCTCTATGCTGCTGTAATTTCCATCAAACTATATTAATGTGGGCCTTTAATGAATGCCAGAGAATTTGCAGAAAATTTGAAATTGCATTGCTGGTGCTCTATCTTTAAAATGCAAATGTTACTGAAGATTTAAGCCTCTTTTTTCCTATCAAATTGTTAACAGATTCAAGACTGTGAAAAAAATGCAGGGAACTACATCTTCAAATACTTGTAAATGTGTCCGTCTTGGCCTACTCTTCTTGGTGTCCTGCATGGACTGTGGAATTCATGATGCAGTGCTGCCATGGGGAGAGTCCTGCTGAACACTCCTCTTTTAGGAGAGTGCTCAGCATCACCTTAGACATGAGTTTCATTCAGGTATCTCAGATGGACAGCAAGATCTACAATTCTGCCCATTAGGCACTTCAATAAGCATTTTTCACACCTGAAAGTATTTCAGCATCTCATTTTCAAATGCTGGATCCTAAATACCTGGAGAATTTGAAATGAAGAATTCCCCACCCTGAAATTTCAATGTCTGATATGAATCAGTTTAACAGCAGAGCTGTGTTTTCTAGGCTTATTCTCAACAGTGAACTGATACTTGCTGACCCTGAAGGCAAACAGAAACACACCCGTGTTTTAATGGTGATCTTCTGGACACAGAATATCCTGAGATTGAAGTGCCCTACAAGGATCATCAAAGTCCAAGTCCTGAACAGTATGGAAGTGTCATATCTTGGGACAATAAAGCATCTGCATTATTGATGGATGTATTAGTATAGTTATTAGCACCATGTCAATAATTATCTTACCATCAAAATTATTATGATAATTATAATTAATATAGAAACGAACATAAGTAGCAACGATAATTCTGTACATCAACACAGTTACAAGCTCTTTGTATATTCTGGGGGAAGTATGTTCTGGTTTATATTGTAGATCTTCTTATTTTGCTCTCACAGATTTTCTCAGTCTTCTTCTGCCTTCCCCACCCCCTAAGCCCTTGTAGCTTCATGTTCAATCCTTCCTCTCTGTTGTCCCAAACATCAGCCTTGTCCCCTGAATTTTCTTCTATTCATAGGATTTCTTTCCCAGCATGTCATGACACTGTCAGAGTTGACTCACAGCACATGTGGAACAGTAATCTTCACCCTCAGAAATGGGGTAGGAAGCTGGAGTTTGTGGTGACGGCTGCTGATATTCACTCATATAGAATCATAGAATCACCGATTAGTTTGGGTTGAAAGGGACATTGAAGATCAACCTGCCATGGGCATGGATACCATTCACTAGATCATGTTGCTTGGGGCCTCATCCCACCTGGCCTTGAACACTTCCTGGGATGGGACATCCATAGATTCTCTGGGCAACCCGTTTCTGTGCCTCACCACATTCGGTGATTTTCGTCCTAACATCTAGTCTTAGCATGCCTTCTCTTAGTTTGAAACCATTGTCCACCTTGTCCTACCCCCATCTGCCTGTATAAAAAATCTCTCTCTTTTATAAGTCCCATTAAGGTACTGGAAGGCCACAATTAGGTCTCCCCGGAGCCTCCTCTTCTGCAGGCTGAACAACCCCAGCTACCTCAGCCTGTCTTTGTGGGAGAGCTGCTCCAGCCTCCTAATCATCTTCATGGCCGTGATCATCCTTTTGACCCACTCTAACAGGTCTCTGATCCATCAAAATTGAAAGATCCTCTTGATCTATTTCTCTAGAAATCTCATGTGCAAAATAAGACAAAATAGAACAAAATAATGCAGAATAGTATTACTGGACATAATTAAAGGGTAAATATAAGAAACAGCATCATATAACAAATAACAAGATAGTAATTATTTTCATGAAATCTAGGCATCTTCGTTAAGTTAAAAGTGAAGTTCAATATGGTTACTGCCTTGGCTACTTAAAATTTATATTTATGCTGTATTGTGCACTAGCTGGACTTTGAAACTACTAATAGGATTTGCATTGGCTTCAAATTATATTACGGCAGCTCATAAAGTTCCATGTAAGGGGGGCAACATCCCTGTTATTAGTGGTTACTGTTTCTGTTCTGGGATAGACTGCATACAAATTGTGAGAGAAGGGTATGGCATCTACAGACATCCCTACTCATTTAACTCTTAGATCAGTAATAAGAAGCCTGTACCTTCAGAAGGACCAGCTGTTGAGCCTGGAGCTTCTGAGACAGATGGAGGTTAAAATTGATCCATTTTCCCATTTTGTTCAAATGCAGCTTAAAACTGCAGGCACAAATTGCATTTTCAAAACAAAGTAAGCTATCCTTTGAAAACCTGACTTCATGCTTTCCAAAAGTCACACTACTGTACCTATTTTGGTTTTCAAGGCTTCTTCATCACACTTAGGCCCAGATCTAACAGAAAAAGAAAGGCTGGATGGGCTTCTCTATCTCCATTAGCACCACATGGTGTTACACGTGCAATCTCAGTAATGCAGGTGCAGACAGAAGCTGATAGCTCGCATGCACACGTGACACATGGACATTCAAAGAGCAGCTCCATTCAGTCCCAAAGTTACCTCAAGTGATGCCTCACCAACAAACCACAATATATGAAGCAAGGACTGCTTTTTTAAAGTGTATGTGCATTTATAAATATACAAATGCACACACACATACATGTACTTATGTAGGGAGATAGCAATAGAGAGACACTGCGAAGAATATGGAAACACACAGATATCGCCTAATAAAATATGACCCTGATGTTCTCCATAGGTGTTGGTGATTACAATACTAATTAAAGATAATATTAATAATATATAAAGATTTTTTTCCAGAAATAGTTGTTAGTTCTTATGCATGGTCAGAAACAAAAAAGAATAATTCTAAAACTTATTTGTAACAGTGCCACCCATGAGCAACACATATGCATTTTCTAGATGTTTAGAGATCAGGGATCCTGTCAAATCTTGCTGTTCCCAAAAAGAGAAAGGCACAAGATTCCAACTTTCCCAGCAAAAATTTTGCAGAGGATGCTGTCACAGCCATGAATGTGTCATGGTTCTGTCCTACCATCATTGAAAAGGACAGGGAGGAAACAAGATGTAACAGCAGCGCCTGGCTTCAGCAACTGTGGAAACTTGCCATGTGTTCTGTGCATCGTTTTTATAGCCCTGATCATGACATATGATAGACGCCAGAAAATAGTCTCTTATCATCATTCCACAGACAGTCTCTCTTTTAGTGCATGCCCTGGGCGTGATCCTGACAGTTTCACTGACATAGATAGGGAAGAAAGTATTTGCTCTTCTCTGTAACCTATTTACAGGGATATCTTCTGAACTCCCAGAATTTCCCCTGGAGTAGGACAACCCCATGCTGTTCTCAGTCAGTGTTATGAATAACATTTTCTAACAGAAAATGTGTCTGTGTTCAGCCCAAAAGATTTCTGTCACAAAACATTTGCCAGATGCAGATCAGTGTTTAAATTGGAATTTTTCTTTTGGGGCAGCCTACTCTTAAGCTGGTGATTTTAGGAGTCCAAGGTCATCAGCCCAGCACAAGCTAGCTCTTCCTCGCTTGGCACAGGGAGCAGAAAAGACCAGGAAGACTTGGCTATAAAGTAGGCCACAAACCTTGGAGTTTCAGGCAGCTGTTCAACAGAATTGACTTGCATCGATGAAAATGAGGGAAGTGGCTTTTTTTTTTTTTTGAGTTAATGTAGGCTCTGGGGAAGATATTTAATCTGGGAAGTATCATATGTCTTAGGTCTGGAAAAAAAGAATTTCTACTTCATAAGAAATTGTGAAATCTTTTAGGTTCTGGTTCAATTTTGATTAAAGTGAAATTTGGAAAAGACTGTTTTTCACACATGCCAAAAAAGATATTTTGTCACCAGTTCTTTTTCTACTGCAAGTTTGGGATAATTAGGCAAGGAGGTGGTCAAATAAAAAGAATATCTGTGCTACTAATCTCTCTCATGCCGGTGAAACTTGATGAAAGTTCACACCACCATTGATGTTAGAGTAACTAGGATTTGAAAGCAGGTTGGGAAATAAGTCATTGCCTTGTCAAAGAGATGTAAGATTTATACAAACTGTATATTTACCCTCTTGACAGTAGGAAAGCAGTGGAAAGAAAAACTGGAAAAAAAATCGGAGTACTTGAAAAATATAATGAAAAAATAAAAGCAAATAGATATAACTACAAAATAGTTTTGCTTAAGAAGTGAAATTTCTCTTTTCCCTACCAACTCTTGAAACACCATGGTAAATTTTGAAGAGGTGTTTAGGAACATATCACAGGAGACTCACTATATCTCATCTCCATAGCTCCCAGCCAAAGGGAACAATGCAGGGTCTTCTTCATGCTACAAATGCACTTCAGGATCAAGAGTGGACAGAAACCACAAGCAAGGATGACCCTAATGTAGGAGATACAGAATACAATGCTGCTGCCTGAGATCTTGGATTTGGCCAGCGAAGAACAGGAGCTGAGGGATTTCTGAAAATTAGAAAGCTACAGCATCTTGACAAGGTTTCTTCTTTGCATAGTTTTAGATAACTAGAATCTCCATCTTCTTCCTGAGCAAGGAAAACAGGCTTACCTGGCCAAGAAAAAGGAAACAAGCTACCCATCTGCCAGTAAACCGGCAGACCCTAAATACATGTACCCTTGTGTGCTTACATACAGCAGTTAGGTAAAATCTATTTGGCTGCACAGAGTGGTCGATAGCATCATTGCAAGCCAAAGGAAAATAAAGAATTTCTCTTGAGTGAAGTATTTTGTTCAAAATAAAATGAACCTAACCAGCAGATGCTTTTAAAGAGGTTCCTTTTATATGGAAATGGAATTCAGTGTGGGGGATGGAAGAACAATACTTTATGTAAAGGTAATTAAATAAAGTTTAGATGGGAATATGGGACCTTGCATCATTCTTTGTGTGCTCTATTTTAATGAAACAGTGGTTTTCTTTTTTTCACTCTGTGGAATATGGACCAACTGTTCAGTTGCACAAGATGTTTACTGCTCTGATTTTTCCATTGCCTTTGGCTTCCATAAATTCCTCTGAAAACCAGATTTACAGAGCACCAAGGTGGGTGAGCTTGCCAGAGGCACAGTGTAGCCTGACTAGTCAATGGGCTGCAGCAGTTGGCCATGGTGGTGAAATGCCTCCCTTTAATACTGGTGTCTTGAATTACTTATTAAATTCATCAGTTTCTAAAGATAGAGGTGACAGAGCAACAGCTCTCAGGCTGGGCAGCCAAATTACTCTGTTATGTAAGAAACTCAGCCTTCTGGGCAATGTCAAAATTTGCCTGCAAAATGTTTGGCCAAAGATCAACGCTAAACTGGAACTGTGATCGTTTCACTTTGTCTGACATCCCCACGGCTTTCCCCAGTGTATGGCAGTCTAATCAGGTCAAGAGCTAAATTTTAATTGCGTTTTAGATCTTATCATCATTTTACATTTTACCTTTAGTGTCCATATGAGAAGTAGTTTTAAAAGAGGACCGAGCAAAGAGGAAAGCTACAAAATACTATAACCTGAACTGATTGCTTTAAATCAGACTCCTTGAGTGAATATGGGTCTTTCTTGGTGCAGAAGAAGGATGCTGTGAAAATACTTGTCACCTGCTTCTCTCAGACCTGCAGCTTGTGGCTTGAGCATCAGCTGTAGTCACACACTTGTCACGGGGGAGAAGTCAGGCCCACCAGGCTTTGGATTTGCAAGTGCAAAGACCTGAATTTCATCCAAGGGAGAAGATTTCTATACAGATCAACATGAACCATGCTGTCAAGAGCTCTCCACTGCTTCATACTGCTATGTGGAATCCTCAGAACAATAATCAACTTAGCACTTAGCAGTAAGTCTTCATCAGCCCAAAAAATCACGGCTTTCTCTGGAGGCTTTATACATCACATTACTACAGAAAGCAAATCCCAGTGGAAAAGAGAATTAGAGAAAATATTCTCTTTTTCCCCCTTCGTAAATCTTCTGGCATTTTGCAGGTAGTCCCCTCTTTTGCCTGCAGATTTTTTAGCTCTGGTCTCAGATTTATGTGTTCAGATATATGATTAAAGAAAAACATTAACCAAAATCTCTCTTTATCCCCCTAAAATGGTCTGGAGGACTTAGGACATAATCTACTGCTATTTAAAGCTCACTTTTTGAAAGTATGTTAGAGTAGTGACCCTGTATCTTTTTAGCATAGAACAGCAAAATATTTATTAACAGTAACCCTCTTATGCTTCTTCCCAGGATCATGAAAATTATCTTCTTCCATTATGCTCTTAGTAATGAACAAATGAACACATTTACCTTCAAACTGCACTATATAACTACAGAGAAATCCAGCTGTCTCAAGTGTAGAAAGCACAAAGCTCTTCCAAATCATAAAATAAAATCCATCTTCAAACAAAATACCAGTGCAATGACCTTGGTCTGACTCCAGCTTTCATTTTGCATGCATTGGGAACCAAATCCTGATCTAATAAAGAATGAACTTGTTACTTTGCAAATCTTCAGCAGAAGACTTTTCCCTCACTTCTGTCTTACTGAAACCTTCGAGCCTGTAAGCAGGGCAGCCTTTGTGAATCAGCCCTACGCCTGACTTATGCACAGAAGGGAATACTATCCTGAAAGAGGGGAGAAGAAAAGAGGTGATTCAGGTTGAGCCTTGCAAGACTTAAATAGGGGTTTCAAATTTTCAGAAGTCAGAGTGCAGCTGATTAAATCTGTAGCTGTCTAGGTGAAAGCTGGTGATTGGTGAATCTCGGAAGATTTGGCACCAGATTCACCCGTATGGTTTGAGACACTCTGACAATAGAAAACAGCTGTAAAACTGTTTCCCTGGCCAGAAAAAGTTGAGTTTATAGTTGCTTTGTGTTTCCAAGCATCTGATGAATACAGTTCTTTGTCTCAAAAAACATCTGAAAACCCAGAGGCTTATCTGCGTTTCTCAACGAAATAATTGCCGATAGTAATTTTGTAGTGATAGCCTTTCATGAGAATTTTCAGTAATTTTTGATATAGTGTGCTTGGTAAGAGAATATTTGAATACAAATTCTCTCTGTGCCAAGACAAGGTGTTATCTGGTATGGACTCCTTTTATTAAAAGGAAGGCTCTGCTCTGGGAAACTCACAGCCCAGGTATAAAACTGCAGAAGGACAACTAACAATCAGTCTTAGATAGATAGAACAAGTTAAATGCTGAGGTGGGAATAAAGCTCATTTTCCTGTCTTAGTAGGTCTGCATGGAGTTGTTTGTTTTTCTGTCTGTTTCTTTGGTGGACTCAAGGGAAGGACTGGTTTGTAGAGATTTTATGAGACAAGTATTTTGAGAAGAAAATTTAAAGAGTGGTGGGGACAGAGTGGATTGGGTCAGGAAGGAAATTTCAGGCTGAGGGATTCTATTGAAGAAGGCACCAGAGAAAGAGCTGGTGAAACAGATACGTGCAACTGGAGCCAAGTAAATGAGGCAAAGTTGAAAGGATGGAAGCAGAGCTCTTTCAAGAGACTTTCCAGACTTCCACCCCCACTTCAAGCCTTAAATGCATGGAACTAAAGTAGGGAGGTGATGATGCAGGGAGGATTTGCAGTGGCAAAAACTAAGTCAAAATACTCAACTTTCAAAAAAAGACATATTTACAATTCTGAATTGAGAGTTTAGACTAGAAATTTCCACTTCCTTGCACTGGGAGGAAGCAGCATTTTCAAATTCTTTTTATAGATTCATTTGTGAGAAGTCTGCTGTGTTTTCTTGTTTGCTTGAGACCACTTGCACACTTGTATTCTTTGAATGCAGAGACTCTGGAGAACTGAGAATGAAAGAGGTGCTTTATTGTTTGCTCTCTTTCTCAGTCTCTCTTTCTTCCCCCCAAACACACATCCCTTCTTTTTTCCCCCCTCTCCCCTATCTCTGAAAGAAATATTTCCAAATGTGCAGTTTCTCAGTCTTTTCTGAATGCTCTTTAGATTAAAGGTCAAGAATACAATTCTTGTCATTGTGTAGATACCAAAGAGAATTATAAAAATGGAACAGTATCTGTTCTGTGGACTGCATTAAAAATAACCGAAGCAACAGCTTTAGGACTGATTTAAGAAGTCATGCAAATGTGTAAAATCTAACAGCCTTAGGACACAGTTTAACACTTTGAGACATGCTGCATACTTTTAGAAAGATCCTTTAAAAGCTGGCAGGAGATAAATCACCTTTTCCAATTATTTTGAAATTATGCAAGCTCGGCACACTACAACTTTTGATGAGAGGTACTTACTGAATTGCATATTTTCCAAATATCGCCTTGCAAGGTCACTCTCACATCTAGATCATAACAGACTTTCAGTCCACTGTGGTCTGAGGGCTCTCTGCCCTTCCACTGGCAGCAGTGGGAGTTAGACAAGTACAAGACAGAAAACTAATTGATTAGGGGCTAGTAAGACTTTGCACCCATTTTAATAACTTTACATCATTGAAATGGCAATGCAATGACAAAAAAGGCAAGATCAATGTTTGAAGGGTTTTGCATTCAGGTATGGCTATTTCTCTAGTCCTTATGACCATAGGAATGTGATAAGATTTCACTGAGTTAACTAAAGCCTTAGCTATAAAGTGGAATGCAGAAGGCAAAAATACAATAAAATCAGACACTCATAAGAAAAGACCATGTGATAAATATCAATTGTAGAATATTGTTTGGCTGTTCCTATTGATACTATAAGAAATGTTATGCTCTTTGGCAATATGGGATACATATATATTGACCATGGGGGCACCCCCCGCCCCAGTCATTAAATTTAAATATTTCAATGCACAATGATGTGCTAGTAGTAAAGGAAAAACTTTTGTTCTTATTTAGAAATAAGCATATACCTACCTATAAAGTCGTGGTTTCCTCTACTGCTGAGAATTAATGCAAAATCAACATTCTCTGACTGATAGGCATGCTTCTAAAAGAGTTGTTCAATGCTTAAGAGAGCACTTGTCACTTGCATAATTTTAATAGAATTAACAGACATTTTGATGGGATTATTTCTCATGATAATCCATCTTTTCTGTAGTACTGTGAAATTTTGGTAAGGAATGTGTCTCCTGGCCTAAAAATATTTTTCTTAAACCACATTTTTAAAAGTCATTGTGTCTTTGAGCATTGTTATTATTAGGTGTTGCCAAAACGCAGAGCCAGGCAGACCCAAACTGGGAGAAATTCAGGACCACAGGGTTTTCTATTTTGAAACTACCTCTCATTAAGTATAATTAATTATTTTTAGGTTTTTTAGTTGCTAAATCTGGATGCAATCAAGAAGAAGTATAGAGAATAAAAGTGTTCTGAAATGTTTATAAAATAGAGATGACATTAGAAGCACATATTAAAGGATGGGCAAGGGGAAAGCAAGTTAACTTCACACTGAAAAAAGATGGAATAGTAGAATAGAGGATATTGGGAACAAATTCCACCTGGCAGTTCGAGTGAAATGTTTGACCAAACTGAGTACCCTGGAAGACTCCTTTCTAGGACACTCAGAAGTAAGCTCTTAAGGAGGAATTTAGTAGGGAAAGGGAGAATCAGCCTTGAAAGTTTTCTAGGATTTGTCTGAAGCTTAATTTCTAAGACCCTATACAACCAGATGGTGGGGAAAAGTTTTTTTTTGCTAACCATGGCAAAAGACCATCATGGTACAAAATTAGAACCAGTGCAACTTTTTCTACAACACATCTTCTGCTACTGATTTATACTCTGTATCTAGAGTAGAAAGGGGAAAGCAAGGGCCTGCCTCTGCCTCTATTTTCCATCTGCTATTTTGGCTCGTGGAAGTTTTTGTGAGCAGTAGAATAACCTCTGCTACTTGATGCACACTTGAGCCAGGAAGGGGAAGCACAGAAGTGACTCTCATACTGTCCAGTAGGGACTGAGATTCTGATCAATACTTTGGAGGAATTGAATGTAAAAACTTGCAGAGAAGAGGGAGTCTTAGAGGACCATGAATATATAAGATAAAGAATTAAATAGACACCTATGGTAGCAAAGACTTTTCTGGTACTCAGAAGGAGTTTCCATGGCTACCTCCCTATAGGAATACAGAATATTCTTCTTTCAGGTCCAAGACCACTGCCAAGCTGAAGGGTATGAAGTAGCAAAGGTCCTTTGAGGACTTTTGTATTGCTGCCTTATTGGGCAGTCCTTGTCTGGATGTCCTTTGAGGTTTAGACACAATCATTCCTCCCAACTCAGATCATGATGGCCTTCAAGAGAACTAATTTAATTTGGAATGAAAAATTAATATTAACTTGGAGTCTCAGAGCTAATCTGATGCACAGGCAGTACCTACCACCAAAGAAAAAGATCTTTTGAAACCATCTCAGCATACAAACATATGAATCTGAAGTATCTTCCTTCATTTACTAGAAAGAGTTTCACACACAAGTCTGGAATTTGAAGTATAAAAGCTCTGGCATTGTTAAAAATCATATTTATTATAAAAAGCTACATTAATTTGTAATGGATTTCCACATGAAATGTGTTCTATGTGTTCATAAAAAACTAAGATTTTTTTTTTTTCTTAGACCTAGGGAATAATATGCGTATAAGAAAGGGGAAGTAAAGTGATTTGAAAATGTATGAGGAGTATAGTACCTCCAGGGAGTAGGCATAATATCAATTTTTGTAATATCATTTAAATTTGTAGCCACAAACACAAGGTAGAATATGTTCCTCATTATACAGACAGAATAAGTCTTACACTTATTAGGTATTCCATAGTATGATCTTTTCTGTAGAGACAGTCAAACATGCAAAGAGAAAAAAAAATGTAAACTGGATGTTGAAGACTGCGAAATCTGAGATTGTGTTGAAAGTATAGGGAAAAACGAGGAAAGCAAGGATGCTGAAGGATTCCAGGTTTTTATTATCTTGCTTGGACTAATGCACATTTCATTTGTATGTGGTGCATAGCATATAAATGAGACACGTTTGCAACACTGAGCAAAATGTAAGAAAAGCAAGAAGACTCTTCTAACAGAGGAAATGTAGGATAGGATTATCTGTTCAACATCCTCATTGCAGTGTATCTAAATCTGTACAATTAGAAATCAACTTTAATGAACCGAAACACCAAGTCTCCAGGAGACCTCATGAAAATCTGGACAGTGTTAAGGTCTATATAGCATTTGGGCATTTTTACACAGGCTTTTGTCTGGATGCTGTGGAGTGTAACACTCTGGATTCCAATGAGCAATTGTACAGGCAGACCTTGAGAAGTAAAGCGTGCTCAGCAGAGAGTGAATACTTGTTGCCATCAAAAGCAGAGACAACTCCCTTCAGCATTTCCCTCAATGTGGCTCTACTCTCAAGCTCCTAGACAAGGTGCTGTAAGGCTCTAGGTACAGCAGTAGGAAAAATTTTGACTCCAACCAAAAAAGGAAAGAAAAAAGGAAAAAAAAGGAATAAACTGGTGAATGATCCAATGTAAAAGTAATGCAGTACAGAGTGGGAACAAATGATTCAACAGATGGGAATGGGACACGGCTGGTTTGGTGAGTTCATACAAATATTGGGGAAAATACAAACAATGCTCATGGTTTGTGACTCTTTGTAGCTCTCGTTGTTTCTGAATGTGTACGGGCCTCCAGTGGGCAATTTTATGGACTGTGTATAGGGAAATGGCAGCCTGCAATGAGAGTTAAACTGTTGCAGAAACTCACATCAGGATTTCCTAAAAGAATCAGCTGTTTGGCATCATGACTCTGTAGAAATGAGGAGAGCTTTCGTGTGACGTATCGGCAAAATGAATCGCACTTGTTTCTAAAAAGTTGGTGTTTCAAATTGGGCAGAGGTTACGTGATTTAAATGCAACAACGTTGACTTTCTGTTTATCCCTATGCGTCTCAGTAACAGAAGGGGCCTATGAATGAGGGTCAGCACATTCTTCCTTCTATTTACCAGTTAATACAATTTCTTTTATTGGCAATCCTGTTTTCAATTAATTTGGGAAAGAATGCCAAACATATGGGGTTTTTGCTAGGTTTGAGTTCTTGATGAGTTTGGTTCACAATGTAGTATTAGTGTCACCTTGTTAGAGCACAACCTTCTCCAGGGCTTGACTCTTCTTTCTGCAGCCCACGGTGTGAAAGAAGAATCTTCAAGGTTAACTCACCAATTCTAAGATATTCTATTTTTTTCCTTCAGCTACTTTTAAAACTTCATTTTACAGCTGAGTGACTTGGTTTTTAAATGTATTCTCTCCAATAGCTGCATGTTACTGTAAATGTAGCAGCAAACATCAGTGAACACTATCAACCATCAGGTGATTAAGTCTTTGAAGCAAACCATTGCTGTTTATCTTTGTTCCTATAACTTTTAAAATGCTATCTTTTTTGAATTTGCTTTTGTTTTAATTTGATATAGAAAAGATCCATATACTTAACTATAATGAAATGTTTTTTCAACATATATAGCTGTTGCTTATTTTGCTAGCTATTAGGTTGTAAATAACTGCAGTTGAACATTTATTTTCTAGTTTACAATATTTAGTACATGAGTAATTATTCCAACATACATGCATAAGAGAGTAAATTAATATATGAACAGTCTTCCCTGTGGATATATTTTTGCCTGGTAAATACATCCTCATGTGAAAGACTTCATAGAATACATAAGGCACAGAACATGGTATGTGTTACTGGCTCTTGGGTGGTCTGCAGCTCAAAGACCCTTGTCATTTAGTGAGGATACAATACAGTATTCTTCCATGACTATTCACATTCGCTATTTTTTGCAGCAACTTCAAATGCATACATTAGGCATTTCTTCCCTCTTGTCTTTTTTGATCTCCCTGAAGATAAATATTACTATGGTGTCAAAATATAATATAGTCCACTCATTCTTTAGGCACAAATCTTATTTATAAAGTCTTATTTATTGTAGCGAGAAAGAGAGCATATTCTTGAAGAATCGCCACTGAAAAAATGGAAAAAAAAAAAAAGATCCCATGAATAGCAAGGTTTGAAATAATTAATCATTGTCTCTTTTATCTCACCAATGTTTTTGTGCAGCTAGGGAAACTATTAAAAAAGATACTATAGAAGAGAAAATCTCACAAGTCCTGCAAAATTCAATTATATTGTTTTAGGGCTTTCTGAGCGGGTAAGTTCTGCAGTCCTTTTGAAGCTCAATTATAATTCAGCAGGAAGAGGCATGGGGAAAGATTTTCAGTCCTCCTGGGAAATGGGAGTTACAGGAGGACTGGATGTAGAGTGAAGATAATGAGACCTTTTTGCCAATGACCTAGCCAGGGAGATACTGCATACAATTTGAAATGAGTACTTACTTCGACCATATTTAAGATAAAGTCCTCTCCAAATTCTTATTTTTAAAACCAGTCTGGAATTTCACAGGGGAAAGGATCCCAGATGGTGAAAACCAAAATGAAAGAATCAAAGAAATTGTAGTGCTCTTTGCAGTAGTACTTGTACTTTCACTATAAAGAGGCTTTCCTTTGAGGATCTCAGACCACTACAGCCATGAATCAAACTTCACAATGACTATGCAAAATACTTTTGGTTATTTCTAGAACAATCAAAGTGGTCTGCAGCCAGAAAATGCTGATTTGCTAAAATGAGAGCGGGCTTTGTAAAGATTTCTGTTGATAAGGTTGACTGTGTTGGGTTGGTAAGGTTGAAGTGCATGTTTTGACTTTTGCAACTGTCAAATGGTATTATATGCCCATAGAGGAATGATGGAAGTCCAGCTGAGGGTCATGCAATTGTCTTGACCCTAATGGAAGCAGACATTCAATTTTTTTAAGTTTATTTTGAGGTTTTGACAATGGAAAACCTCAACAATTTAGTTTTGCAGGAACTTGAAGCTATTAATCTTTTTTTACATTTCAAAATGAAAGGGAAGTGAAATTTTAACTTTCAGGTACTGAAAGATTTGATATTTTACCAAAGGTAGTTATGGTACCAGGTTTTCTGAACTTTGACCCTGGTTCTAAAAATGCTTTTGCACGTGTTAAAATTTAAACACAAAAGTACCCAATATGTGATGGAAAACTGATGGTCTTAATTATATATTTGTTAGCAGAAATTTAAAAATGTGTTACAGAAATTTAAAAAATCGGTTAATCTGGAAGGAAGTTAATATTTTCTGGCATGATTTTGTTATTGTATATAAACCATACATCCACCACGTCAACCATTACACACAAACTTAAGCAGACAGAAACCTAAACAAACACTGTGGATAAAGCAGATAAAGCAGCTATACATACAATATTCCTCACTGAAACTAGCTATTTTACATAGAGTAAACTGACATAATTTTTCAGGGAAATGATTAATATTTATTTATATATTTAAGATGTGTCTACTGAAAACTGCCAATATGGGTAATAGTGTATTTAATATCAACCAGTATTGAGCTGTAAATTGTCATATTTAAAAATCACATTGAAAAAGAAATGAAGGAAAAGTATTTATAAGTGGTATATACACTTTCCTGGGAAACTACCCTGGGAATTGCAATATATGGGATTTTTATACATATCCAAAAGTAGTAAATATGGTATTTTACTTCAAGAAAGCCCCTGTATGTCTAAAATCAAACAGAAGTTTGTTTCATAGCTGAGTCAATGTTTAGAGACAGTGGGCACTCATAATGGAGAAGATGGTTCCGTATCAAGCAGAAAATGACTCTGATTGCCCATTTGAGAATTATTAAAAAGGTGTGTAGCGGAGCAGGTAAAGAGAAAAGGCAGGCAAAGTCAATAAGAGAAGGAAGCCATCAGGACAATTTACATGGACTTGAAGGCAGCTTATGTACAACAGAAAGTGAAAAAAAAGGTTAATCTACAAGGTCGAGAAGTAGAATGAAGAGGAGAAAGTATTTGCACAGATACAAAATAGGCTCAGACATCAAAGACAGGGTAATTTTGAGCTTCGGAAAGAGGAATGCAACTAATGGACTCCTACAAGGGTAATCATTAAGGATGAGTCTGTTCAGTTTTTATATCAATGACCTAGAAGATGAAATGCAACTCGCTGACAGAGTAGGAGCTAGAGTGAAAGACCAGTTATCAAGTGAAAATTGACTTAGACTGAAAATTGTGTGGTTTAGAGTAGAGCTGAGACTATTAGTGGCAGAAATTAAATACACGCATCAAGCAGATGTGCAATAGAAAACACTAATAAAGAGAAGGATCTCAATGAAGTAATCTAGAATAGAAATTTTGTTTATTAGATTCTAAAGTGCAATAACTGAGAAAATTACCATAAATATAAGTTAGAATAATATTTGCCAGAAGACAAATATTACTGAATATTCAAACAAATCTTTGAATGCATGTTGCAAATATATTTATGTAAATATATCCACAGTAGTAAAGCCCTCCAACTGTAAAGGTAGCAACTATCAGCCAGCCCAAAATTTAAGGGAGTTAAGCAGCTTTCATTGCCTTGCTAATAAGATTGAATTTAGACGTGATACTGAGTGCACTCAAGGCAGATGTAAGAATACCAAACAAATGAAATTTCATGATTATTCCATGTATAAATGCATTGGGTTATCATTAGAATACCGGAAATAATCGACTAGATAACCTCACAGTTTTGTAGTGGGGTTTTTTGTTTGTTTGTTTTGTTTTTTTTTTTACTTTTTGGCTATTTCTCATCAATATTTTCTTGTTCTATATTTTATGAAACAGTTATATATGCAAAATCTTTCACAATTTTCAAGAACTGAAAATGGAATTATGCTATCCATGCTTTTACTTTTTAGATAATTTGTAAAACATCTTAAAAAATTAGTACAGTGTCTCATTAATCGGAATTTATATGCACAAAAGTAACATGTAATTCATATTATGTAATTCCTGTATTTGACAATACAAATTTTCTTATCCTGGAAGCTTCTAAATCATGATGAAATTTTCCGTACTGGAGACTGCTGTTGGCTAAAAACTTTTTTCTTTTCAAATACATAAGCTGAAAATTGTTTCACTCTTTGACCTGTGAGCCAAGTTCCCCAAAGCTTGATGAAAATTCAAATGGCTGAGTTATAAATATCTCTGAAACTAGGTTTATAATGGAAACGCAACCAGATCCTTCACGGGAGCAGTACTCATGGGGGCTGTTAGGGTAGTTTACAGAGCTATATGTGCCAAGCTATAAGTTAATGAGGAGAAGCAATTGACTAATAAAGCACCCCTAAACAAGGAGAGAGCATTAAAAAATACAGGAGCTGAAAATTCCTACTGGGCTTTCCATTAGTTATACCCCTATATACAGCCTCTTTTTTTTCTTTTTCTCCTTTAGGAAACCATTGTCTTCCTATATTTTCATGTGCTGAATTCAGTAAACACACTTTCATAAGGCTGAGGAAGGTTTGTATGTAAAACCTCAAGCTGGAAGCCAGTTGTCAAAAAACTGTTTACTATTCCCTCTTTTCTCCTTATATTACATGACTGGTAATGCACCATAGGACGACAGCAAGACAAAACTAGAAATGGCTCTGTTTGACTTTTGTGCCTTTTCACATCAATTTAATCCTGGAATTTTTATTGCTACATTTGAACACAGCAGAGAGTACAGGTGTCTATGGCAGACAATAAGAGCTTGAGAAGAGTGCATAAAGACATTGTTTTGTTAAGATTAGGATATAGGAGCAATGTGAACATACGGGCAATGTGGACAAGGGAGAAAATTGCCATTATTCCAGTCATGCAAATGTATCACTAAGTAAATTTAATGCATGCTATGGCTGTCATTATACAGTCAGCACTCACTGTAGGAGAGATAACAGAAATACTCTTCTCAGTTGAGGGGTGATTGGTGATAGCTCAGAGTGATCAAGTTTTTCTTTACCAGCTCTCCATTTTGGAAAAGAATTTTGAAAGTTTGAGATTGGGTAAAACTCACCGATAAAAAATGATGCTGAAGGTAGATGTGTGCACCTCTGAACTCACCTTGATTATTTTACCCTGGGACACATGCGCAAAAGGAAGTGCAAAATACATCCCATATCTTGGCTTGAGACAGATGCATCAAGAACAAAGAAAAATGGCAAGTATCTCCCTCAATAACTTTTTTTTTCCATTCTTGTTGGCTGTGTGCATGTTCTTTACTGAACTTCTATACTTCTTAGCAAGAGTAATAAAGAGATAATTTGGACAAGATGCATGCTTCATAAAAAGATACATACAGTTTTCATGTGTCTGGCTTACATTAGTGGTTTCACAATGTGAAATAATTCATTGTGTATTACTTCAACTCCTCCCAAGTACTATAAATTGAAATGTAGTAACATAATGAACATTCTTAAAATTAGACCTCCCTTTGGGATCCTCTATCCTGTGCTTTCTACCTGTCACCTTTGCTTGTAGGATTGCTGCCAGTTTGGTTTTCTGTCCACACACGTTGCCTTCTGTGACAGTGAACTGTGATAGGTGACAAGCAAAGCTAATATGAGGATGGTTGTGCCATTCCACAGTTTTGCTCTACATGGCAACAGGAACACAAGTCTTCAGAGCGCAGTAACTGAAACCCCCTTGGACAAAACGGGGTTGTGCTGGAATTTTTTTTCTCTGGTCTATGCCAAGACATGGTTTGTTATGGCCTCCTTTTCTGTGCACGGGGAATAAAAAGTGAAGGTACAGAGATAAAGAAACATATATTTCTCAATTTTGTTTGATCAGCTGCTACTCTGGTCGTTAGCTAAGAATGTCACAACAGTTCTTCACCATAAAAATATGGTTACAACAGGTTAGCTTTAGTGGTGCTGCCATGCTAGGAGCCTGCTCTACACCTGCACAGGACAGCATTTGTGAGAAACCCACTGAGTTGCTCTTTCATCTGTGTGCCTGCTCCTATTATAGATCACACTGGAGGACTTGGTGTTACAGATGGAGATTCTCCCACGATTGCAACATCTACTTTTCTCAGCACTGCTGTCAACAAGGATGCTCATATAGCAAGGGACAGGATACCCTGCACTCCTGCTGTGAGCTGGGAGCTGTATGTGTCCTGTCTCCAGTGGCAAAGATGGTTACATGCTACTGATACGAAAAAAGCTATCTTGGATACAGAATTCAGAACTCCTTGAAATAAAGAGTTCGACTCAATTCAAGTATTGCTTTTATACTGCTGTGTCTATATGGAGTCTAAAAGACCAAGATGCAACAGCTTTAGATGTTGTTACAGATTCTTTTGATTTTTAATCCTGCAATTGCTTGTAAAACGATGAGGAAAGAGAAAAATTATCCTTCAGCATGTGTGCTGGGCTCTTCAGACACAGAGTGTTCATAGGCTTACTCTCTGTATTTCATATGCTGCATAATTGCAGTTGAGGGGGGAAAAAAAAGAAAATTGCATATTTAAACTAAATTAAATTCAGAATCTCTAATATGTCAGGTCATAGAAGGCATGTACACTTTTAAATAGGACTGCTGCTTTGGAAACCAAGTAGTTCTGAAGTCTAAGTGTTGGCTCTTGACTCCATGCAGCTCCATTAGGTAATGTTTTAAAAAATAAAGCCAATTAATGATGAATGTTCCTAAATGAAAAATGCACATTCCCCATAAAATGCTTGTCAAACAGCAGTGCCTCCCTATTTTCAGCACACACACACAAAAAAGTCACATTATTCCATATTGTTGTGAAACTCCTGGTCTGCCCTTGAGAGACCTTCCTAGAATTTTAAATAATGAGTCTCACAAGGCAGCCTTCTTTTCTGTAAGTTATAATTTTTCAATAGGTAGCTAAAAGGTAGAGGAGAAGCAAATGCAGAATGTCAGGTTTTGAGTGCTTTAATAACAGCAAATCATTTTTTCACCTAGAGACATGTGACTAACTGTTAAGAGTTCTTAATTCCCTTAAGAAAATTTAAGTGTTGGATTGACAAAGATGTGCATATTACAGAGCCAAAATTTCCACAGTGACAGACCAGGCAGAAGGATTCTCAGTAAGGGACCACTGTTATTAAATACATTGTCACAGAAAATTAGGCCAAAAGCAGATCACACTTAAAGAGACTGCACAGCAAGGCACACCCTTTTAAATTAGATTGTCCTCCTGCACTCTACAGAGTTTGTTCTGTGCTAGAGTTTAATTTAATTCAACACCACTCTTGCTGCAGTCAACCTTTTGGCTTCCACCATCTTTTCTCCCATGCTTTGCATCTTATGGAGACTATTTTTAAAGTTAATTAGCTTATCCAAAATAAAGCAGAAAAAGATGCAAATCCCAAATTATCATTTAAAAGTACTACCATGTGAAATAAACTATGCTATGGTAGCTGTTTATTTTCTTCTGTAGTTACTGCTTTTCTAAGAAAAAGAAAAGGATTCACAAGAAAATTATTTTAAAGTCTTTATTTACATAAATCCCTTAAAATCTTTTTTTCCCCTCTTAAAATGAAGGAGTAAATATGGAAACAAAACATTAGATAATGAGAAAATAAGCAACTAGAGAGTAGTGAAAACCCTAACCCTAAGCAAAATGATTTCACAAAGACCAAATCCTGACTAACAAATAAGTATCTGCCGTCAGAATTCAACATAGTCCCGACCTGGTAAGGTGCCTGCCCCACAGGAACAACCTTTGTGCTCACTAAATATAAAGGAAATCTTCCAGACAAGAAAGTCTAATTAGTTAAGGGATATGTTAAGGAAAGTTATGGATACCTTGACACACGATACACTTAATTGGACGCAGCAAAACGTTAGGAAATACACAGTATGTTTGATTATTATCTATTCATCATTCCAGCAGTACTTAAACACCTTGGCCAATGCTGGTAACCTTTGTGCTGGACACTGCATAACTAACCCCAAACAGCTGGTTCTTTTCATCAGGGATTTGTAACACCAATTAACAAAAGAGGGCTAGACCAGAAAAACACTCCAAACACAGATGAAGTCCTAACTAACTGCAACTCAAAAGGAAAATGATGTGTCTCAACCCTCAGCAAAGTGATGGTTTGCAGGCTACGCTCTCGTGAGAATTCTGTTTTTATGTATCTACGTTTCCTATAATGAGAAGGATCCCTTGCCAAAATGTAGACTTCCTGCCATTTGCACACCAAACATGAAAGTAGTAGACTTAGGACAGGCATCCTATATGTAAGGAGAAGAGATATCTGACAAGAAAATTTTTAGGACCAAGAGGAATGACAGAGTAAAACTGTTCCAGAATACCTTAATGAACATTTATTTTAAGTTTCAGAATCTCTGGCCCATGAGTTTGCCTTCTACAGCCAATGCAATTTGCCTGTGAATAGGAAAAACATCTGACAGCACTCTTCTTAAGAAAGCTGGAAATGAATGGTCTCATTGAAACTGCTGTGAAATAAAAGCAACATTTTGAAAACTTCAGCCAACAAGAGGTTGTCCACGGTTTGTCATGAAACGTATCAAGTCAGGTTCTATGTAGACTTGCCCTGCGTCTGGTAATGAAGCATGTTTTAATTTATGGCTTGTGTAACAAAATAGAGTATTAAACTTTCAGACAGCACTCAAAGGAGTAAATACTCCACATCGTAGGATTAGGAATCAAATGGTTCTTGTCAAATTATGTAAGTGGTCTGAAATACAAAAAGAAATATTTCATTGGAGTGATAAGTACCCACTTAAATAAGCATAATGGGCTGCACCCCACTATAGAAGGAATACTGATGCAGTAGGCAGTAACTCACTGAAGAGAAACAATGGGTTGCAAGCTCAACATGAGAAAAATAGCCAATAGTTACAGTTGGAATAAAGCAAGTTTCCTGCTGATGTGCATAAATAGGAGTGTCAGGTGTATGACACATGAAATCGTCCTTTCACTTGACTCCTCACTGATGAAATCCATGCCCAGTTTGAGACACTGCTTTCTAGAAAAAAAATATGAAACTAACAAAGAGAGCAAGAAAGAAACTATCAAGGATCTAGAAAAATGTTCTGTATGAAAATCAGGTCTTGGCTTTTCTTAGACAGGATGGCTACCGTCAAGTACGCATAAGGCATGCAGAAAATGATCTGTTTTTTACATCCTCAGTCAGCAGAACAAAAAATATTGCAAGCTTAAACTGGGCAATTGAACACGTGGTTAGGCACGAGGAAAAGCTTTCTCACTCTAGAGACTGAACCATTTATTTTACAAATAAGTAGTTGTACCAGGGTTACTCTAGGCTGTTTGGGCTCAGGAAAGATGCTGATCCTTCGCAGTATAGCTTGCTTCAACTGCTCAGGGACGAATCCCTGTGGCCAGCCTTGCACCTGCTCCTTTCTAGCCCAGATGCTTTGCTCCCAACCTGGGAGGAGGCAAAGCAAAAAATGATGCTGTCTATAGGCAGGGTAGGGCCTTGAAAGTATCTCCTGCAGGGCTGGGTAGAATTATCCTCCTCTGAATCTGTGACCTCAGTAACTATAAATTGTACTCTTTTTTGTTCCTTAAAGTGTAGTGGTTTGGTTTTTTCTTGGTGTCAGAAAGCAGGCACTGTGCAGTCTCTGTGAGTTCGACTGGGCAAATCCCTAGGAGTTGCATTACTCCATTCTGTGTCCGAGACTCGCCCTACTAGATTTTTCTGTACATTCAAGTACATCAGATATTGCTGGGATGCTTTAGATCAACTTTTTTTAACTTGGGAATATTTTTGGAAGGCAAAAATGTCCAGGGAATATGGTTCACTTGCATTCACAGACAGGCTGTTTGTATATGTTTATTAATCAGTTTAAAAAACACAAAGAAAACAAGAACAAAACACTTCTGTATCTTGTCAACTTCACCTGGCATTTACAGAGAAAAGTCCAGATGTGCTAGGAAATGTCTGGCCAAGTGGCAAGCTTGTGTGTCTTATTAAGCAGTGAAAATACAAATGTCTTCAAATGCTTAAGATTTTCCATTGATTTTCTGGCAAGTATCTGTAGTCTTTTCACTTCAAAACACCAAATGGTTCACCCTAGGAAAAGGATACATTAGCTAAAATTGTTTCTAACTTTTGGAAAAGACACCACTCCAGATCAACATTTTGATTAGAAAGGAAACAAAATGTGAAGGTATGATGTCTTTTTGTGTTTTCCATAAATCAAAACAAAGGAAAAGAAATTAAGTTTGTTAGTTTCTTTTTGTTTAAGCAGAAAATGGAGAAGAGTCAGCGATTGACTCTGGGACAATGAGGATCTGGGTTCCAAATAGATTTTTAATATTTCTTAACATTCATGTAGTTTGAAGGAAATATTCATATCTGGCCTATGGAGGAGAAAGTAGGGTTGTGCTCTTAAGCATACACAAATCTAAATTCAGCATAGCACACCTGGAATAATTTCTCTGCATGCAATAAAGGTATATTTCAGCTCTCTTAAATGTGAGCATTTGCAAGCTTGATGTATGCATCCACAGTGGCCCTTTTCTGGAAGGAATAGACACATTTGCAGAGAAATTCATCTGTCCTGTCTTAGCCACCCACCTTCAAAATTAATACTTTTTTCGTTCATTATGTTTGCTAGAAGTGGAAATGAATAGTGCCTGTTTCTTCTGTGGGATATAAAAGGAGTCTAGACAACCATACAGATCATGATGTCTACACTGCAGAAATGAGAAGTATTGAAGGTGAAACACAGTCAGGACAACATTAAACTCGTAGGTTGGTGATGTGCCCTAGATCAGAGCCTTGTTATACTCCAGGTAGACAACCTGACAAATTATGCATTCCTCCTCACCAGCTTTGTTAGTTACTCAGTTAAATGGTGGTGACTATAGCCAAATGATGTCAGTTGAATTTTATTTACACCCACAGCTGCAAAGTTAAAATATCCCACTGGAAAAGAAACTGGTCTCGCTCAACAGCCAGCTGTAAAAGGAACACTTACTGTTAGATAGAACTTGATGACCCCCCCAAGCAGGGCAAAGTAACTGAGACCACTCAGGACAGGCAGTTTCAGATTTTTAAAGCTCACTGGATAAATATTCTGCTTATTCAGTATCTGCTAACAACAGATAATTGCCAGTAGCTGGAATGAGTTGAGGAGTTACAGTAGATAATTCAATGTGCTATACAAATATATGTGTTCTTCTATTATTCATACCATGACATTTGTTGGTTGTCTCAGGAGTACCAAGTGAGGCTCCTATGGTTCATGAATTACTTGAATTATGCATGGTTATGGGTAGGCATTCACCATGTACAAACTGGTTTTGAATCATGCATTTCCTGGGGGCAATATTTCTCATGGTAACTAGGAAACTTTCTAGGTCTTTCAGAGCCTGCTGTGTATTAGTAATTACTACTTGTGGCAGTGATCCTGGCATGTGTGCGCTCTGGTAAACGTGGGAGATAATGAATGTATATACATTGATAGATGGGAATCAGCATTTGTATTTATTCCCATTCAAAAAGCTATCTACCTCACTTGGAATTTAAATTATGACATCAAACTGCTAAACAGCTATCTGCTGTCCAATTGTCACTATAAATAGCAGTCCACAAGAGGGAGGTGGCAGTAGATCATATTTTTCATATTTGGAACTGTACAGTTGTTTCCCAGCTAACAATCCTGCTTTGAGAAGATAGCTTACAGTCTCAGCTTTAGGCTTTTGTTTCTAGGTACCTCTTTAGTATGTTTTTAGTTGTTCATTTTTCTGAACAATTCTGCCCATCTATCAGGGAAATGTACATGAACACCCACCAATACACCATTTGCTGCATAAATACAGCACAATGGCTCTACCAAGGAACATGGTTTTTCTAAAAACACTAATAGAGACCTTTTTTCCCCCCTAGTAAAAACCCCATTCTTTTCCCAGAATCCGTCTTTACAGAAGTAAAAACTGAAAGAAAACTCAAATGTTGCACATTCTGATGCTGTGCATGGAATATTTCACATCAGTGAGCTAATTTCAAGTTTTCTTTAATGTTTTTAATAAGAAAGTTCATAAAATCCTGACACAGACAGACTGTTCAAGCTTTGGTGCATTAAATAGAGGTCCTGCTTCTTCCTGCCTTGAGCAGCGGAGTAGCCACACCAGGAGCCACAACAAGTCTGGGAACGGAGCAGGCTGCTCCTGAGGCTGCCAGGCTCTCATAAGAGAGCCAGCCCACTGGCAGGGATCACTTTCAGCTCCTTTGTCAAGACTTCATAACCCCTATTTTAAGACTAAATATTCGTATTTGGTAGGAAAGAACAAGGCCAGCACTCTTCATTGTTCTAGCAAAATGTAAGTCTGTGTGATTAGAGAGAGGGCAAGAGAGAGAGATCTGCTAGACAGTAAAGGTACTCCTTTTTTTCTGTGCTGGATAATGCAAATGCCCTAACACTGTGAACTAATTAACCACCCAACTAAAGGTCTTTCAGTTGAAGGCCTTCCATGAACTAAGTGAATGTCATTCTCTGCCTTCGTCCCAAAATTTAATGCAAGTAAACATGCTATCACAGAAGCTAGAGATTGATAAAATACATTAGATCTCTCTCCTTTTCTCCCTGTGAAGAGAGTAGCTTATTGCATCATATTTTCTAGTGTTTTGTCCAAATGCAGCCTAGAATTTTGACTTCTGCTTTCTGCTTTGGAAAATTTGCTGAATAAATCTTGTAGTCAGGGTGTGTTTCCCAAAGTTTAGTTTTAATTTATCCTGTTTTCAGTTTTGCTTCTTATTACCACACTAAAGAGCATCTAATGCACTCGTGCCAATCTAGTCTTTGCTTACCCAACTCACAATGGGTTCAGTGATAGGAGTCCTCTTAGGAAGAAGGCACTATTATGATTTTTTGTCATAGTGTCTCTTAAGGCACAAAAGTGCTTTAAAAATATGTTTTCTATTTAGGAAGGTATTTAAAGCACGTGATTATAAAGGAACATACCATGACTTGTTAGCAACAGATACATAAAATTGGTTTATTTGATAGTCACTTTGATAGGAGGAAAACTGCTCTCAGTTGTAGGACAGTTCTTTAATCCATGTAAAAGCACATAGCTAATGAGGTTATCTCAGAAAAAAAAAAAAAAGTCAGAGAAGCTTGTAGACTTCTGTGTGTTACATTTGCAGGCATCGAATTTTATGACCATTAACTTTGAAAGCATTTTGAGCACTTTGTAATTGCTGTTCTTAGTTTCAATAATTTTACAACCTTCACTCTACTGTTTGCAGTTTTTTCATTGATTTTGTGTATCTGGAAGTATCTCAGAGCCAATCTTTGTACATTGAAGCTGCGTATCATAATTTTCTTTAAATTCTTAACATTTTTTAGCTGGATGACATTAAGAGGAGCTGTTTGTCCATTACAAAGTATTTCAAGCAGAAAGTTTATTTAAAATTTGTTTTTAATTGTAAACCTTTCTCCTAGATTTTTATGAGTCTCTTTAGTTTGAAAAGGTATTTCTGGAATAGAAATATTAAGCAATAAATATTACAAGCAATTGTGTATTTTACTGGAATGTGCCTGGCAACCTGGTTGGTTACTACGAAATTTGCTTTATGCTTTTTTTATATTTATGACTTCGGGATTGTATTTCATTTTATAATTTTTTTAGTTTTGATAACTATTTAATAACAGGGAAAGAGGTATCACTGCTTGCAGGTAGCATTGGAAAATCTTTCTCAAATTCACTGAAAGCAGATACAAAATTCATTGCAAATACAAAATTAATTGTAAAATGTATTTCAAATTTCAGAAAAAATTGTAGATGGTAGTCATGCATGTATTCACAGCAGGGCATTAGAGAAAATCCAAGGCCCAATACAAGTGAAAATTCATCATCTTTGCTTCTTAAAGCTGAATCTTCTCTACTCAGCTTACAATCACTTTCACACTTTCTACCTGCAAGTTGAAAAGACTTTGTATAGGAAAATAAGGAAGATGTCTTCCAAAAGTAAAATTTAAATGTTCCTCTGTTATAGCTGTTATAGTTAGCAGCAAATCATATTAATTCCACTACTATTCATTGTGATAATGATATTAATCAAGCTGTTCCCTGGATACTCATGTAGATGTAATATGTAATTCTGTGGAAGTGCCATTCCAATTTAGCATGAATTAATGTTCACTTATTTCAAAGTGTTACAGGAAAAATATATTAGTGGACTTTACGTAGGTTCATATTCTTCCACTGTGAAAGAGGCTGAGGAGATAAAGTACGAGCCAGAATAGAATTCAGACGTAATGAGTAAATGCTGTTGCATGTAGAGTGCACTTAATAATCTCATGGTACAAAAACAAGGCACTCAGAGCTGTTATATTTTCAATTACTTAATCAAGAAAATGTTAAGAGACACTGGCATTGCGGTTCAGATTAATGGAATCCCTCAATGTCCTCATTAAATTTAATAAACTTGTGTAACAGAAATAGTAGTAACACTTCACATATGTGTTGCATTGTTCCTTTTATCAAGGACCTCCAAGCCCATTGTGATCATCCAATGTCCATGTCCATGGAGTGGCTCTCTTCTCCTTGCTGCAGATGATAACTTCTCCTGGGAAACCCTTGGGAGAGCATCCTACAGTGCGCACCTGGCTCCAGGCAGATGCATGTGTGTCCCTGGTGCCTGCAGCATTGCTGGCCGCATGATGGGCTTTACCTTTCTGTTCAAATTCCTTGAGATACTTTATTCAGTAATTTCCTGAAGTCTTAGTGCTATGATTTAGGCCTCTTTTCTACAGTTCCATTTTCTTTTTCAAAAATTAACAAAAGGATTTGTCTACATTTATAAGTTTGTGCTCCTCCAGGTTTTAAGTAATAAATTTATCCTGATATTTATTTAATATTTTTAACTGTATTACAGACAAATTTATGCTGCTCAAAGTCTGCTTTGCTTCACTGGGACTACTTGCTGAAGTAGCCATGCAACCAACATTCTGAGAATGCTCATTTTAGAAAAAGGATACTTACTTTTTCTTAATTTTCATTGACTTGGAGGCCTCACTGACCTGTGGCCTGTCTCATCAGAGCAGCCAATTAGAAACTGCTCAGAGTTTTTGATAGTTTCTTCAGCTTTACTGCAGCAATAACAGTTGCTACTCCTACATAAAACCTAAATCATCCACTGGTCTAAGATTTAACTTTATCTGGTGGTAAATGACCACTTACTTTTCAAATATACTTAAATTACTCGACTACTACTGTGCTACTTTTAAATTCCCTCCTCATTTGTTAGGAGTCCAGCTCACTTCTGCTTTATTCATTTTTGTCTGAAATCTGGAAGGTGTTGAGCTGTTCCCTTTTCCACTCGCTTGGGCAAAGAGAATGACTGGGCACTTCTTTTCAACAGAAGGCTTTGCATGGCCAGGGAACTGCAGATCTGCTGGGAGCTAATTAATCTACCATTTTTCTCGCTCCACATTGCGTATGGTCCTTTGCTTGTTGCTGAAAAACTTACAGAAAATGAATAGTAGGAAGGGAACTTGAAGAGTTTCCTTTTTCTCCCTGAAGCTATAGATTTTTTTCTTTGTGTTGGCTGGTGAGGACTAGAGTTATTCCCAAACTCTTATTTAGAAGGAAAGAGTCCAAGGAAGAAAGTTTACTAGCAGAGGGGATAGGGCTTCTGAGCTGCAGTGGACAAAGAATATTACGGAAATCACCTCAATTCCCAACAAGACTGTCATATTTCCCCTTAGTTCCTTTTCTATTATGAACCCATTCTGCTCTTTTTCTACCTCTAGCTTATTTCATTCTTCATTCTTGCTTGACACCTTCTGTATTTCAGACAGAAGGGCTCATGCTCCTGCCCTTTTAACCTTACAAAACCAAGTTTTTTACCATCAATTAGCTTTGTTTCCAATCTCTACTATTCACAACTCAGTAAACAGAGATGTGCCTAACAAGGACGATGGGAAAGGGTGGGAAGCCAGGAGGTCCATCTCTAAGTTTTGCTCCAAGGTCAAATATGTTTCCTCACTTAATCATGCTTTGTAAAGTTCTTTGAAATTATTGCATTAAAGGAGGTGTGCAAGTATAAGGCACAGTTAATTATATTGCATTTGTAATCAGGCAGTAAAAAAGAAACCCTTGAACCACAACTATATTGTTCCAGGCACCACAGTGCATGGATCTCTTCCTTTGAATTTTGCTCCGTGCCAACCAACAGTAATAGGTTCTCACTGTATCCAAAACTCCTGCAGTCTTTTTCAGCCTGCCCTGGCCAGAAGCCCATCCACCGTTCCACAAACAAGCTTATATTTCTCTCTGTATTTATTTCTTCCTCCTTTTTCATCCCACTGTGAAAGCAATTAGCTGTTGAATCTTTAAAAAACTGATCTAGACCAACCCACATGACTATTTTGCTCCTAATCAATTTATTCAGCTCACATAGAGGGTTTTATCATATTTACAATATCACAGCTATTTGTGTAGGAGTTAAAAAAGGTAAAGAGTAATTCTAGGGAAAGAAAATCCAGTTGTATGTTTTTGCTGGTTTTGTTGAGCTTCATTATGTGTGGGTTCGTTTCACCATTTGGGAGGAGAAATTTTGAATTTCAGTCAGCACAGTTGAGGGAGGAACAGAAATGCATAATTAAGCAGAAAATAACTTTGGAAAACATAATCAGAATCTTGCAAACTGTCTTTTTCTAGAAGCCTTTTCTTTTGATTTAACCCTAAGCCTTGGAGGTGGACTTCACCCTGTACTGCTATCGCTTCAAAGTTAATTTATTATCACAAGGAAAAAAAACCCGCACAAGACTCAGTGACTCAGGTCAGAGAGGTACCGGTGCAGCCTGGATGTTTGTGCAGGGTGACTTTTAGATACCTTTGCTGCTACAGCCTGGAGTCCTCACAGAATGTGCACACAGTTGGGTCTTCACATTTCCTGGGCTCTGTGTCCCTTATATATGATGGTGGATACTTTTGGATCCAGGCAACCATCCAGCTCTAGTCGAGATTTGACTGCAAATCAAACTAATAATTTCCCTGGCCTGCAATGAAGAAAGATAACAATGCTTTCCCAACCAGTTCATTTTTGCTATTATTAGGATTTATTTTATACATAAATACGACATAATTGTAGTATTAAGAGGCCCAGCTAAAGCTTCTGGATTGAATATCTCCCCCAGTTCCTCCAGTCCTCCACTTTTGTCCCCGATATTTCTATTTCTACTCCATAAATTATATGACTTGAAGTTGAGCATGTTGTACATCCTAATATATGACTGTCATAGTCTCATCACGCCATAAAAGTAAGTTCAATACAGGGGTTATAGAATCAAATAACCCACATAATACATTCAAAACAATCTTTTGTATATAAATTACAGGGTACAAAAGCATTAATTTGTGATTTGCTCATGAGGAAAGCATGAGTTCCTAAGACTTCTACATTAAGAAGCTTGATTTCTGCTGTTGCTATCACCTGCGACCTGCAACACATGCTTTGTTTCATTTCTGAGGGAAAAATTCTCCTCTTAGAGCTTCAAGAGCAGAATGCTTCCCTTACAGCACTTTGCCACTTTCTCAAGTGATACACACATAATTCAAGCTCAAGACAGACTGGCTGCACAAATGCCACTGTTAATACACACTGGAAGTTTTCAGTTCTTTTACCAATTTCAGATTTTTTAATTCTTCATCTAATTATTGAATTCTTTGTAAGGGTAGAATGGGTCAGTTCCGTCGAACAGCACAGAGGAAAGCTGTATGGTGTAGACATGCTCGATCATACCTTTTGCTATGGGTATGTTGACTAATGTTGCAGTGCCCAGACTGAGCTTCTGAATAGTGGCCAGACTCCTCCTGAGTGGACATTGCCCTTGCTCTTTTGTTGGGGGACATGGGCAGAAGTTTCACAAGAGTGGCCATCCATCTCATTTTGCATTCTACCAGCTATTTCAGCTGCAGTAACATAGCTTGTCAATGCTGTCACTCATAAGATATGTTCTCCTGTTAATGAGTACTGTACCATCTTAGCAGATTTCTAAGCTCTATTTTTGATGATGTCAGGTTCAAAGGGAGGTCTAAGCTGCATGAAAAGAGAGATGCCTATAAATGTCATCTATTTCTCTGAACATACCTTCCCATATCAATTTTAAAAAAAATCTTCTATATGATGAAGTTTTCTTCCAACCTTTTTCCACACTTTTCCTCATGCAGCTTGATGACACATCTTTATTTAATATTGAAAGCTTTGGAAAGACAGAAAAAAATCCAGGGGTAGAGGTTTGTGAACTGTTGGAGACAAATCAGTCAAAAGAGAGAAGCAAGTTCTTGGTAGTGGCAAAGTGAGGGAGAAAGAAAGGAGTGTTGGGGAGGACACCAGTTTTGATAAGCCAAGTTTTCTTGGCTGAGGAGGTGCTGTTCTTCACTTTAAACTAAGCCCAGCTTGTCTTTAATGACCTAATTATTCCTGCTTAGCAGCTACAGCACTCTAATCCAGCCCTGAGCCTTGTGTTGACTGCATCGTGCTGCTCACTCTCAAGGCTTGTTTGCTGCAGCCCCAGGCTCTACATTTTGTTGATATGCCGATGAGCCCTTTGACCTTCATGTCCTCATCACAGATGCTCAGATGACAGCTGATCTACACAAAAGAGAGCTGAGAGATGTAGTGAGCTGCAAAGTAGGTGTGCTGGGGACTCTCCATAAAGGTCTGGGTGAATTGAGTCCAGTAGGGTGCAGGTACTTACCACAGTGAGGCTGAGTCACCAACAGAGGTTTCCGAAATCAGTAATTTTAACCTGAAGAGCAGAGCATACAGAAAAGAAATTATAAATCCTAATGAATGGCTGCTTTGAGTATGGATTAGGCATTGCTAGCAATATGCCACTGTTTATAGCACATCATTAGCCTGCAAGAGCTGTAGCGATTGAACTTTTGTGTTTGTTTCAAAAGTGCCACAGTACAACATTTTAGTCTTTCTGCTGCAGTAACCACTGGTTGTTACAAATCCCTTCATGAATGCATTATGGAAAACTGGGGCAGAGTTCTTCACTAGCTCGCCAAGTGCATGCCTGCTGGGGCTTTGTACTAGGAATGAGTGAATAATGTTTTTAAAGCCAAAGTACAGTAGAAACCTATTTTACACACATAAGCATGTTGCACAAGACTAATATTCATTAAAGTTCCCTGCTGGTATGTGAAATTCATATCAGTTTGCAATGCAGAACTTATTTTTTAGGTGTTCCTTTAAGTGGGCTCATTCTTGTATTGCTTCACCTGTTAGTGTCCTCAAAATAACTTACCTCTGTAAGTCTATTATTTTACTGAGTATTCATGTAAAAAGGTCTCATTGTTCTTTTTTCAATGGTCTGGTGCACGGAAAATGCCTCTAAGGAGAGGCAGCACACATGTAATTTGGTTCTGCTTTACTTATTGGTATTATTGCAGGAAGAAACCCTTCTTGTTTGATGTCCTCTGACACTCTACATACGGCTATTAGTTGCACCATCTTTAGCAACACACCATGGACATTGGGAGGTCTCTAAAGGGATTAAGAACCTTGCATGTCTAGCATAGCCAAAATAATGAGACCTGACTGGTTTGTGGGGGCATCCCTGGAGTTGGGATCAACCCATCCACCAGGTCCAGGCATTTCTATAGAGACGTGACGGATAAGGTTGTATGTCTAATTTCTGCTTCATTAAGAAGACAGGAGGTATTAATGACAGCAATTTTGTATTCTCTGTTAATTTAATGCATGACAATATGAGAGACCATAAATAATTATATTACCAGAGAAGTTTGTTAATTTTATTCGGTACTTAGGAATTTAAGGTACTGCTTAAAAAGCTGATCGTATGATAAGCAATGAAATGCTCTATTGTTAAATGGTTGGCTTGGTGAAAACCCTAGGAAAAATTAGTTGACACAGTTATTTGTTTGGGTACTTAAGAACAAGGAGAAAACAGTACTATTTTAATACTATTGCCTATAAAACATGTAGGAAGCTGAATGACAGAAAAAGCAAGGAATTTTGTGTTTTGTGGTTTTTACATACTTAGACCAATCTAAAACTGAGTTTCGTGCGGATGCCTTGCTAGCAACATTCACCAAGGATGTTGTTGCTCTTCCTTTTCACTACCTATGTGGTTTTTCTCCTGCTGTCTAGCTAAGAAAAAAAATGGCACCTTTTATTGTAAGAGAAAAGAACAAATAAACAGAAGCTCAGTCACTGTTTTGTAGAAAACTAAAGGCAGCAAAGCAAAAGGAATTGAAAAGTATGATGAAGAAAACAGAGTAAGGAAAAAAGATTCCTATTTAACAAAGGAAGAGGAAGCAAAAACAAAAAAAATGTGAAATCATGTAACCCCAGAAGAGTCTAGCTATAAATATTTAAATAACTAACCTAATTATTTTGTCATTTCAGGGTGTGAGTCTTAAAGTAGTCATCCATTGGCATTATACATACCTATCCTCCCCCTTTTATAGGAAACAATGACTGAAACCCCTGATGACTGATGAAGCTTTCATGTTTTAAGCCTATATTCTTGGCTACTAAATAAATAAACTAGATGATTAAGAGAATGAATGTAGACAAGCAACTACAGTTGGGACTACAGGCAAGAGAGGAGCTAAGCATCACTCCACTCTCTTTTAAATTATAACAGGGAATTTGTGTCTATTTTTTTTTCTAAACCATCTCCCTATACCCATAGGGATAAGCAAAATGAGTACCAAGGACCTTAAAAAGAAAACTGTGCTACCCAACTGGAATAGATAGTTAGGAACAGTAATGTACAGTAGAAATTATTTCCTCTGTAAATATGTAAGTTGAAATGTATAATAAAACAGTATTTAAAACAAAGAACTCCAAAAGAAATATAACCAAAACCAGCATAAGTTTTTCAGCCACTGGAGCAGCATTCCTGTGTCATTAGCCGCAGATAGGAAAAGAAGCTATTCCAGTTCTTTGGTGGAGGAGATATTTTAGAGAGCATGGTTGCCTAAGACAGAAGGCTGGACTTTTTTCTCTAGGAGATCCTTCTAAAACCTAATCCACCCATTTGGGTATCTTAAACATTTATCTGTGTTTTGAATCAAGCTGCAACCATCTCAGTCTGCATCTAGCTGAAGTCACCATTGTATTAATATAGTACAGCAAAGAATGTTACGCTTTAATTATTTAGAGAAAAGTAGATGATTATAAAAACTGTTATTGTCATCAGTAATTAGGTCTGGAGTTCCAAACTGCATCAACAATAACAACATATACCAAGTCAGTGAATAATACACAGTAAGCAATTTAGCATAATCAAACCAACTTCCAGATACCACCATCACATCTTCCCAAGAGTCATGTGGAAAGTGGTCATCCATCTTCTAGACAACACCTTAATTACTTTGAATTTTCTGTTTCAGTTGCTGACACTGAGGTTCCTCCTGGTGTTCATATGGATTCCCCACAAGTGCCTGAATCTTAACAACGACTCTATGGAGGAAAAGGGAGGACAGTAGAGTAAAAGGGGTTTAAAATCAGGAGCAGTGCTTAGCAACGTGTCTCCTGTATTGTGCCCTGATATACTGCACACACATAACAGAAACAGACCAACTTGGAAATGGAAGTTTGTCAGTACTTTCACTGAAAGAATTCATGTCTGCCGAATGTGAAATATAGAGTATTAACATATGCTTACAGCATCAGTAGATTTGAGGCAAAAATGTTGTTGAAGACTAAGGCATAGAGTAGATGGTATTATCAGATTGGAAAGATGCTGCTATGACCCTAAGCCCGTACGCTCATGCCACCTGGATAGTGGCAGCTCCTCTGCTGCCTGGCATTACTACTTGCAGTCCTCCTGGCAATGTAAACAGGGAAGAATCAGACTCATACTAGAAGGCAGCCTCCATGAACCTGATTTTCAGGATACCACGGCAACACTTCTGAGACCTTCAGGTACCATTGTCTACAACGGCAACTATTTTTCATTTGAAAGGCAGGACCATGTTGTACCATAGTTTTGAACTTTGATAAGACCAAGAAGACATGATCAACTTAAATTCAAATTACTAGTCAAAGACTTGTTCTAATACTTGTCATCAGAATATATATTGTTGAAACTCCTTGTGCTGCTATTATGCATCTTCTAACAGATGGTCACCCTTATACCAAAGGTAGATGCAGCAATCTTCAACCCCAGAGACTGTACAGGGAGATTTCACTCTCCTTTGTCTCATCAGAAATTAGTGCAGAAATAACCAAGCTGGCTGTTGCCAGACTTCTTGGTCCAAGAAAACCTTCCTCCCATGGCATCGTGGACCTTAGCCCTGGTTAACTTGCTCCATTGAACTGTGTCCTGTTGGGCCTCCTTTCTTGACAGTTACCAAAAATTCAGTACAGCTGGCTTGGCTACACCTTCACAACGCTGCAAAATTCATCACTTGCATCACTTGCATCCTTGGCATCTAAACTGTTGGGAGATTTTCCACTAAGCTGATGCCTTCCATGATTATGGAACTATGGCCAACAATTAGGGATGGGGATGTATATGTGTGTTGGTTATGAAATTATTATTTTTTTTTTAGGAAGATGCCACTTTTTACCTTTCCTTGATGAGCTCTGGATTAGTTAAAATCATGTTTTAGGCCAAATCACTGAGTTTGCAAAATTCTCACTACTTTTTCAATACCGTATATCAATATCATATTTTAGAATTAAAGACATGGATCTTTGCTTCTGCCATTACAATAACTGCTTTACAATTTTAATGATAGCTGGAAATTAAGAGGAATTTCAAAACCTCCAATTTGAGTAGAGGGGAAGAGAAGAGATTGAGAGATTGAGAAACTGGGACACTGGTTTTTTGACAGGAAAGGGCTACTTGGAAAAATCTAGTCCCCAACAGGTGGTATAACTCAGTGTCTGGCCTGAGACATTTCAAACATCTGAATAAGCCAGAAAGCCATATATGTTCATTCAGGGGCACACAACATAGTTCTCCACTATTGAAAATTCATGTTATCCAAGTGCAGTAGGACACATTAGTAGCAAAGCAGTGGCAGATGCCAATAACTTGTGCAAAAATCCTCTGTTTTTCATACTGACCCTTAGCAGATATGCAGGACATTTCTTCTATCGCTCTTGCTAAAGGCAAGTTTGAGTCAGGATTGCAGAGAAAACTGGTTGCTGATTAACCCATTTGACCTTTCACCTAAGAGACTTGTGATATAAAATATTACTTGAGCTTTTTAAACAAATAACTGTAATTTCCATTTAATTGATTTTTGACCTCACACCACAATTATTCAATGTTAATTTATCTCAGGATAGAAGAACGGCAATTGCATACAAACTGAAGGATGCTGTAAAAAGATATGTGCACAGGAGAAAGACTGCATTTATTATGTTAGCTTGCATTTGCACAGTAGACAGATGAATAATGTTTTCTTTTTCTGCAATGTAATTATCAAAAGCAACTAAATTCACAAAGAATACTTCGAGAAACACATGGAAGTTGGTGCTATGCAAAGCATAAAAATCCTTGTTTGAAAGCAATTCTATTTCTCTGGTTTTAGGACTGTTTTTTATTATTTATTACAAAAACCAGGAGCCTGTTTGGAATTTTACAGAGCAACAAGCACTAACAGGTCCCAGCCCTGAGCAGCATACAACCCAGGAGAATGAAGAAAACAATAATGCACAGGAGGCTAAATTTTGTTCTTTACCCAAAACAGCAGTTAAAGAACAAGGTAGTTCAAATTCTGTCCTTAATATGTAATCTATGATTTTGGAGAAAAACTTTCTATTAACCATTCATCATCATCAGGGCTGTCTTACTCATCTGAATATGTCTCTATTATGCTAATTATGAGGTATATTAATCACAACTCCTAGGATTGTTATTGCTTTCCAGTGCATAACAATCTATATTGCAGTGTTGCATAGGAAAAGATTTTCCTATCGAATCTAAACTATTGTAAAATGCAGAGAACTACTATTTTCTTAATTATGATATAGAAGAAGGTTGAGTTCTGCAGAATAGAAGATAGACAGAGACAATCTTGAGTTTCTGCTCCTCCAAGTGCAGAAGAGTGGACAGATCTACTTAAGACAAATATTCTTTACCTATTAAATAAAGTGTAACTCCTCCGGAGCGTAAGCTATCCTGATTTTATGTCACGTGTGACATGTTAGGTCACAGTACAGGGGGATCTTTTCTTTTTGACATTTCTTCAATGAAGAACTTGAAAAACAAATAAGAAGTTCCATTGCAAGAGGGTAAAAAACCCCACTAAATTCAACTTCATAAATCATGGTCCTGACTTGAACAAAACCTTTTAAATTAACTGATAAAGGATTCAGTGATACCCTTGAAATTAGCTGTCTGTCACAAGCCCATAATCTCTTTGCAATGGGATTGAATTTGGAGAATGGAAATTATAGGTGCAGTTGACAACTGACCTTGATGCTCGGTCACTGCCGATATCCCATTTTTAGATTTACGACCATGATGACAACTATAATAATGTGTGTACAGGTGAGGAGAAGAGCTTTATGCAAGGCCCTTCATTCAGCCTTCCACTTTTAGCTCCTCTCAGGAAATTAGCTGCACAAAAGGTTCCCACACCTGCAGTGGCAGAATATTACAAGAGCTCTTGCAATTTGCCTCCTACACCTAACTGAGAGGCCAGGGTCAGTTTTACACACAGTGACCAATAATACACTGTTTAACTGCAACATCTCTGCCAGCAGAATTCCCTGACCTTGTGTTCATAACATTTACGTTTGAACTACCTTGGTTTGGGGTTAGAAAGTTCCTGGAACTGTATCAAGCATGAATTGTCCCAGTAATGACAGCAAAAGAAGGCAGGAAAATCCAAGCTAGTGGAAGTGGAAACAAGAGTTTGTTAGAGCTATTAATGCCACCTGCATAGGCTACAGCTTACCTGAAAGAAGCTTTTCATAAGTGGCCCATAAGCCTATCTGTGGTTGAAAACTTGACATTTACAACTCCTACTGTGTTTATATCCGAGGATATAAATATGACAGGTTTCCGTTTGTGGTAAAGGAACTCCTTCAAGGAAATTAAAGTCTGAGCATGAAGCAAATGGGGATAATGTAGATACATCTCATTAGAAATGCTGTTTTCTGTAGAATAAGAAATTCCAACAAAACCAGGGATAAATATAGTACAGGTGTTCAGAGTACAGGTCCTGAGAGAATGGGGATTGGAGAAAAAAAGATGGGTTGCAGTGTCTCATAACTTTTGTAACTTTCTGAAGAATCAGCTCATCTATCTCTTCAAGTATTTAAAAAATGCATCCTGTTAACAATGATGTATAGAGCAGAAATAAAAGGCCTCTATGGAATGTTTTTTTTTAGCACAGAGAAATATATAAGGTGCTAAATATTTCAGGGCAAGTCAAGAAGATCAATGGATGGATTTATAACAAACATCCATCTAGGAAATCATTCATCAGTGACACATGGGGATGTAGTTGCCACTAAGTAGGACAGCTAGCTCAAAAACAGGACATGCAGTGGACAAAATTAAGTCACAGAATACCAGTCGTGGATGTAGAAGAGAAATGAAGGCTGCCAAGAGACGGCAAATGTATGTGATTACAGCTTTTACCTGGACAAGATATATGGGCAAAGTACAAGGCAGAGAAAAATGGCAGTAGCTCTCTTACTCCATCAGCTGCCTTGTATCAGCAGCTGCTACAATTAATATGTTGCTATCTGTGTTATCCATAATCAAAGTTTTATATTTTCAGTTGATTTGCAATATCAGATAGAACTTCTGTGTAAAAAAGAAATGTGCTCTCATTAGCACTGCTGACAATATGTTGTGGCGGAATTTGCAAAGAGACTTGCTGCTGGGCTTCCAGTGTAACTGCTACTGCTGTAGCAGAGCAGTGAACTAATGAATTAATCCCTGTTTTGAAATATTCTCCATGGGATCACTCATAAAACACAGACCCTTTTTTACACAAGGAACAGAAATAAGTAACAGTCCTTTGCCCTGAATCTCTTCATACTTCCCAAAACTACACATACACTGTTCTCTCTGTGCTGTTGTTCTCTAGATGAATAATCATACTCTGCCTCTATGATTACTGAGAAATTTACAGGGAAAAGGAGAGGAAGAGGTGGCAACTTGATGGAATGACAAATGGGGTTCAGTGGCTCGGAAAGTGTCAATTTTTTTTTTCATTTATATCAGCCTATCAAATCAGGTGCGTTATCTCCTTGGACAAAGCTTGGCTGTCTTGTCTAGATATGAGGAATAAAGAAAAAAACCCAAGATTTTTTTATTTGGACACTATTAATTATATACAGATGCATGCATACGCACCTGTAAAATCATATTGTATGCCATCCTCAGAGCTGCAATCAGTCTGGTCCCAGTTGTGCTGGCTAGGAAGTTAGTGCCGATCTAGATATAGCCACCATAAGACAAATCCTGTGGTCTCATTAACATGCTCAAGTTACGAGCATAGGAGGCATCCAATAAACTAAATTCCTTTGTTTCCTTCAACGATATAAAAATAAAGCAACCTGCAGTTAATGAATGCCTGAGAAATATACCTGTAAAAGAGAGTTAGGTGAACTAATTCTATGAATAAAAGTTCTCTTGAGCTTATTAAGTAATGACTGAGCATAAGTGAACAGGTCAAGAAATATGACTGTGAGTAGGTCTGGAGGTAAATATGCCTGGCTGCCCGCCTGAATGGGATGTGAGATGACTGACTGAGTGCTTCAATATGGCTGAGTACGAGTAAAAGAGCATACTGATTCAGTATGACTGCAAGGATAAAAGATCATGTGTGTGAATCTCACTGACTCTACAAGTAGAAGATGAGATGAAACGACAGGAGTAAGTGAAGAAAAATGAGAACATCCGAGATGCAGAAAAGAGTGACTAAAATAGACAGATTGTCCATTGCTGGTAATCAATGGAAAATGCATATTGTCAATTGATTTATATGTAGGACAGAAGTGTACTACTGAGTGCATAAATTTGCCAATCCTCACACCTGACTTATCCCAAAGCTCCAACAAGTTAAATTCTGACATGAAGAGCAATTGCAAAGAGTTTTTACTGTTGAGAGGACTTTCTCAAATAGAGTCTCTTCTCTCTGACATCTCTGAAGTAACTTTATAAACAAGACATATGCAAAGGGACAGCTTTTCCAGACATCTTTGCAGAATGTCTTGTTAGCATAGTAGGAACACTTTTTGAAGAGGAGTGGGGATAGGGCACCTCTTTCTGCTAGGGAACTACTAGATATATAAGCTCATCAATCCATTAATACATATTTAGTTTCAATTTTTCTGGGTAATGTAAGTGACCTTATTTTTTTTTTTTTGATCTTTCTTGAGCAAACTCTTGTGCTTGTGGGTAGAGGATATTAAATACGTTCATAAAATACCACTTCATTTTCATCAACAATTTTGGTCTCTGTTGCATGAAAAGATTTACAACACAAGGCAGTGGCAAATAAAATCTTCTGCCACAGCTGTCTACCTGAGAAAAGTGCAGAGTATGGTTAAAAAGATGACTTGTCTACCCAACAGGTTTAATAAGACCAGAATAGATGAAGTACCACAACTCTCAGCATGCAGTTACTCTGAGTAAAATTAGATTCGTGCTCTGTATGTAAATGTAATGGTGTAATTAACACTGGTCTATTCTCCTTCCATAGGTTGTACAACTGCAATAAAATAAATGCACAAACGTGTGTATATGTGTGTCTGCCCATCTTTCCACTTCAATATAGAGAGAGTTATCAAGCAAATAATTGGGGTAGCTCTGTTCTTTGAAATTTGTAACACCCTTAGACAAACTTTATCCCCTGCAATTTCTTTGACCTGTAAGTTGGCAGGATTTAAGTACTTTCCTTCCGAATTTAAAACTTTTCATATTTACTTTAATCTACTTTTGTCTTGCAGCAGCAGCTTTCAATATTTTGTAAACCATGAACTGCTTCAGGGCGTTAAAATATGCTATCTACCCTTCTCAGTTCTGACAAAAATCAACTTTTTCTATTGTGATTACAATTAGATGTCTTTAGCATGTTCAGAAATTACAGAAATGCAGGTACTCATATGTGTACACAAAACCATCTTCCATTACCAGCCGAAAGAGGAGATGGAGTGGGCTATAAACATGATTTACTCGGTTGTTCAGATGGTTGCTTTGTTGAAGACTTAAACGGATGGAAGAAAATCCTTCCTGACACAAGGCAATGGCATGTTCTCAAAATGAATAATAGCAAGAGAAGTGTAAGTTGCACACACAGAACCTTCTGTTGCTGCCATAAATTGATAATCATGTCATTTGGGGTGGGAAGGTTATTTGTATCTCTGGGGTCTAAACAGCGTGTTTCTTCTGATGAAGTGATTATGAAATTTGAAAAGATAAACAGTCATAAATTTGAAATTATAATACTGTTTGTGATACTAGACAAGTGGCAGCTAGCCTCTGAACATCTTTGCTACAGATGTTAGAAATAGCAGCAATGACAATGACACGGGACTACATTCAGTTTACATCACATTTCTTCCCTTTTATTAATTCTCATATAACATACCAGCATAAATTAATAATAAAAAAAGACCTAATTCTCTCACCTTGAGACTATGGGAAAAATGGAAATGGGAGTTTCCAATATTTTTGCAATGCCATCAATGGTCCTCTGGTGTGGCTCCTTCCTTCTTCAGACAAGGCATCCACAGAAAGGGATGCTTTGCCCGCTTTGCCCAAGGCAAGAACTGAAATCCACACACTTCATTAAAGGTCTTTTTGTTCCAATGAGCTGCAGATTTTCTTCACTAAACAGCAGTCAGGTTGTAGAGTTTTCCTTTGTATTAGGATCTGGATAAAGACCTAGATTTTAGTGGTCATATGGCAGCAAAATATGTACGTGTGTTTCTGCCCCTCTTCCTTTTCAAGTCAAGAACATTTTAGTGTATTCTAATAGTTGCCTCTTTTCTCAAAAATTGCAGCACAAGACTTTTCTCCCCTCAGGTATTTCCCACCCTTCTGAGGGAAGTGTTATGGTGGCATGTTTGTTTCTGACCAAGCCTCTGAGAAAGGTTGGGCATAGTCCTGGACTGCTGCATATTTAAATTCATGAGAAGAAGGAGTTTGAAAACATCTGGAATCCAGCGTTCTGAGTTAAGCCTGTAGTGTGTCCATCGCAAAGGTGGAGGCTCGACAGTCAGAAGCATCAGCTGCATCTTGTGCAATTTGTGCAGAAAGCTATCCCTGGCTGCAACAAGCAGATCTGCCTGTTCCTCCCATGAAGTTGTTTCCCAGCCCAGGGGGAACAACCAGTCATCACCCCACTAGTCTCTGGAGATGTTTATTTGAGTGTTCTCAGGGCAGCCTCTTTACATCCCCAGCACCCTGGACTGTTGTTCTCACCTTTCCCTGAGCCCAGACTACAAGGGGCAGGCTCCAAAGGTTTCTTTCTAAAGCTTCATAAATCATTGTGTTTGTGCCATAGTGACTCATCTTCCTTCTGAAAATCATACTCCTGTTCTACTGCAACCCAAAAACATGAAGCCAAATGGTAGCTAGCCATCATCTGCTTAAAAATACCTTGCAGATGTCCTTAAGACCTACTCATAAAAAGAAACTAGGAAGGCATATAGACAAAATAAAGCATATCATTTGACTTATCTCTGTCACTAATACTAAAAGTTACTTACTAATTTATTCTGCAGTAGGGTACAGGTAGAGGTGTTCCTCCTCCTGTCTGTTACCACTTCTGTCTCTTCGTTGGGATTATTTTTGCAGGCTAATCCTGAGTTATACCGAGTTATATCAGAGAGCACAGAAATGACACAGAGAGAGACTTTGGTGTGGGCAAGACATAGGAAGGGTGGAGTAATGAAGAATAAAAATGCTTTAATTTGTAATTATATCATTTGGCCAAGTTTTAAAACTTAACTCCATTATCAACAAGGAATGTTATAGGAATAGAAATTATTCTGTTGTAATATTTGTGGGTCACTGAAGGAGACAGAAATACAGGAGCAATAAAATGTAAAGGGCCTTGTGATTTCATGGTTAGATTTTATATTATAATTGCAGCAAGTTGCTGTTTAATGGCCAGTTTTTCCTTCCACTTAAGTCAATGGGTCTTTTCTGCTGATTTCTGCTCTTCACTTATTTGATGATTTTAGATTTTATATGTCTGTCAATTGGTGTTTCAGCAAGTTCTCGGTGATCCATCAAGAAGGCCAATAGGCTTTTATCATCTTGACAGCTATTTTATTACCTCCCTTTGTTTTAAAGTATCCACGCTCACAAATAATAATTTTCTCTCTCCCTCTGTTGACAGTGGGGACCTTTCTCACAAATTTTAAATAAAACCTGTGACTGTGCAGCACTGTTAGAACTCAGTCTGGGGAGAAAGCCAGGGAGAAAGACTTTTCCTTGTGTCTCTTGTTCTCCTTGATGATTTCACAGGAAAAACAATTTATGAAACATTAAGAGTCGAAACAAGCCCTCAGAGATGTAAAGAAAGACTGAGACTAACAATTAGACTCCACATTATATGAATGTAACTTACCACAGATGTAGCTTGCCTTTGCTGGAAACAAGACATGACGAGAATTGTTAAGACTGTGGGTCCAAATCCTTAAATCTTGACAACATATGTTCTGTCTGACAGTACCTGTACAATATGTGTTAGTTTAAGAGAAAACAAATCTTTCCTCTTGCTGCTGTAGCGTGCAATGTCTTTTCTTTGGCTATTAGCAACATCTGCAAAGAGGCCACTAAATCACCTTTAGGATATCCTTGTATTTGAGTACTGCAAATTCAGAAAGCACTCTAGCATTTCAGGTTAAGTTATGTAAAAGTACCTCAGTGCAAATGAAGTTGAAATAGCATTCAGTTTCCTTTCTGATGTGACTTAATAATTTGTCAAAAATGAGACTCTTTGCTTGTTTGTTAAAGTCTTGTGACAGAGATGGCACTTAGTGGAGTTTTTTTCTGGAAAAGCATACTAAGAGGTATTACTTTACTTGTTTGTTTGATAATAGCTACTTCCAGACTGTGAAGTTAGGAGGAGACACAGAGTGTGGGTCATGTCCAGGCTGAAATCCCCCCTAGTCTGGTAGTGGTGAAGTGTAGAGGAAGTACAGAACTGAAGTAGTCAGTCTGATGTATTTTTTCTTCTATTTTAATGAATGACATCAAATAACTCACTGAAACTTTTTGTTGTTTTCCATACCAGGACAAGACAAGTTTTAATTTGTGTTGATTAACATATATGAATAATGCAGTATTAAAAAAACCCTATAGCAAATAGGTTGCCTTACAAACGTGTTGCTCAGAGAAGCTGTGAATGTCCCATTCCTGGAAGTTTTCAGGGCCAGATTGGTTGGGGTTTTGTGTAGTCTGGTCTAGTGGAAGGTGTCCCTGCCCATGGAAAGAGGCTGAGAACAAGATGATCCTTAAGGTCTCTTCCAACTCAAACCATTCTCTGGTTCTTTGATTATATGATTCTGTGATCCAGTGGTTATGCAAAACACAGTAGAGGTTGCAGGACTAGAATATATAAAATTCCACACTACATAGCCTAGACATTCATCTGAGTGAAACTGGAGCAAAGGAGTACACTTGCCCAGTGATCAAAGACCTTCTGGGCCTTTTGCTGGAGGCTTCCCGGTTAAAATCAGCCTAGGGTAAAAACAGTGGAAGTCTGGATAAACAGTGGTAGTCACAATTAGGAGGCCTGGCACGCAGGTGAATGAGGGGTTTCTCAAATTTTTTGAAGGCCAAAAGCATAATTTGAGCTGAAATGTGTGATTTGAGTATTAATAAATACTTTTTAGTCCTGTTTTTGAAATAGGTTATTGAAACTTTTCTCCACACTTTCTGAGTCTTGTAGAGTAGTCACTTAGAAACAGATAAGATAGATGGTACCTGTAGCTGCACTTCACTTGGGGAATAATTAGTAACATTCATCTTCAAAAAACTGAACTCTCCACTTCCACCCCTGCCAAGAGCCAGGGGCTGGATTGGGAGTCTGGAGAAACTGCCTCCCAGGGAAAACACTGCTCGTAAGTGGGAAACTTCATCAAAGGGAAAGATCTCTCCCAGGAATGTCTGCAAACTGCAGCTCTCTGGGCTTCTCAGGGTGACCTTCAAACATTTGTATGACGTGGGGAGATTCCACTGGCGATGCAAGATTTATTCAGTAATTTTTCTACTTACTATAAATGTCTTCCTCAGCGAAGAGGGGGACCGCCGTGCCCACTCGCCTCACATGCTTCTAATACCCAGTTTGGGGTTTAAATAAATGTACAGCTGAGCATTACTTCTAGTGGAAGTTGTCCCTGCCCATGACAGGGGAGCTGGGACTAGATGATCTTTAAGCTCCCCTCCAACTCAAAACAGCTTATGATTCGGTGACCCTCAGTGAGGCCATCATGTTGCCCCCAGCATCACCTGGGCTAGGACCTGTCACTCTTCACTGAGGAAGAATCCCACACTTCTTCGGAGGGTAGACAGATCTTACATAACAGGCACGGCGGGGACAGGTGAGGTGACTTCCTCTGTGCTGTGTTATCACTGTGATAGAGCCTAATGCCAGCTGACACTGTTCTACCAAGGTTAAAGTGATTCGTGGGACTCCATTTAGACGCTGCTCAACTGTCTTTTCAATGCACAACATTTCTGAAAACAGAAAAACCCTCGTAACATTTCATCTACTGCCAATGTATAGTGTTTCATATCGCTGCTGCCTTATTTTGTAAACACGTTACCTCTCTGCTTACCTCAACTGTAATATCTTTGCCATAAAAATTGGTTATAAAAATTGTTTCTAAACATAATAATACTCTGAAATTGGGATGTGTTTTAAGAAGGAAACACTCTGTTTATCTCAGTTTTATGAAATATATAGCAGACCATGTAGTCAGAGACAGTGATGAGTCACTGGACCCTGCACTGACACTACTCAGTCAGCTGTTCTGTGGCTCTGAGACTGGAAGAAGCTTCACAATCTATGTTGAGCAAAGCTAACTGTAAAACTAGAAGTAAATAATACTCTCCCTAAGGTTGTGCACTGCGTACACATAACAATACTTCCAGCTGAGAAAGCCATTCCCAGTGTACCTCTTTCGCGGGAGGAAATTAACACTTAATACAAATACTTTAGTAGTGTGCACCCCCATTCTGCTTTATCTTAGCAAGGCTTCTTTTTCCTGTTTTAAATTCAGAGCTTCAGTTCCCTTGATCCAAGAGGTTAAATACTTCAAATCACATCAGTGCCCTAAGATTGTGAAAGGCCAGCCCAATGATGATGACTCCAAGTCGAAACATTAAGAATGCAAGTTATCAGCCAAGTGACAACTGTTAAGCTGTATTAAAAAGTATGTTGCTTCTGCTTAACAGACACCCAGATAGAAATGATGCTACTGTGCAATTTGCAGGGGTAACAGAGTTCAAAGCAGAGAGAAAGCATTTGTTCTCTTGTCTGTTCAATTGCTGTTTTGAAAACAAGCAACGGTATCACCTCCAGAAATCTGCAGCTGAGATCTGTCACCAAGCAATGTCCTTACTAATAAATAAAGGATGTTGATGAATAAAGAAAAATAATAGAAGAACCTTTTGTATTATAACAAATTCACTTTATTAGACCAGCTTAAGACTTTCTGTAAGTCATAGGTGGCATAAAATGGTATTTGAAGTCAAAAGCCTCTGCCTGATGATTTCTTGTTAATGCCAAAAGCGGATAGACCTTGTCCAAATCATTTTGTATATCACATAGATTTCATCTTTTCCTTCTATCAGGATACAATCCAAATTGTATAGAAATTAATTGGCTTTAAATGTGCAAAAGAGTTTCTCTAAAAAGTTAACAGCCAGCATACAAGGAATAGTACTTCACACACAATGCCTTTACCTGTTTTCAAATGGTGCACATTCTGCTTTTGAATCTTCTGCCACAAAAATGGATAACTGACAATGGCTTCAAATTCAAATGCACCAGCAAAATATGACCACTTCTTCCTCCTGCCTCTGCCTCTATTGCTGCTGGAGGTCAGAGAGTCAAATACTATCACTAGGGTTTGGTTATTTTTAAGTAGCTGTGTGATTTTATGACACTGCTCATATCTCACTCTGGCATGATGCAGTTCACAGTGTGAATTATATTTTGCCTGTCTCATGGCATTTCACCTTTGACTTCAATAAAAGCAGGATCAAACCTCCTCTTCTTCTATATGATGAGGGTAATATTGTGGCTCCAACAAAGTGTCCATCCTGAGCTTGATGCATCACTTTGCCAATTTGCTGTGGCAAATCCTCCATCCCTACTCCATCAGTGTGCTTTTGCAACAGTGCAAAAGCTGATGAAGGCGTTAGTGCCAGACAGTAAGATGGCACTGTCTTACTGAAACCAGTGATGTTACTCTCATCATAAATTTTTTGACACTTTTAAGGCCTGTGAGTATCTTATTTAATGATGGTCATCATAACTCTAGGCAGTTTCCAAACTGAAGCCCAAACAAATATAAATACAGTAACAGTAACTAAGTTTATAGAAAAATTGTTTTTTAAGATGCAGATCTAAATACTTCCCTAGCAGCAAGGAAATCAGACACAACACCACTGAGCCAATTAGAAAAGTTTTGCTAATGCTCAGGGCTTACAAATGATTGTTTCTGAAAATCATTAGATAATATTTTGCACTTTGGTATGGAAATTAGTCATACACAAATATTCTGCATACAGCAAGGATATATATATATATGGCCACTTACATTCACTTTAGGTGTCAAACCTGCATTCTTAATAAGATGATTCTTTGGTGGATTGTTCTCAAATGCACAAACCAGCTTGTGACATTTGAACATTTTATGTCTGGCTATCATTGCTGCTGCTTATAAGTGCTCTTCCAAACAGAAATGTCTCAGAGATCTGGTGCAGTACACGAATTCTTGAGATACATCCTTTGGAATTGATCTATATAGAACTGCCACTATCCAACAAATACCTTTACTTGTTTGGCCCTTAGTATACATTGGTATACATTTTTCCTTGGCATTTTTAAAGCCAGGTTATGTGCAATAAAACACAATGTAGCTCTTTTGGAGAAGCATCTGGAATTCATCTGTGTAAAGAGTGAGCTTAGACTTGTAGTAGTGTTTGTAAAATGATTACCCATTCTTTTGATTTAATAATGTTTTATAGAACTCTAGATTCAAGTTAATGCAGCTCTGAAAGAACCAGTTGTATTTATCATATAAAGTAATAGCTAATCACTATCTATTTTATATGCTGCTTTTAATTTGCTGCACCTCAAAGTACTTCATAAAGGAGGCAAATATCATTATCCTTAATTTATGAAAGACACAACTGGAAGAAAGAGAAGTAAGACTGACCACCTTCCAAGTTTTTCATGAAGCTTTCACAAACTTTCCAAAACAGATATCACAAATAGCAGCTAAGTAACTGATATCAAACATGACTCAATGAGAAGGTGGTGGATAATTGTAATATACAACCATCTAAAATATCTAAGGTTGTTAATAAAGTGCCATGTGTGACACATATTTGCTGTTCTGAATTATCCACAGAGGAAGTCATAAGAAAGAGAGAGACCTCTACTACTGTCAAAAGTACTTCTCAGTTCTTGTCCAGAGCAGGATGCTGAGGCAGGCAAGTTATTCTTCTGTGAAAAATATATCTCCAGCCAACTATGCCTGCTGAACAGTGTAAGGGAGCAGAAAAACAGCTCTAGTCTAAAGAAGCTGAAGTGATCCTTTCGGAATTGTAAGGAGTTTGTTTGGGTAATAACCAATAAATGTATAATTGGAAGTTCCTCCAAGGAATCATCATCTTCCTGCTTGGTGAACTGAAACTCCACCCAACAGCTCAAGGAACGCACTGTTACACAATTCCTGACATTCAGGTGGTGTGACACTGACTGTATTTTACATAGCCATAATTTGGAGGAAGTCTGATAGGATTAAGGAAATGTCTTTGCTATCTCTAGCCAATGATTTAGCATGAAAACAATGTGATAACTGCATTTCCTGAAACAATATAATAGATATTGGAATGATATCAGCACTGTTTCCTGCAGCAAAAACATTATGATGAGCTTTGTCTTACATTTGTTACACAGAAATCCTAATGTTATATACTTTTCTTAAATTTCAATCGGTGAATACAGAAGTCTTAAACATTGCTATGCAACAATTTTAATTTATGAGCATAAATAGCTATTTTTATCACATCCTCCAGGTATACAGCGATAAGGTGTTTAAACTGCCCCAAACAATTTTGCCAATGCACCTTCACACTGATTGGGAATTGACTCATTATTCCAGTCTTGGGCTTTTCTTAATGAGAAATGGTAAGTTGTGCCAAATTTTCATAGAAGTCTCTGTATCAGTAAGAGCACTGTAAGAAACAAGGCTCTGTTATTTTTCAGCTGCAGCAAATAATATAATTTCAAAAAAAGAAATCAAGGCTGGATTTCATTCCCAGGTTGTGTTTCGGCACGGTCACAAGCCAGCACCATGGTCTGGCACAAGAGAGCTGCCAGGTTGAATTGACTTTTGAACCTAAGATGCTTATGAATAGAAGTGCAGTCCTAGACTGGAAAAGAAGGCCCTGAAAAAACACATATGAAAGAGTAATTGTTGCTTTTACTGTGAAGAACATTGGCTTGGAAAAGGCATCCTGCGTCATTGTGTCTAATCCCCTGCTGTTTTAGGCAACCACAATTTATAATCCTTTTCATAAATTTATCAAGTTCCATCTTAAACCCAATTAGGTTTCTTGCCCCCAATGAGAAGGCTGTTCCCAAGCCTCACTGTGCTGAGCATTAGAAGTATTCTTCTAATTTCCAGCTTACATTTATTCATGGCCAATTCAGACCCATTTGTTCTTGTGCCAACATTGTTCTGTTGCTTAAATAGCTTCTCTCCCTCTCTTTTGTTTACCACCCCGAATGAACGTATAGAGCGCAAGCTGTCCCTTTGGCCTCTCACTGTCATGCCATCTTGTTTGTACATGAGCTGCAGTACCCCCAAACAATGGATGAGCTATTGTTTTAAGAAGGTTAGCTGAAAATAAAAGCAGCACTCTTGTCTTGCTGTCCGGTACAGGCAAAATCCATCACTGGGGTGTCGGGCAATCAGCGGAGTCCTCTGGAGCTAAGAGCATCCCAGGGAAAACAGAAGCATAAAGTAATAATAGACCAGTCATAATAGACTCTGCATAATAAGGCCAGTTTAACACTTTGCCCAATTATGCCTTACTACTTCTGGGTCTGAAAGAGCAACAACTGTCAACTGCAAAACAGACCTACTGATCCAGAGCAGCTAGGCAGGGAAAAATTAGCGTTAGCAACTGGGCTAAACTAATATTTTTAGCAATGTCAGTGTGCCCTTGGGAGGAAGAAAACGCATCCATGCTTTTAGGTATAATGGGAGTAACTGGTCTGAGAGCCTGTACTCTGTCTGAGCCAAATATTTCTCTTACAAAGGCTCCTCTGTGCTTGCCTCACTTAGCTTGGTTGCAGCTGTTAACTTCCAGGAGGCAGGTTCTGAAATTTCTTTGACAGCCTCCAATTTCAACATTGAAAGACTAACCATATTTCTTAACATATGCCAGAAAAATCTAAAAAGGTTCTAGCCCCCTTGTGTTCCTAGTTTGTGTGGGTTTTCCAGTGCTTTCATGATTAGGTAGGAATTTCCAGACTGTAGTAACATAAATGGTGTTTTTTCAATAAGAAACATTCAAATAGTGGATGCAGTCTTATTGAAATATCTCTGTCTATGTGTTTTTGTATATATCATATCACACCACATCACATCATACTCTATTTTATTCAGTTATGCAGTGGTTTTGATAAGAAAGTTCGGAATGGTAGAATCTTCTGTGAAGGCCTTATAGCTTGAGAACTGGCGACCTTATAATGTAATTCTTGCTAGCATGACTACGTTTGCTGTTATAATTGCATAAGTCTCTTTCAGCTTCACTAAAACATCAGTCTTTTAAGCAAACCACATTGTCCAGAGGACTTTCTCCTTTCCAGAATACTCATAAAGGTCAGAAATTTCATCCATATTTTATTTTCAAAATTATCCTTGAGCTAGACACAGATTCTTACATGCTGCTCGGGGGAGATGGGGAGGAGGGAAGGAAAAGGCTTAAAGTCATGACATTTCTGAAGACTCACAGCCGAACCCAAGAAGAAAAAGAAAGGGTCAAACACAGATTCACAAAAAGGTGCATGAATTTGTTAAAACAAAGTGAGTTACAGCTGCAGGACAGTTCCTGCTTTAACGTTTTTAAAAAGGATTTTGTCCTGTTACAAAAATCTCGTTCTTGATTTCATATGCAAAGATGAAGGGCTTCTAGCTAGTCATTTCCTGAAAATCCCTAGTTTGTATGTGACACATAATAATACTAAGCCCAAAATGGAAAAATGGACTCCTTGGGATAACATCTATCCTTAGCATTGTCCTGCTGTGCATTAGTCTGTCGTACACATTTGAAGAGCCACTGGGGCCCACTGCCCTGCAGCACCCTAGCCAGCAGGGTCATGGAAAGCCTTCTCCACATAGGTACCATCTCCCATGGCGAGGGCATCCAGTACTAGTCCAGCCCGTGCAGATGAAGCTGAAAAACAGAGGAAATATTTTCTCAAGTTGTAACCATCGCCTGCTTGTGTTTTGAAAGCAAATTGCTCCATGTGGCTCTTCTATACTAAGATAACTTTTTGGCATAGGCATCATGTCTGCCACGGAGGCTAACACTGAAAAGAAGGGACTTGCTTTTGGTGTGAGTGCATCAAGAAGGGGAGGATGGACCTAACTCCACACTCAGCCAACTCCTGATATTTTATAGGTTCAGTTGAAACGAATTTGCTATTGTCCTTGACACGTAATCAGACTCAACTTCAGCTCATGTATATCTCAGCAAGACAGATTTGGCAGTGGGAGCTGGTGTTGGGCTTCTCAATAAAATTAAGCAGTCTGGGTGCAATGGATGAGACTATTCCCTTGAATCATCTCACTGTGATTCTGACTTCCTTTCACAGTGGGTTGGAGGGAGGCCAGTGGTTCATCAGGGTGCCTTGGGCCAGGAAGAACATTAGGAGAGATAGCAGGGATTTAACCACTCTGTTGGAAATTAGTCCCTCAGTGATCAATGCTGATTTGCTGCTTCTCTGGACAGTCTTTCCTGGCTTCATGGATTAGATGCTGGTAGTGTGGGGAATAACAATAAAACCATTCGCTAGCTGCATCTGGTGCAGGGAAAGCTTTCCAGAGATTATTAGTTTAAGCATCCTAGAGAGACATAATAAAAGGGGAATCATTATTATAGTGTGTGTGTTTTAGGATACCCATTACTGCAGAATTTTGGCATTATTACATAATTTAAAATAATAAAAACAATTATCCTTCAGGATAAAGGAGAATTTGAAGGAGCTGAGCTATATGTCACTGCCTATGTATTTTGTTAGAATAGAAGCATCCTGACTTGTCCATTAGAAGCGGAGTAAAATGGAAATTCCAGAGGTGAATTTTTGGGAGCACTAGGAAAGCTGCAAGAGTTGGTTCCAACATTACCACCAGCAGAAATAATTTACACATCCCAGAGCTCACCACCATGTTCATCATGTTGCTGCATAACTGAGACTCAGTTTGTTTGCCCTCAGCTTTGGAATTTCTCTATAGTACAGGGAAGTACAGAAGAGCAGGGATGGGTTCTGTCCACAGTGGATGCAATTTTCCTGCATAGCCACCCCATCAAGACTGTATCTGCACGTGTATTCGGACAAAAAAATCAAAAGTAGGTTCCCAGAGATGTTACTACGTTTCAAAATCTAAAGCTGAAAAAATTCTTCCGCAAACTACACGAATGCTTTAGGACTCAATGTTTGTGACCCTTGTAGCAGGTCTGAGATTGCAGGAATGAATTTCAAAATGAGACCAGTGGGATCTGCAAGGTATCCAAATCCTGAGTTATAGTAATTGTAAACCATGATAATTGCTTCATGGATATGCGTGTGAATGACTTGGATCTGACCATGGAAGCTCTGTCCCTCACTTTTTCCTTCTGTATCATTGACATGCTGTATGACTTGCATAATACTGTAGGTATTGAAAACTGTAGGAACTCTGATTTTTTAGTAAGGAAATGGTCTTTCAGAGCCTTCAGCAAGGATTTAGTTGTCTAACTCTAACTTTGTAAATGTCAACTTTCACTTACTTGTCTCAAGAAAGACTTGGAAAACCCAGTCAATTCAAATCAGTAATGTGCTTACCAGACACTGCATAAAATGTATTAATGATTACGTATTATTTTGTCTATATTAAAATATATCAACACTGAGCATATTGTCATAGATACTGGAGGACGTGAGAGGGCTACACAGGCGTCTTGTCTTTATAAAATAACATGTGTTTGGCATGAAAGTTAACTGAGGCAAATATTCTGTTTCAGTAGATGTCATACGACTACCAGTGTGTGGAAATGACCCTCTCCCACACTACCACAGCCTTGAAGGACTGGCATTATGGAAAGGATCCCAGTTTCAAAATGCTGGACCATTTTCATCTCTCTTGCACACTGCTACTCCTCTTGAAGTCAGTGGGTGGTTGGTCCTAAAAGAAAAGCTGTGTTGAGAGCTGTGTTTTTCTTAGATAAAAGTTACATAGAGAACTCACCCTCCCTGTGCCTTCCTCTCCTTTGCCCAAGTATCATCAGCAGCAACTATTTGTATTGGCCACACTATTATTTTAAACAGAAGGGACTGACTTGCACACAGCCCACACACAATCAAAATTATCATGTAGCATAAACCTGATGTCATCTCTTGCTGCTACTCGTGTAATGGATTTTGTTCTCAGTCTGTGCATCAGTACAATTTTATTATTTTTTTTGCTAGGCAAACTCATTCCAAAAGAAAGAATTTACTGAATCAAAACACACTGAAAGATTACCAAAATTCAAATTCAAAATGAAATTAAAAAGAGGAAGATGTTGCATGATTGTTCTTCTTAAAAGTCTCTATCAGCTCGATTTTCACAATCCATTTTTCTTTTCAATTTGTGGAACATCCTTCTCCAAAGCAAAATGTACACAAATTCCAGACTTCTTTTTACCCAAAACAATCACTTTGTCACCAAGACACATATGAGAAATTTATGCCTGTCTATGCTTGGCATCACTGCCACCTCATGGATTAATGAATTCTGTGTCCTCTAATTCCCCCACATTATGCACCTCTGTTTTGTATGAGTAGCCAAATGTATCAAGATTCATTTTAATGAATGTGAGTCATTCCCCTTATTCAGAAGGCAGAGCTGTTATGTTGTAAGTAAGCACACCATTAGCTGCGCTAAAAATAAACAGGCATTACCTGCAGGAAAACCTATATAAAAGTACACACTGCTAAGTGCACTAGAAAAAAACCCCAAAACCAAACCAAAAAACCAAGACATAACATGGGATGGTGCTCATGCCGTAGACAAGCAAACAGGACGGATTGTGCAGGGATCTGAAAGAAGAGTAGGACCTGAAGATTACTATACCGTGACATTTAAATTCAAAACACTCAATGTCAACATATATTTTGTCAATGCTCTACTATGCTTAAGGTAATTTAATTGTTAGTGCTGAAAGGAAACTAAATGCGTGGCTTCTTCTAACACCAGTTTTCTTCTCTGTCTTGGTTGGTGTAGAGCAAGTATTTCCTGTGTGGTTTGACAGAGATTTCAAGGTTTGGAGACTCAAATATTTCAAGGTCAGCCCAATGTTGGCTAAACAGAAAACATGCATGACTTCGCCATGTGGTATTTCTTCCATTATTTTCATGACTTTTAGTGTGGTTCAATGGGAAAGACTCTGGTTGAGTCTCAGAAACCAAGCTCGTAAATCAGTAAGTCAATCAACAAGTCTGGGGAACAATATGTTCTTCTATTTTAATTTCTTTGTGGGAAATGTGTAAATAGATACTGGCAATGAAGCTGGAATATAATGGGTACTTACAAATTAAGGCATCCAGTGATTTATCTTCAGTACGTGCAATGTAAAAAGAGGTTATGCTTTCTGATCTGTTGAAATACTATTTTTAAAATAATAAAACATCTTTAGTTTTTAAGATGAGAATTATTGTCTTCTAACCAGTTTCCAGAAATGGGGGAAGTTAACACACTGAGAAGAAAATTTCAGGACCCTCAGCAGAACATTTCTACATGATGATACATTGTCACAGGCCTCCTAGCAGCACGTCATGCACCACACAACAACACAGCAGCCTGACCTGGGCAGGTATTCAACCTGTCCCTGCAGTTCCCTCAAGGTAGTACCTCTGTGTGTCTTTTCTCAGGCGTTTGCTACCATAAAACTGGATGATGAACAACAGAGCTACTGTTTTTTCACCAGTCTCTGGAGATTAATTAGTTAATGTTTGTACAGAAATGTTAAGGGCAGTCATAAACCATAAAATGCAAAGCATTTAGCAAAAGAAAGGAAAAAGGTTGAAAATCACTTTGTGCGTATGCCTTCGTTAATGAGTTTTTACTAGTGTTTGAACAACTAAAGTGCTGTCTGTACAATTGATCCCAAACAGCTAATTTAAGCCCCTTTACTGAAGTTCTTTTAAACAAAACAAACAATATGTATTATATGCTGAAAATTTATTATGGAAAGAAACAGAAGTCATTTATAAAGTTACATCATCTATTCCAGGAAAATAATGCAGAACTTGTGATTTAGGAAGCCAAACACCAGCCCTACATCAAAGAGTCAACTAAATGTTTACTACAAACAGCTGACAAATGGCAATTCATAGCTCAAAAATGTCCACAAAACTGCTTGCCAACCTATTTTAAATAATTTCATTACATTTTGCTGTTGTTAAAAAGGGCCGTATTTCTGGACAATTTACAAATGGGAGGGAAAAATTAGCATTTGAGAAACCTGTTGTTTGCAAACAGTAGCCTGTCCTTTCCTAAGTATCTGATTTTTAAGGTGTGTTTGGGCAGAGAAAACATAAGTGGACTTTTCAAAAGCTTCTAAATATCTAAATGAGGTACCTATGAATTTTTAAAATCTCATTTCTGCCTGTCTAAACCTTGGCATGTTTAAAGGCCTTTAAAAGCTGCCCCCATGTTTTTGTAATGTGAAAGGCATTATCTGAAGGCTCATCTCCATTTCAAGAGGCAGCTACTATTACTGTACCACAGCCATGCTCCTCAGATGAGGCCAACAAGGGTAAGCCAACAGGACCAAGCAACACAGCGACACACACAGTAAGTTGTGCTATTTCAGGCTGCTCCTGCCTCTGTCATGAGAAAACCATTAGCTTGAGTGTTACCTCCCATCTCCAACCTGTTCTCTGAAACTACAGTATATTTTAAGCTTAAACATGGCCCAAACTGTGCAGGAACAGGGATCTGGAAAGGAACAACGAGGTAGTATCTCAGACTGGAGCTAAGAAGCTTCAAGGGACGGTTATTAATCAGACACATCTTCAGGCATGATTTAGAATTTGAGTTTCAATCTAAAACAATCCTTCTATTTCCATAAAGATATATGGTATTCCTAAAAACATAATTCCTCGTCAAGCCAACTAAAGAGTATGCCCTGGGTTCAGCCACGAATGTAAAGACTTAATATTGGAATTTTGAACTTGAAAGATATCTTCTCCTTTACATAAATATAGATGCCAGATATGTTGATGGTTGCTTGGAGCATAGCTATAGAAGTGCATCATTCAGTCCTACTCTAAACTGCAGCAGATAAATTTTACCTGAAAATAATGTTGTGAAACAACAAATACACGAGTAGATCAGAAACTTCTTGCTTGTACCTATAAAATAGAAAATAGCAAAACTAATTTGAAATGGCCAGGACCATTGATGAAAGAGATACTCTTTAGAAAACAAAATGGTTGTGAGTTTCTCTTGGGAATGAAGTGATCAATTCAGATTCAAAAGGAAGACAATATCTAAGAAAATATAAACAAAATACCACAAACAGCACATTGTATAAAAATCTGGCTGGCTGTGAACCTTGCTGAACAGAAACATTAATTTAAAACAAATGTCTTTCATGAGTTTACCTATTTTTTTAATTCCAGGTTTGTTTTCATGTTTTTGTGGTGTTTTTGGTTTTTTTTTAAATATATGTACTATGTAAAATGCTATTAGGTTTGGTACAAATTTTATATACAAATATATGTCTTTGTACAGAAAGAGTTTTATATATATATATAAGCTTTACAAAAAAAACAAAGATCCCTGCCTATTGTGGGTGTTAATATAATCTAAACAGGTGGTTTTCCTGGACAAAATGGTCCATTCTCAATCTCTATTGCAATGAATTAAAAACTTAGAATTAAAATCCCAGCAAAAATTAAATTTAAACTTGAACTTTCCAATCTGTATTCCTTTACGCTAGGAAACATTCCTTCCATTTAATTAATTTTCTGGAATATTCCTGTAGTACAAACACATCAGATGCAAAATCAGATTATGTAGATAATGTTAAAAACATAGCTGAATTATTACCATCGCAGCATTTGGTCAGTGCTTATTCAATCTCATTTTTCAGAGCAATGAAGGCTGGTCTTAGACTTGCAAAAACAGGCAGCTGCACAAGGTGTCTCCTTGCACTGAAATTGCTTTCTGGCTGCTTTGTCAACAACGTGGCTTCCCCTAGGCAAGTCTTGCTTGCCCTTGAAAGAGTTGCAGGACTCGTTCTGCACCATAAATATGATCAACGGATAGTGGGACAGATTTACTGCGTCTCAGTCCTGTTCTAATCTCTTTCTACAATATCATCAATACCCTCCGTTGCAAAAATTTCCTATCACAACAGTGTGAGAGTGCAAGTGCTTGCTTTTGCTCTCCTGCAACTGAATTGATGCCTTCATACACACAGAATTACACACAGAATTAATAAGGTTGGAAAAGAACATGGAGATCATCAAGTCCAACCTTTACCTAGGTTAACAACCTATCCAACATCAGTGTAACATCTACACCATCTAAACCATTTAAACCATCTAAACCATTTAAACCATCTAAACCATACCACTAAGTTCATCATCTAACCTGTCCTTAAACACATCCAAGGACGGTGACTCCACCACCTCCCTGGGAAGCCCATTCCAGTGGGGGATCACTCTCTCTGTGAAAAAGTTCCTCCCGATAATCCAACCTAATCCTCCCCTGACGCAGCCTCGGTATCCTCGAGGTGAGAAACTGGGGGATAGATGCATCAGGCACGAGTGGCTTCTGAGGAGGTCTTCAGCTAATCAGAAAGAATTCCCTGAGCATCCCCAGCTGCCACTGTGGCTTTGTCAAGGCCTTTGGACAACAAAGTGACACTGTAGAGGTCTCCGCTTTGTGAGAGGACGAGCCACGCAGTGTACAAATCAAAGTACAGTAGTGTAATTGTGTGACAACGGTGGAAGACTTGGAAGGCAGAAAAAAAATCACAGAATTCTGATTGCCTTGTGCTTCCTGGATTAACTCAGCTACTGTTGTTTCCTGCTTTAAAACTACCCTTTGCCAGCACACTCCTCACTCCTCATTTGCAGTTGGAGCTGTTGTGCTGTCTGGAATCAATTAGCATAAAAGTTCTATTTTTATTAATAGAGTTTCCTTGTTGCAGTTTCTGCTGTGATTGAAGGCTTTCAAAGGTCAACCCGAGCATATCAATGGGAGTGTATATCAGGTGCTGTAGAAATGCACTGACAAGCCCTTTAAAAATTGTTCTTTAAGCTGGGCAGCCAGTGAAAGAAATCCAGTATGAAACAGCTTGGAATAGAATATGAGTAGGATGCTAAAGTCTGTAATATCCAACCAAACTCCAGCTGCCTAAACAGAATTCAAACCTCAAAGATTTCCACATCATGAATGACTTCTGAAACCAATGTGTTGGATTAAATGACAAACTTTTACAGATGAACCTTTTTCTACTTATTTTTTTTTCATTTCTTGGATTATGCCAGAGTGTCTTTGGATCCAAAATGAAAAAAAATTATTTGCTACTTAGTAAAAATATCACACAAGTTTTGGAGGCATTTTTCATACATCTGTTTCCTCCTATCCACCTAACCATACTACTTCTGCAGATCTTCACTGATGAGGAGTATAACTGACCAGCTTGGTCAGAGAAAAAAACATGACCTCAAATGTTGAAAGACATTCCTTTTGAACAGTCTCTGTGACGTATACTCTACAGCAAGCAAACTAAGCAATATCTAAAGCTAAGGGCTTCTTAATATAAAAATGCACCAATGTCTCATATGTACTGCATCCTAATGTCTCTACTGAAGTAAGAGAGAAGTTTTTAAAAGAAAACAAACAAGCAAAAAGGTTGACTTCTTGTATGAACACATCATGAAATAATTACAGCCTTAAAATATACATCTGGGCTATTCATTCATGGGTGGGCTTGATGATCTTAAAGGTCATTTCTAACCTATATAATTCTATGACTTTATGATCTTTCAGCAGTAAATCAAAACAGATAGGCAGACATTTTCCTAGAAAAATATGCAGGAAGACTAATGACGTCTGGCAGGATGAGTGGGAACCACAGTTCTGTGTTTGACAGCCCTGTGTTTGAGTTTACCTGGTCAGTGACTGAGACAGGAGCAGTTCTGAAAAGAGATATCCCCAAACAGAAATATGTAAAACCTCGACAAACCTTAGCTAATAAACTAAAATGAAAGCTTCAGAAATCATACAACTTCCTTCAGCAGGCTATGTCATGTCTATCCTGAAGTTAAGTGCAATGTATATTTTTTTTATTATCTTATATCTGTAATGCAATTTACTATATAGGACAATTCTAGTAGTCTGATAATATATAGAACAAAATCTTCCAGAAAAGCTCTGAAGGCCAATCTTTAGATGCTCTGCCTATTTTTCAATGCTTAGACCTTGTTGGAAGTGAAGCCTCCAATCATATTCTGAAAACAATGATCAGAAAGTGCCAATCTCCTCACTGGACACCTTACACTGTTTTCCAATCTGGCTTTTACAGATACACATGTATAAAACCAGTTCAGCAAGGAAACACAATTTTTTCCACGTGTTTTTGTTTATTTTGTATAAAAATTGTGTGTGTATTTAACCACCACTTTATGATGTTAGCCCTGATCCCAATTTTTGGTATCGGTAGCAATGAGTTGACCAATCTAATGATAAAAAATTTCCTTGCTATGTCTTAGTAGAAATAGTAATAATAATCATAACAAAAATCCTAGTAAAAGAATTATCACACAAATGGCTAATTTGTGAATTTATCTTTCGTTAAGCTTTGCCTTCTGATTGTCCATTTGTTGACAACTAGTGGCTTTGAAGTTATAACTTTATATTTGCTCTTAATTACTAACATCTGATGTCTCTAGTCATAATGATTTCATTGACAAATCCAGTCACAAAAGCAATTTGCTTCTCTTAGGTGAAAAGACTAAAGTCTGCTTTAACTAAAGACAGCATTTAACAAGGGGGAAGCATGAACACATTATGTAGCAACTATCTTTGTCCTAATTACATTAAACTTCACACCTTCATATGTACACTTCCACGTGGTTAAAACCCCCCAAACAACCAGCATTGTGTTAAAAGGGTTGTATTTGTGATTACTTCACTTCCTCATTTGAATAGCTGTATATATCAACAGAAAATAACATTGGCATAAAGAACAAGCATAGATATAAATTACTAAGTGAAGGCATCTCTGTGAATATAAGATTGATGAGGGGTTGGCAGATCATGGTTGTCTAATTGCTTTGTTTATATAGTGTTCACAAGTGGTTGCTGTACTAGAAACATCTCTTTGAGTACAGGTGAATGAAAATGAGTTAGTGTGTACTCTGGAAGATGTTGTCAAATGAAAATGTGCCAGTAAGTTGTCTTCAAATTTACTCAAAGGTCTAAAAGAAAGAGTAGCCCAGACAACACAAGGAAATAGAGAACAGAGCCTGAATGAACCACAGTCTGCAAGACTTTGATTACAAACAAAATACCATTGAACATTATTGCAACAGGGTTCAGGCAAAGAGAAACTGCAGTTCATAAAGCAGCTGGCAATGCCTGAGTCTCGGATCAGCCTCTGGTTTTCTGACCCATTATAACAGATTTCAGCTCATAGTGCTCCCTGGGCTCACTGAGCTCCACCTCACCACCCCCCTATACATAGGGGTTTTAGGGGTTTTATAGGGGCTTTATGCAAAACCAGTCATGTGGTCAAGGTGGCTACTGGAGACAAGGAACTAAGTATCCCTCTGAGGAAAACCCTCATGAAGAAAAGACGATGATTTACATTCTTTTTTTTTCTTTTTTTTTTTTTTTTGGTGGGGAGGAGTGGGACTGAAAGAAAAAACAAACCCCATTTAGCCTGTGATGTTATTTAAGTGTTGATTTTCCAGTTCTAGAAATATGCATCAAGGAAAAAAAAAAAAACAGTCCCAAACAAAGAAAGAAAACATGAGGGAGAGGATTAGTATATGAATACATAAGTAAAACACAGGTAGATATTGCATAATGAAAGAATAAGGTTACCTAGTGGCTACCTATGAGTAAGAACAACACAGGTGTATAAGAAATACCTTTTTCCTTCAGGAATTCTGGCAGTGTAGTTTGTTGCTTACATGTTCTTCCATGAATGGAATACATATATAATTATTTTTAGTAGAACTTGGCTTAATAATAGTGATACACAGAGATTTGGGGCATAACATTTTACAGTAAGTTTCCATATAATTTAAAAGTAATGTGATGCCTTCTGGTTCTTATGGAATGAGCCTGCTCATGCTTTGAGAACAGTTGGGAAAATTGTTTCTGCACACAATATTTTTCTATCTGTCTCCTACAGCTTCTGTAATCAACATGCAGTTTTGCATGCAACACCATCTGAGTCACAGGGCTGACCTTAGTAAAAGGTACCTTATTTTTGTTATAATCTCTTAGGCATCCCAAGCCTCAGTGGACAACAACAACAGAGCCTTTGTAGAGATCTTTAGGCACTGGCCCCAGAACTGCAATTAACTCAGAAAGACTGCAAAGAAAGGGAGGAAGGTGAAGGCATGCCAAGGAAATAAGATGTGGATTTGAATCCTACATCTCAATGGCAAAGTAAGTCCAGATTCCATCATGTCACAACAAGAGTCTATTGGGAGTATTTTCGTTCACCCTAAAATCTTCTGTGAGATTCCCTCTAGATATTATATGATCCTTGCCAGCTGAAAACAATTACATGCAGTTCCCTACAAATATCATTATTTTGCATACAGGTGGTTAAGGGAAACATAAGGTACTTTCTTGCCTCAAAGGCTAGGACAGTTCCACTTAAAGTAAGTAGAAAGGCTTCTGATGCCTTTGGTCACATCCAGTTTGATCTCAGGGGAGCTCTGTCTCCTTCTGCTGCTGCTTCTAGTGACTCTTGCTTGTTACTGGTACTATGCCTTAAATAAGGGAGAATAAGTGAATATTTCCCATCCCTTTATCAGTCACAAAATGAAAAGCAAAAGCAGAATCTGTGAAATGCACTCTCAGGAGAACATAAGGAAAATGTAACCATTTAAATTGTATTTGATGTCCTGTGTCATGGTGTCACACGTGTGCATTACAAGCAGCAAAGGAAGGGATACCTAAATGATTCCATGAAGAAATTTCCCCACAACTCATTGCAGAAAAGTAGAAGGCAGTTTTAAGTCGGTTCCTATTATTTAAACTTAGCACTCTAAGATCAGTAAGTAAAGGCTGACCTGCTGCACTGAGATGTGCTACACCCTTTAAACACCATTTGCAACATAGCATATGCCTAAACTGTTTGATACATGCACCTGGGGGTCTCAGTCCTTTCCTAGCCAAACTGTCACGACTTGTCCTCACCTCCTGTGGCTGGTTTTCCTTATCCATTAAACATGAAGGGAGTAGTATATATATCCAAACTTGATCCTCCAAAATGAGGGTGGCATCAGGATACACAAATTGATCTATGATCTCGGAAGTACTTCCAGGTGCTGCATATTAAACATACCCAAAGAGTGCTCTGGCAGAAAGCCTAGATCTCATGGTATGGAAAAACTGTAATAAGCTGTTGACGATGCATATATGGAGATTGCATATACAAAATTTTCTAAAACTTCTTTAACTCAGCTTCTTCCAGAGCATTGGACACCCCATATGCTTTTTCTTAATTGTTCCTTCAAAACAAATCATTGTTAAATCCATACATATTTTGCATGCATCTTCATAGGGAAGAAGTAGAACAAGCCTATACACAGCATTTTCAGGTTGAAAGAATCTAACAAGCTTCAACTAATTATGCTACTTAGAATAAAAAGAAGAGGGACTCATCTGCATAGCTATAGACAAGCTAGTTACCCTTGTCTCCCTTTCAGTCGAATGGCATCTAGGCAATATAGATGTGAGTCTAGGGCACTGTTTCTCTTATCCCAAAGCAGCCACCTAAAGGAGATCAGTTGAGTGTAATGTAAAACCACCTTTTTCTCTCTACTGACTGTAGGGTGAGTCTATTCTGGCTGTCTTAGCCGTGGGACAGTTTAGATATCCAAGCCTGACTGAGGCTAACTTTGTGTCCTGTATCAATTATACTCAGCGCAATTATATCCAGCTGAAAAAGCAACTGTTTCAATAATTTAAATTGCCTGAAGAAAGAATAAGAAATTTCAGATGCACTATAGAATATATCCCAAAAAGCATTCATAAGCAGTATTCTTCTCCTGTTAAATTCAGCAAATGGATTGAATATTTACTGTTCGTACTGTGATTTTTAGTTTCTAAAAGACCTGTTTGCTCAGCTCTGCAGGGTTTTTGTTTCATGATGCAAATGATAACTGAAGTTTCTTCACTCTGAAATACTTATAACATTAGCTGTTTTAACTGTCTATGAAAAGCAGTCCGTTTGACAGCAATCTGGTGGTCAAAACTGATCATCCTTATATACTGTCAAATTATATCATCATCATCATTAACATATTTTTGTGCCATTTAAATATCCTGCATATCTGGTTTTTCTGCAAGAAATTATGCTCATTTTTTAGGGGAAAAAAAAAGCTTTACAAAGAAGAGTCGTGAAGAAACAGCTGACATCTAAGATAGTCATATTTCCTTGTGGCTCGTCTCCTAAAGACATACATGGCCAATCTGCTCATAAAATCCCCAGGCACACTGTTAATAGTGAGAGATGAAAAACCTATCGTTTTTAAACTTTTGGCCAAACTGCTTAAAGTTTTCAGGTAACAAATATAATAGACTATATATTAATGGTTCAGCAATAAAGAAGATGAAACAACCAAGAAGTCAAAGCCAATGTCACATAAAAATTTGGTAGTAGATGATTCAGTGAAGACATTCTGAGTGAGGGCTGTAACCAATGCCACAATAGCAGCACTATTAGCCATATGGGAGACTAAGATTTGGAAGGATGATTGCAAGTACAAACCCACCCCCTCATCTCCTGGCTCCTAAGGGAAAAGGGCAGAAAAGCATCTCAATTTCAAATCTTACCCAGTATTAAAGCATATATAATTTTTGTAGCCTTTGTGTATGAGAGTACAGCACTCACACAGGGAGCCCTCTACTCCCCAGGAGCATGGAAGAAAGAGTGACTCATGACTCAGGATGATGACGCTGCCTTGGCAATGGCGGGGGCTCCCACAGGGAAGCTCAGAGGTGATCCACGGTCCTTTAATACAATTTAGGGCAACCACCAGATGTCTTAGACTACACAGAGAAGGAGTCATATGAAGTAGCAATGAACTGCTTGATAGAGCAAGAGCAATGAACTCTCAATACTGAAAGCAGAGAGAACCCTAAGACTTCCAGTTCTAGTCTAACATAAAATTCCTCCACGAGGAGACAATTAGCTGGGCTTAGCTTGGTGTTGTTGTTTACATACAGCCATAGATAGACAGATATATAAACAGTGCAGCAAACATTTTCTATCACACAATGTATTTGTCCTTATATGGCAGCTTACTTCTATCGTTTTTTCTAATAGGATTACAAATGAGAGAAAAAAAAATGTGATCTTCAAGGAGAAACAAGTTTGGCAGTGAGAAGAAAAGGAGATGAGTAATACTTCTGTTTCTGCTTTTCAGAAGGTTTTATTTGAAAGCTCTGTTGTGCCCAAAGTGTTGACTCACCCATGACACTTTTCAGCAGCTACATTTACCCTGAAGTAGAGCAAGCTTCTATATGGGGAAGTAAAACAGGGTTGCACTGGGGAGCAGTGAGAGGTTCATATAGTTCCTACGTGGTTGTATAGTTTGACAAGCTTTATAGCAAATCTGCTCATTTNAGAGAGAGAGAGAGAGAGAGAGAAAGGAAAAGAGAAAATTTGCATTCAATTCTCAGCCTGGCAAACCTAAGCTAAAATATGAAAGTCAAAATGGGTTTATTCCTTCCTGCACACTATTGCTAGTACCAAGGATTCTGAGACACAAATTGTCCTTGAATGGTCCCACTATCTTCACCGCACACCTTCAGTGACCTCTGAGCATCCTGACTGCCAAACGCGGGTGTACACAGGTGGGACCAGCTGTACTTCGGAGTGACGTACAGGGAGTTACACTGCTGACGCTGAACTAGGGGGAATGGGATGTGGCTCAGCCTCTTGGTCTGCATTGTAATAACTCATCACATTTAGTAAGTTCAAAGATAAGTAAAACCTATTTTTGTAGCCATAGTCACCAGATGTAACTCTGACTGCACACAGGCAATAAAACTGGGGAAGAACTTGTCAATTTACATAGTCCCTTTTCAAAGCAGAACTATACCTTTCAAAGTCCCCAGTTTCTTACACAGATGTATAGGTCTCTGCCTTCTCCCACTCCTGTTCTGCATAATAAAACTAGGTCTCTGTGGACAGGAAGAAAAATCGCAGCTTCCACTGGGACAAAGTGATTTAATTTCATAAATTGGACAGCCATTTCTAGGAACTGCTCTGAAAATCTACTTTCAATTATTTTGTGCATAATTTTTTCTCTCACTATTACTTGTACTTGAGAATACTTTGTTGTTTTCTGCAGTTGATATTGTTCTCATTTAATTCACTGAAGTAATTTGAATGATGGAATGTTTTCAAGTGTTTCAAGTAAAATAGAAACTGACAATTCCGAAATGGGAAGTAATTCTTTGCAAAAAAAAATTCAGAGTCCAATCTTGTGACTACAAGAGCATATGAGTAATTTGACAGAATATATAGAAATATTTTAAAAGATATTAATATTTCTTAGTTTTCTTGATCATAAAACACAATACTGGAAATGTATCTAAATAATGTAAAATCAGAAATATGATATTTATGTATCTGTTTTACTTGTCCCACCAAGATTAAAGAACGTTATTATATATATACTCACAAAGAAGATATAACAAATAATTGAAGCAACCATATCACGATTAGCAGGATCTCATAGACTACTTAGTAAAAAAACTATTGTATCTGCAGAAAAAACACCAAACAGTTCTGATAATAACTTGACAATCAAAAAGAAAAGCAAAATAGCAAAGTATGAGACGAAAAGGAATAGCTATGTGAGATCAAATGTCAAGACAGCACACATGAAAATGAAAGAATGGGAGGACAAGAGCTCCAGATTAAGGCTTCCAGGGTCATGTATGCAATAGCTACAACTGTAACATGTCAGTTGGATCTTACAACAGTTCACATGATCTAGATTGATTTAATAATCACAAATATGAATTTGCTATTCAAATCTGAAAGAATATATCTAATCTCCTAGACAGAAACATAACCATGGTTTAGCAATTCATTCTGAGAGCAGAACTACAATTCTCTTACAAAATACAGATTTAAAGGTGGTGAAATACAGATAGACAGACAGACAGACAGATAGATGATAGATAGATAGATAGATAGATAGATAGATAGATAGATAGATAGATAGATAGATAGATAGATAGATAGATAGATAGATAGATGGATGAAAGGTGCTCAGAAGAGAAAATATATTGATGCACTAGCAATAAAATTCTCACAGGAGCTGTGTGTAAATCTCCTCTTTACTGGAAGTCTAAAGTAAGAGGAAAGAGAGTAGGAGCAAGTTGCCTGTTTTTCACACCCTTACCCAGAGCACCTGGCAATGGCCATAGGGACTCAGAGATTAGCAGGCCAGAAGGTGAGACATCCACACAAGGTTCAGCATCAACTCTCAGTGGCATCACATGGCATTGTGCAAAATACCTGCTCCAAATCTCAGAAGAGCAGTGCATAGGAAAGTTTGCAGCATCAAATATCTTCAAAGTTATTTCTAGGGAAGTGACCAACATCCTGAGGGATTGCTTTTTGTGTGTACAACTACACCGTAGATCATAATGTCTCTGAACTCACAGTACAGCGTTGCTATCTTGCATGAGATCGGTTGTGGTTTTGGGGAGTAGCTTTCCCCATACTGCAGGCTGGTTTGTATTTAGAGGTGAAAGTAGTGTTACTGAAAAGTTTCATTTCCCATGACCACGTTGGTCCTCCAATGAACATGTTGATGGATAGCAGACGGGCATGACACTAGCAGACTGATACCAGGGCAAAGGAGTCTAGCAAGACAGTTGAAGATAGACTTAATAATAAATTTGTATCTATTTAAATCATCCTCTCCCCACCGAATTAGACAACAAGCCTCAAATTTGACAGGAAGAATGAATGTCACTCATGCATAAGAAATAATACTATGTATTACAGTACCCTCTAGTGACTCCTACCATAGCTGGATTTCAGCTAGCATTCAGCACATCCCATGATAGATCCCACAATGACAAAAGTGCAAGCCCCAGAATGCTCCAGGGTCACCCTTGAATGTGGCGAAATCAGCCTCCGGCTTTCTTTCTCGGGTAGAGTAACACTGAGCGTCGAGTGTTCGCTCATTTCTTGTTTGCTTCAGGGTTTGACTTTTTTAATTCCAAATGCCCAGCTTTTAAAAATCTATGTGAGCTAGCAGCTAGACACTCACTATTCTTTGATCTCACAGTATGAGCTTCCTACACAGCAGGAAGCCGATATTTTTTCATGTCAAAATCCAGTCATATCTCGGAAGGAAACAAAAATAAGCTTTTTCTTCTCTGCCCCAGTTTTCATCACAAAACCTTTGGCCCCTGTTGCTTTCAAAAGATCTTTCCTCCCTGTCTGACACATGAACTGTGGGAAATCTTTCCCAAGTGTGATTAAGCCCTTCCCATCAGCCCATTCCAAAAGCTGCTTTGGATTCAGTGTCCCTCGATTCAAACAGTTCCTTCCCCTCCCGTGGGCTTTAACTCAGGAACTGGCAAAAAATATTAATATCACCTGAATGGCCTGGCCTTGAAAGGTCATCTTCAAAGGTATTGTGACTCCCTTCTTGACTGGTGTTCTATACAGCAGATTGGAAAGAAAAGGAAACTTCAGCTGGCTTTGTGCCTGATTTCCTTACTTTTTAACTGCATTTCTTTGTTATTCAAGTTTCTTGAAAATAGTCAAAGAAATTTTCTGACTTAGATCACAGGTAACACAAAGAGATTGGCATTAGCAAAGTGAAAGGGTATAATATCTGTAGGGTTCCATATGTGCTATATATTTTCAATAGTTGCAAACTCTACCTGTAATGAGATCTGACTGCTTTTCTCTTCAAAGTCACAGACCTAATGCTTTGAAAGAGTTACCTTTTAGCTAATGGACCATAAAGTCAGTCACAGTTTAGGCAAGAATGTTTTGAGAGGTGAGAGTGAGGAAGAGCTTCTGGCAGAGAGTTTCGGGCTTTCTTCAGAAACTTTACATCTCATGGATGAACAGTTGTTCATGCAGGCATAGCTGGAAAAATGTGCCGAGCAGGCTATTGGAGAAGCATAAATGCTTCTTGAATGGATTTATGGATGGATACCTGAGCAGTCAGCACTACATGATGTGGTATTGAATTATTTTAATCCTTTACTCTGTCCGTTTATGCCTTTGGTCCCATTCCCAGAGTGGCTGAGTCACCTTTCTGAACTTATGTCAGAGAAAAGCAGTGACTGGGAAGGAAGCAGGACGCCAATGTTTGAACCCAGAGCTGGATCTGTCGATGTTACGTCCTCACCATTCCCGGAACTTGCAGGAAAACCTGAGTCTGGTCTGTTTTATTTAACACAGCAAGCCACTCCACAAACAGCTCCACACACCAAATTCCAGAGCATGGATACAGCATCTCCAAATTCTCCACGTCCCCAGATAGCAGCTGCAGAAGCTTTTCTGAATTTGGGCTTAAGGATGCGCAGACAGCAATGTGACAGGCAGCTAACATGACTCAACCTTGATACTAGGTATATTGACTAGTCAAATAAATCACTGTAATTCAGCCTAGCAATTTAAAATACGACACACTCCTGATTCTCTGGCAAGCTACATAATGGAGGGTATGATATATTTTTTCAGCAGTTTCAAACTGCCAAAAATTTGGTATTATTTCTCAAACAGGAAATAAATTAATGAAGGATATGAGAGGTAAATGAAAACATGTCACAGAATGAAAACATAGTTCAAAAGCTCTTAATAAATTAAAAGTTACAAAAAGCAATTTACAGAGTGTTTTATGTATGTCACTACGATGAGATTTTATTGGTGTGATATCATAATTTGGCTGTCTCTGATCCTTCTCTTGGCAGCAATAGCTCCAAAGACATTATGCGCTGATCATGCCAGCTCAGAAAAGTGAATGCCAGAGGTCTGCTTTATTTGGGCAGTAATCAACAGGACTTGTAGGTTTACCTAAGAATTTCTACATCAATTCTCATAGCACCAGATCTTTGAGTGTTTCTCTTTTGACTTTAGTAATTGATTTTGTGCAGATAAACTTAGCAAAGTTGTCAGAATTTGCTGCCTAAATTGCATGGTTTTCAGTTGTTTTCCAAATTTCCCATGGAACTATCTGTGTTTACAAATGTATCCAGATTTTACTTTGAACTTTCTCCCTTCCTCCTTCCCTTAAAGATAAATGAATTCCTAAATATGTTTGTATTCACAAATTCATAAATTTATAAACTTCATGCCACTTTAATCCCTATTAAACTAATTTGAAGTCATGTCAGGCCAACTATCCACAGTAAAATGGATTAGAAAATCCAGTTGATCAGATATAGAAAGGACTCTGGGCGCTTTTTCTGTCTAGCCTCCCTGAATCGAGAGTACTATTTTCATACAAATAATTTTGTTCTCTTTAATTCCTTCATGATTAAGCTAATTCAAAAATAACATTGGTTCTTAGAGAATCATTAGTGTAAAGCAGAGCAGACAATGCTTTTAATTAGGGCTTTCCATACCTCCTCTATCCATTTGGTAATAAAATTACTTCTGTATTAATTGATTAGCTATTTTAATTTACACAGCAATAAGTGCTGATATATGGTGGTCATAAAACATCTTTGTTAAATAATTTTTGAGGTACAGCTGATATTTATTTCCTGGAGAAGTGGAAGGTGTTTTCTTTAAAGCCTTGTGATATATTTGCTCTAGCTCCCAATAATCATTCTCACCAGATGATAGCAGACATAAAAGCGTATTTTAAGGAATCTAACACGTATGTTAAGTTTATTTTTATTTCTACTACAGATTTCCATATTGCTAAAGGAATGCATAAGTTCTTTGGACATCATAAAATTATTTATGAGGCTTTGATTTAAAAAGAGAGTCTTCAATTGCAAAAGAATGCTTATCTAATGAAAGCTAAGAGAAATTCTGTGTTCTTGATTTTATTTACACTTGTTAGTTTTTGACACAAAAGAATAAAATACTTCAGCTTACTGAAGTGTTTAGTCATTTTAAATGGTTGTTGGGAAACCAGTTCCTCATGCATTTTTAAAATAGAACAAATCCACATTTGGAATAATGGTTTAACTTTATTAGATCATACACGAAATTTCTCTTCAGATGGCTATGTCAACATGGATATATGACTAAAATATCTCTAAAGTCTTGCTTTCCACATTTCAATCTGAAAACAGTACGCTGACTTCTCAGCTATGCTAACTTCTTCATATTGAAGGATAGCAATGAAAAAGGAGTTCAGATTGATTAATTACAAATGACCTCACTCAAACGGCCGCCTATACTACTGGGTGAACATAACAGCGTTGGTGCGAATATTAATCAGGATACATTTACTGTGCCTTTCCTCTGGGTAAGGAAAGCTGCTGGCCACATTGCCATATTTATGTCCCTTTGCAGCAGGGCAGCTGACTGATGCAGTGCACCCCACACCCACCCCCAGCTACTTATCCCTGTCCCTGGGGATTAATCCTCCCTCCATCAGGAATGGGCTTTCACACACACTTCACTCCCACTGTACTATCAAGCCGTGGTTGGAAAATCAGTGGACGATACTCTGTTAGTTGAAAGGTTTGGTACTGGAATGTATAAAGTTATCTGATTCTCTCTTACATTTTGAACATGGGTGGAACTCAAAAGAATTCATGAGTTCTCAACTCATATTGCTGGTATACCATTCATTGTCATGCCTTCAGGCCATGCTTTGGACCAAGAAGAGAAGAACTGAGTGAAAGTCAAAGCGAGAATTAAGTATCCCAATAGAAATTTAGAGAAATGTGTTTGAAAGTCAAAAAAGACAAATTTTTGCTTAGATTTGCAACCTCTGTTAATCAAGTTTAGCACATTTTATCATAGCTGTTAATGTTAACAATCATTTCTCAGTGCTTCTGCAGAAACACAGAAGCACAAGTAACTAAGAATATACAGGGATTAGTGAAATAATCTCCAATGGTATCTCTCATCCCATGGTAAAGCACAGGGCAGAGTGGTTAATATTTGGGGGAGAAGAACAACAATTGCTACTATACAATTCCATTATCTCTTTCTTATCCATTAATGAAACATCAATCATTTAGAAATTTCTGAAAAGAGATATATGTTTCCAGTTGAATTTATTTAGATTATTTGTTTCATAAAAGAAGGCTAGAAGAAAAAACAAATTTCCCAACTAAAAACAAGCTCGTTGAGGCATTTATTTTTACAAGTTTCAGCACTCTGACACAGAAAAATCATTAAGTGAATCTCACTCATTCTGCTCATTGAATGAGGCCAACATCCTCTGTGAAGAAAAAGGGAAAATAACATACAATCTTGTGGTCACAGGCTGCATATTTGGGACATTTTGCAATTTTGGAATATTTAATTTTTGAGGATTTACCAATCCCTTAAGACAGTTTTTGCATGCCATGTTTGTAACTCTGCGTTATCCGTATTTTTCCTTTCCCTTACCTTTTGTCTCTCATAGCAGCTGCTTTACATCTGCCACATGACTCAAATATTTTAGGGCAGGAAATATAGCTATGGAAAAGTTTGGATGACAGCCAGCATATAAACAGTGTCACAACAGGTAATAGAAGGCCAACCTAAGTCACCATTTGAAGGCATAAAACAGCATTTTGAGAAAGAGAAATCCGTTGCATTTGGGAAGACTATATTAGGCATATACCAAGCGTAGAATATGATGAGAATATGCCTAGTTGCTGTCAAGGTGAGCTTTGCACTGAGCCTTCAGGAAAGTTTTAACCCAAACAATGATAATCAACAGAGATAGTGACAAATGGAAAGGAAGTGGGGAAGAATAGTGACATTTGGTGCTGAACCATATGTGCGTGGTTTGAAAGACATGACTGAATTGTTTTTGGTGCTCTATTATTCTGACATTTAGAATGAGGCAAGTTTCCATTTCCATTAATGTACTGCCAACTCAAAGGGGAACTGTCGCAAATTTGAGACTAAAGAAAGCTGTTCCTCAAACTTCTCTTGAGCATAATCAATGCCCTCGCTAAGCAACAGAGTAGTGTCACAGTGTAGGCTCCAAGTAATTATTATGCTTTCTGCTTGTTGAGTATGAGAGCGTGCTTTATACCTTATGATGATATGGCATAAGCTGATTAGACAAAAGACCATGAATTTATATAGGAATGGAGAACAACCAGTGCAAAGGAATTTGGTTGACCAAGATTTTCTGATTGTGAACCTGACAAGATACCAGGGAAGCAAACCAGCCTTAGGTGGAGGATGTTCACGTGAAGGAATCCAAAAGCCTGAAATCTTACAAATTTTAGCTAAAACCAGAAACTGTTTGGACAATGGTCATCAGTTTCCTTTATTGCTTTTTAGAGTAGCTGCTTATCTTTACCAGAAGATTAAAAATAAAGGGGGAGAAGGAGAAGAGAGGGAGGAGAGAAGCTGAAGGTAACACCAGGTCATCCAGGATCTGGTGAGGAGGCTCTGAACTCACAGATTTGTCCCTCTTTGAAACAGCTTCGGTATGCTGAAATTTCCATCTGGAAATAGCTGTTTAGCAGCTTTACAAACACGAATTCAAAGGACTCTCCTGACCTTGATGACTGATGAGCACAATGTTAGCAACATCACTCAGATATCAAAACTGAAAAGATCATTTTTCTCAAAATCATCCATGGAAGTTCTCTTTCCTAAAGAATGTTTCCCTCTTATGACTGCTTACTCTCTGAAACTTTGGCGGCAGTGGCTGTATTCCATTTTCTCTAGGAGGCAGTGGCTGTCCTTATGTAATGGAAAAAATCATACTGTCTGCTCATTGCCATACTGAGTGCATGTAGTTATTATTTGTTTGGCAAGAGTTCAGAGTTTTTGTAGTTTAACCTGGCAGCAGTTTGAGAAAGTCTCCAGGTGATGAACACCAGTTTTATGCAGTAGATATGAAGCTCAGAGTTTATCATTTCACCTAGGAAAAACAGAAGAGCAAATGCACCAAGCTCTGTACCCTATTATTCCCATGGAAGAGTCTTGAATCAAAACCCCAAACGGATCCTGCTTCCCAGCTCCTCTTTCTTCTCATTCCTGGAACTCTTCTGAACCCCTCAGAAATTAATTTCCTTCCTTGCTTCACAAATACCCTTATAAGAACAGGGGTCTTAGAGGGCCGAGGTGCCATCCTGTGCATTTTTTCTTCTTAATTTGGATCAACTTCCTCATTTTCTATCAACTTGAATCTTGCAGCCCTTGTGGTACTTTTCCATTCTACTAGCATAAAAAAAGATAAGAAAATAGTGAACTCACTGTGTATATACCTTGATTTTATATAAATTAATTTGTTGCTAGAAAAGGTGCCAGGACTGGCAGTCATGGCATCTGAAGTTCTTCATTCATCCACAGAGCAAGCAATATAAAGATTAAGTGCTTGGTAATAATGAAGTGCAAGCTCCTTCTAAACACCTCTCCATTTGGTCTCAGTATTGGACCAACTGGAAGACACAGATCATACCATGAATGAGAGCTAAGAATAACCAGAAGAAATGTCAAGAGGCACAGTTTGAGAGTATAAATCACATAATTTACCTTACAAGGAATCATAGAACCATAGAATGGTTTGGGTTAGAAGAGATCTTAAAAACTATCTTGTTCCAAGCCTTCTGCTGTGAGTAGGGACACCTTCCACTAGATCAGGCTTCTCAAAGCCCCATCCAGGCTGGCTTTGAACACTTCCATGGATGAGGAATCCACAACTTCTCTGGGCAACCTGTGCCGGTGCCCTCACTACCCTCACAATAAAGATTTTCTTCCTAATATCTAATCTAAGCCCATCCTCTTTCAGTTTAAAGCCATTACCCCTCATCCTATCACTACTCGCCCTTGCAAAAAGCCTAAAAAGTCCCTCTCCAGCTCTCTTGTAGCCCTCTTTAGGTACTGAAAGTTGCTGAAAGACCTCTCTGAAGCCTTCTCTTCCCCAGGCTGAACAACTTCAACTCTTTCAGCCTGTCAGAAGAGCACAAGCAAAATTTCTAGAATTACTGGCGTTTTGTGAGCTGGGCATTGAATTTAACTCTCTTTAAAATACAAATAAGGACTAAAAAATTTCATGTGACACGGGAGAATAAATAAAACACAGAAAGCAGGAAAAGAATTAACAAAGATATTAACAAAGACAGACAATCTAGTGTCTGCAATGATGGCTGACAAAATGCTGCCTCAGAAAATAATGTCTTCTGTGGAAATAAGCTGAAACTTCTATGCCATTTGACATAAAAAGTCAAGAAACCACCCTCTGGAGCAGTTTCTCATAGTTATCATTCTGCTCTGCATTTCAGTTGCTGCCATTTGGTCCACAGAAACCACCCACTGAACATTTGCCTTCAAAGTGCATCACCTTCTCCTATATAGCATGAGCGACTTCTTGGGTCTCTCTCAATTCACCACAGACAGCTTCCAAAATATCCAAGTTGTGAGTTACATCTTTTATTTTTTGTGGAATTGCTGCAACATCATATGTTCAAATCAGCAACCTTGGAAGGAAAGGACTGCTGGGTAGGTTAGCCAAGCAAGACCAGACCAAGAGTGAACACAGTAGTCATGGACAGATGCTCAGAATATGCTTAACCTCTATACAATGCATTGTACAGCTGCAGTCATTCAGTACCTCAGATTTTCTTTTAAAACCTTTTTTTTTTTTCATGTATTTAATTCACTATGTGTAAAACACTGGAAAATTATACAGGATTGCTACTTATTGCATCTCAGTGCAACCTTTGACTCTCTGGAAAGTTTTCTCAGTCACCTAAGGCCAGTCATTTCTTTGTATGAAGGTTACTGTATTTTATATTTAGTATTTCTATTATTAGTCTCCCAGTCAAATAGTTTTCTTGCATCTGCCTGGCAGTTATTATTGCATTATTTGATAAATCACTCACGAATCCTTTGCATTTTGTTTATGTTCCCTTTCTAGCATAAAAACATTTGTTGCTGTATTTAGAGCTACAAGGATCAGAGATTCCACATGAAAAAAATTACAGACATGTATTTCTTACATTCTTAGGAACACAGCTGCTAAATATTTCTTTGCTAGATTCTAGTGGAAGTTGGCTTTTATTATTCTTTAAAAGTATTTTCTGCCCATCGCTACTGTCTGGGTTATCATTTGAGAGAGCTTGTGGACCACGCTAACTTCAATATAGTTTGGATGAATTCATGGCACTGAATATTCATGCAGTGTATGATACAGACACTGAACCCAATTTAGTAAATGAATACTTGTAATTTCACCAAAGCCCCTCTGAGAGATTATTATGCAGATTTATGAAGGAATATTGCTGAAGTAATTCTTGGCTGTGTTTTCAGTCACTGAGGACTTAAAGTATGTAAACCTAAAATAATTTCAGACTTATTTACTGTCATTGCTTTCATCTTCTGAGCCTTTCTGACATTATTTCTCCCACTGGTTTGTATCCAGGATCCCCTCCACTATCCTTGCCCTTGAGCAAAGAGCCAGTGTCAGAACACCTACAAGTGTTGCCAAGTTACTCCAAACAATATCCTCGTTGCCATAATGCCAGCAATCTGCTCTAATCCTGCTGCTGCAAAATTGCATTGCAGGCAGAGGATTTACAAACATGGTCGTGTGGGCTAGTATCACCCACCTGGAAATACGGAGACCAACGCACAACCAGATTGTGAGACTTTCACATTTCTTCTGTATGTTGAAGATTACCTTGCTATTTTTGGACCCTTGGTCTCGTAAAAAGAGGAGTAATCAGGCTGAGGAAAAATAGAGATACTTGACACAATAGTATAATACAATTCTTTAAAATTAAGCAAGTACCCTATAGGATGTTCTCTGTATTACTGATTTTATGGGCACTAACTTTTTTAAGTGTCACTGACCCGTGTATTTTTGCAACAGCCTCCCATACCCACTGTAACACTTTCAACTTCATCTCTGTGTGTCAGAAAGAAAACTCATTGCTACTTGCTATATGTCTCTTAAAATAACACTCTATTCTCTGATATTGCTACTGAAAATAATAATTTAAAAAATTAGATCATTATCCCTCACTCTAGTCAATGTTACCTCTCCTGTCCTATTCATTAAGAGAAATAGTCACTGCTGGACTATCTTTGTTTGCTAATGGGCAAGGAGCCAGATCCTGAGTCCTTATTCATATCATGTCATTTGTTCCTCAGCAACTGGAGTCCTACCTCACATGAGATGAGGTAAAATATGGGTAAAGTCTTTGGGATGTGTCCTACGGGCTTCAGAAGGCTACAGTAACAGTTAAATTTTAGCATACTGTAAATACCACAGTTCTTCTCGGTTACATCTCTTGATATACAATGTAGTAACATATGCTACATGGAAGTGAATTGTAAAGGCCAACTTCTGCTCTTGGATTCAGATCTCCCTGACTTCAGAGAGACTGAAAAGCAAGGGAGCCTTGTGACACCTGCAAGCAGCAAGTAACCATGGCAAAGTCTCCATGGGGGAGTTGAGGGAAAGATCAGCAGAGAATTCCTGAAGGTTTCTCATGCTTCATGTAAATTGTCACCTTGTAGCTCATTTCAGCCACGTTTTGTGTGATGAGCATGAACACATACATCTTGAACTCCTTTTACAAATGCATGAGAGTAAGGCAAGTGAAGCCTATGGGCCAAAAAGCTAGAAAATATGCATGTCACAGAGACATATCAATGAAAGAAGAAAACTGGAGACAGACAGTCAGTGATGGGAAATGCAACTATTTTCCTTTTTTTTTTTTTTAATGAATAATAGTTTATGGATTTATTTCAGAATATTTCCTCTCTCATCCTTCTCTATTTTTTAATTTGCATTTCTTGACATTTTTCCTAGATTCTCTTTCTGTCTTCATTTCTTCATTTCCTGATCCTGTCTTTTTCTCCTTGTTCCTCTGTGCTTGATCGAGTGTCAAGTTAGATATGGGAAGAGGGAACTATCTTTGAAAATGTCAAAGAGTAACTGCAAAAAGGCACATATTTGCACACTTTACAGGAAACATGTTCAAGTCTAAAAAGATAGAATCCAAGATAGAGAGGTACAGAAAAGGAATTAAAGAAATCTTCCTCCTTTCTATTCCGCAATCACTAAACTATCACTAGCACAAGTAAAGCATGAAATGATTGAAGCTTAAGAATGGGTCCAACCACTCAGCACTGTGTGAATGAAAATAAAGAAATTCAAGTCAGATTTTTGGAGAGTGAATCATGGTTGTAATTTACTCAACTAGATCAATAAATAGCATATGGCTTAAGGTAGGTAGAACCAACTGTGCCTGACTCACAATCAGCTTGAGGGTCATTATCGAGGGGTGATAACAAGATGGAGTTCGAGATGGTTCTCCCAGACAGTCCATTGTCAAGACCCCAGCTGCCAGCTACAGATGCCAGACACCATTTTTCAGCATTGGGAAAGCTGGGCACAGTGAGCAGAGATTACTCTAAAGCATGTAAAGAATTTCAGTAGAGCGTCAATATATTTAATCTATCTCTATAGCACAATATTTTACCAAAGGACGATGAAGCTTTTTAAATATAGTAGTCCCAAGAAGTAATGATGAGGTTGTATGTTATTCTTCTACTTATGGTAAAGGTCATGCTTTAGCAGTGCCAAACTTTCAACTCCCAGTACAACTTGCTTTCTTGCAGCTCTTCCAATATACTATGGATATATTTGAAAATGTCTTCTGCTCCTCTAGAAATGTGCAGGAGAAAATATTTATTTCATACACTGCCTGAAAATTTGAGGAGATATTAATTCTTACATGACTATTCTTGTCTTACACCACCAAGTTACACTGGAGTCAGGGCTGTCCACACAGATGTAAACCAGTGCTTGGCTGCCTCCATCATCTTTTAGCAAGCCAAATAGCTTCTCTGTATGTGGTTTCTGACCTGGGCTGGAGTTGAACTAGATGAGAGGCCTTACAGCTCCCTTATACAGCCCGCTCCACCAGCCGCACTTCACAGAGAATCTGCTTGGAATACAAAGCATAATCCAAGTTCTACTGACTCCCAGGAAGACTGTTGTACTCCAGCTCTAAAGCCACTTCTTTCTTCAGCAAAAAAAGGAAAATTGTTGATAATGTTCCAAGAATGAAAGATATATTTTTGCTTATATATGTACACAATAGGAGACAGCAAAGGAGGAAATTCTAGATACAATATACTTGTAATATCTACAAAATACTTACTACGGAATGTCCCCAGTAATTCATCCGGCCCAATATAGTAAGCCTCTTGAAGAAAAAGAAAACATAAGAGCATCCTAAGTTTACTTTCCTTATGACATTCATTTCTTTATAGTGATCTCCTTAATTTCAGACTAAATTTATCCACCAAAGCAGAACAGATCTCCCGTTCTTCGGTCGAGGCAAATCTTTTTAGTTTGTACATAAAGCTCTATTCTGTTTTCTGACATTTAACTTTTCACTAAACAGCACTCAAAGCATCTATTATTTCAGGGAGTTATATGACAACCAGTAGAACATCAGCTGTATTTTTAATTTGAAGAAGATATGTATATAGTGAAGACAGGACCTTGAATATTACACAGCATTTTTGCATCTTCCGAGTAGCTTCTTTTTGAAAAAAAAATTAAAAATTGAGATTTAAAAAAATAAGACAGAGGCATCCTAATCAAAATCTGTTACTATGGATTTCTTGGTAACATTTGTATTTAAATGCAGTTTTCCTTTTGTCCAAGTGATCAAAAAATTAGATGCAAGTACATTTTAGTCATAGTGCAGTCAAATAGTGCAGTCGGAATTTTGTCCGGGTTGTAGAGTACCCCCTGAGATTTCCTCTAAGTTTTAACTGAGGTTTTTCTAAACCTCTTCCTTTAGTTTGTACAATTCTGTCACAAATCGCACACTTCCTAGTGGAAACACACAAGGCTCTAGAACACAAAAGCCTAATGCTTGTTCCTCTCCATGAAAACTTTAGAGTGTAGATAAACAAATCAGTAATTCAAGAACTTCAGAAAAGTGGAAAAAGTGATGTTGTTTTACAGCTGCAGGAAATTCATTTCATGATTTGAATAGCTGCTCAAGATTTTTTAATAATAACCACCTAGTTTTAATGGGGACATTTTCATATTGCTCATTCTATATTCCTGAATACCCATCTGATACGTTGTTAGAAATACTTGCAATATCATTTAAATGAAGCAGAACTATTCATTTTCCTTCTTTTCCACCTCAACAAGATTTGCCTTTTTTGACTCTGAAAAGCCCATATCCTTCTCCTTGTCAATACTCTCAAAATGCTCTGGGAAGATATTCAGTAAATCCCAAACACACCTTACTACCCTGCTAATACCATCCATCATCATTCAGTCTCCAACATAAATCTTCTCCTGTCTCTGTTTGCACTTGGTACCAGAAGGAGCTTCGAGAAGGTGACCCACATGACTCCTCTTAAGTTATCTGCTGTGGTCCCAGAAGTGATTCATGATCATATCAAATCTATCTCCCTTGTGCTGTTTTGTCCTTAAGGCTTTAGCAATTGCAGAGACTGACTAGAGACTCCAATCAACCATCTGGTGTCTGCCAACTGGAGTGTCTAGTCAGGTTACTGAATGCAAAGAGAAATGTGCTTTGTGTTTGGATCCTTAATACGCTCATCTCTTCCCACGGGCCAAGCAGAATATTAAGCAGTTGATATTCTAAAAGCCTGGAATGGCAGAAAAAGAAAACCTTGGATTTAAAAAGAAAGTATAAAGTCAACTTTAAAGCTCGACTGCATGGAAGTGCTTGTATAACATATGCGGCAACTCTGTATTGGGAAAGGATGGATTTATTAAGTGATGGGATGTTTTCCATCAGTTCCTTCTACAATTCTCTTTTTTTAATTGCAATTTGCCTTTTTATATGTGATTGCAATGCTGTTAAGGGAGCTCATTTTTTACTTTAAACTCTACTTGTTCTCTAAATTAAAAAAAAAAAAAAAAAAAAAAGAAATATTAGAAATCTGAAAAAGTCATTATGTGCCTTTTGCCAAATATTTTTCAGACCAGGCTGCATCAATCTGTGCTTGACTGTTTTACTCTGTGTATTTTGATATGAGCCTTACCCTCTAGATCTCTCTGTTTTACTTTCTCCTCCTCCAAGGATACCATAAAATTGGAAATAGAAAATGCTTTGGCCAGACCTGGTCTTACCACATTACAGTCACGTGAAAAGTACTATTAGTTATAAGTCTTTAATAATAAGCTTCTTACTCAGCTGGTTTCCTTCCACCATGACAAGTTTTATCATGGGCTTGCATAATCACAGCAGCCAGGTGACTGAAGGTGTCATTTAGGGAATTAGTTTTCAAAGGTGACAAGAGTATCTGCCTTGGGACTACGTGCCTCTAGGCAGAGGGTATAAAAGGCATGTCCTCCATGGCATGTCGGTGCCTTTGAGCACCCAAAGCAGTCATTGTGTCCTTGAAGAGCGATTTTCGTAATACCACTCAGTCCTGAGTTATGTGCATCAGCTGTTCACAGACTGGTTTGATGGGTAATGTCACCCATGGTCTTGTAACTGGCCAGCAAATTGCTGTGGGATTTTCATATTTTACACTGATTTCAATAGGAACCATAAACTGGCATTAAATTTACTATTGTGTTTCTACAAACTAAAAGAGAAGACACAGGGCTCTTGATCTGCTGGAGACAGTGAGTTGGCCATGAGCCCATTGAACTAAATCAGAGGGAAAGACAGGCTGGCCACAGCAGTGTTGATCAGCCTATGTGGCATGACATTGGTGTCTGCCGGCATGCATCTTCACCTGTACCCCCAGTCATCCCCTTTCCCTGGAAAGAGCTGAGTGGCAGGGAGGCTACTGGCTCTTGAGGGATTTCCCTGCATGCTTACCCACCTTCTACCCTCCCAGGTCTAAGGCTGGGTCCTGATGTTCAGTCCAACCTCACCTTGATGACCAGAATTCGGACATCAAGGTGGCAGGATCTGATAAGCAGCCAAGGTTTAAATATCATCTTGAACTGGTACAGAGTAAAGATTTGAGCCTGAACCACCCAAGTCCCAAGGAAATACCTGACTGCTCTCCATTCTGCCTCCCTCCCTGCCCCCAGCTGAGGTCTAAAATTTCATCCAACACCTAACAAGCCTTCCCAATCAGAGTGTAGTTGAACATACAAGTGTGTGATCTGACATTCGGTCTGGAAAATGTGTTTTCCATCAGAAGCTGGATTTTTATACAATATTTATACAACTACCTAGCCAGTTCTACTCAAGTTTCAGTCCAGGGTTAAAACTCGGGTTTATATCTTTTCTTCAACACCTATCGATCAGTTTTGCCTTTCACATTCCTCAAATAAGGAATATCTCTGCCTGTCAGAGGAAATTTAGTCCAGTAGATGCACAAATGGAACAAGAATAAACAGTTTCTCATCAAAATATGAAGGGAAAACAGAGCAGTTTGCTGTTCCATGTAATACCACATAAATTCTCCTCTAGGATATTCAGATATGGACAGAGGCTACAGTTTTGGATTGATTTTGCTTACTCAGTTGGCCTGTCTCTTTTAAGGAAAAATGCCTGCTAGCTAGAATAAAAGAAAGGAACTATAATTTTTAACTAAGCATGGAAAATCATTATAAATCAAGCCCTTAACTTTTGAAAGCAAGCTCTTCAGCACCATCGCTGAAATCAGTTTAGACCTCTTCATTTGCTCAGTTTTAATCAGGACTGTCCATGTGTTACACACTTCCAGAGCACAGCTTTGTCTAAAAGCAAATCCCCAAAACAACTACAACAGCAACAATAATAAATCCTGGGGAGGCAGTTCAGACTATATTTACTATATACCATCTGCACTGAGCCCAGAGAGACATAATGTTCCACATTCCCTGTCTGTACTATGGAGAGCTTTTCTGATGTGTAAACCATCATTTATCTTGTCTTTGATTCCCTTCATGTGACCTTTTCCAGAGTATGGCAGTATAACATCCTTGCAATGGCAGGTTCCGAGACCATTTGAGGACAGGCCTCATAAAGCCTGCCTTTAACATTAATCGATCACTTTATTATGGAAGTAAATCAAAGCAGTTAAACTCAGGTCTTTGAGGAGTTGAAGGTCAAACAGGGAAAAACAAACTTTATTCTGGGAAGAACACAGAAAAATTCTTTCAGCCCGATCCCTTTGTTCTTTGCCTTAGAGGCATGACAAAAGCACGTACTACATGCACCAGTTAGGGAAGCACAAAAGCAAATGTATATTAATATACACAAAGTGTTTGTCTGCGTCTCATTGTCTCTCCATCTCTTTATTCCAAGCAGTTTTGCAGAGCCATGTCCCGGAGAGCAGAGGCTGAAGGGGGGGGTGGTCAGGAAGAGAATATAGACTCACTTGCCTTCCTGGCAGTTGAGCTGGAGAGGGAGAGGAAAGAAGAAACAAGGGGTGCAGAGGAGGGCTTTAGGAGATTGGTCTTTTTTCATCATTGCTCCCTGCTCTACCTTCATTGGTATATTTCGAGAAGGGCAGGACTTCCACACCTGTGTGCACAGAGGCCACAGGAGCACGGATACAGACCTAGGTGCAGGTGAACACATAAGGTTTTCAGAGAGAAAATTCAGATTGAATAATTTTTCAAATGAGAAAACTTACAACTTCAGTCCTCCTTCACTCTGCAAGGATAAGCTGAAAGCCAACACTGCCTCTTCTCATATTCTGGCTAGCCCAGAGAGATATATCTCTCTGTCACAGCTGGGCTTCTCTGTGGTGCCCCAGACATGAGTGGTCTCAGTGCTTTATTACTCGGATCAAAACTGTAAGGCTTGAAAAAGTGCCACAAGATTAAGTGATAGGGCTGTCAGGAGGGGAGCCAAGCCAAAAGCTGCTGCTTCACTGCATGCCCGGCTCAAGGCAACACCGATGCCCAGGACTTGCTACTTCCCTGCCAGCCGCAGTTCCTGAGGGGTTGCCCACATCTCCCCAGCCTGGGGAAAAGGCCACCTCTGCTTGGCAAGCACATGTGAAACTCTGAAAAGCTGTCCCTTCCCACACTGGCAGTGGGACAGAGATGCAAAGGCAGTTGAAGAGGTGAGGTTGTCCCCTGACCGTGACAGAGAGCTGTCTGACCGCCAAGGGCACACGAGCAGACCTCAACATCACCTTGTATCAGTCTCTGATCTCTGAACCTCAGTTTTCCCTTGCTGAAAAAAGGAATATAATTTCTTTTTCCTGCTTTACCTGTTTCATTTCTATTGTTTGTTTTAAAGAAAAAAGTCAGCACTGACTTTGCCTTTAGCCTTTCATTCTTCAAGTCCTGTGATCTACAGTTGAAGTGTTCCCTTGAGCTGTTTTGCTTTTTGACTTACCTGGGATTTTTCAGGGCTTTACACACATACAGGCACACCCAAATGACACAGGAGGGTGTTGGTCAGTAATGAGTTTTCTAGTCAGGGGAACCTGCCAGTTGAATTTATTTATTCAAAAGACACAGCCATTTTTAAACACAGAAATTTGTTGACATTGTGAGTAATAAGGGTGCAAGCACTGATCGATTCTTACTTTTTTGCATTTAATGTGTTGAAAAGTGTACAAGTCACTTCAAAGAACACATGTGAAAACATTGACCCTGTCCTGAAGTTTTCAAAACTTAAATATAGACATACAATGAAACAGGGGAGTAAAACAATACAGTTAAGAGAGGCAAAGGTTACAAGATAAGATGATGCCACTGATCAGCTGTAGAATGTTTTCATATTGGCATCTCCATAGGAAACATAAGAATTAAGCTTATTTAGATGAGATTAGGGCAGTGATTAACTCACAAGCAAGGCAACCACTCACAGAAAATATGCACATGAAAGAAGTGATTCCAAGCCCCTGGAAGCAAGACACAAGTGTTTGTGGGTGAAATGACAAATAGATTATTGTAAGCAATGCTGTGAATGGAGTGGGAAACATGGGCGAATTTATGAGAGATCACAGGCAGAAAAGCAGGCAAAAGAATTATATAGAATATATAGAATATATATATCTATAGTATCTATTAATGGAAGACAGAAAGGAAGGAAAAAGTACTGTCAGTTTGAAATATAATACATTTCAAGGAGTTGTGTTTTCCTATTTTTAAGTGATTTCATGTCTTTTTCTTTTATGCAGTGAATCATCTGAAAAGAACAGGGAAAGCTGACTGCACTATTAATTAGAGGAAAATTGAAATGTGAAGTGCTATCAAGTACACAGCACTAAAAACCTAGAATATGCATCCATATTCCCACATTACAGTACTATTAAAAGTATTACCAGTAGATAAGAAAAATCACAAAAATACGTTTTCAGTATCACTGTGACCCTTTTAGGCTTGAGGTGCTGGGAAAATGAGTTTGTTTGAAAATAGCATAATGATGCCAGTCAGTGTGAGAAAGGGAGTTTTTCTGAAAAAGACTCTGAAATTTAGCCAGGTTGATTGAACAACATAGTACGTGTCACTAGCTTCAAGTGAGTGATCAGAGAGTGTTAACTGTTACTCCAACCACAGGCAAAATGGAAAACTGGGGCTGCCCTAAAAATCATGAGTTCTTACTTAACACTTGTTTCTGATGTGAAGCATCCATAGCATCAGAGATGCACTCCAATCCTAAAGTGAACATGGGAAATACTGTGTCCATTTGAAATATTGCAAAGTTCCAACTCCAAATATTAGAGATGACTCCACTGTTGAGACAAATGCAGTAGGAAACTTTGGGTCCAAATACTTCATCACTTTTAGCAGAAACATGAATCTGAATTTGAATGCTGTGGCTGACACCCATATCTTTTAAAAGGATTTCTGATTTGGTTTAGACAGACACCCAAATCCCAAACGATCCAAACCTCTTGGATATGCCAAATTAATTCAGAAATATTTATAGTAGGGCTTCCTGAAAAATCTTGGTGCTTTCTAGTTCTTAGTAGGTCAAGAAAACAAAGGACTGAATATTCTAATACTTCCATCCCACTGAAAACTGCAAATTCATGGGTCCAACTAAAAGAAAAAAATATGGAAGATTTTGCCTTAACTGTCTCAAATCTCAACAATCTCTGGCTTTTGCTTTGAGTATCTGAGTAAAAACTTTATTGTTTCATCCGAACAGACTTGTACACCATGTTAGCACTCAGTCGCTGTTGGAGCTCTTGTCTCTGTATTCACATGTGTATTTAAATAATTCCAATAATTTCCCTGGACACAAATTTCAGCTAATGGTTTGTTTCTAACTAAAATACATGTGCACATTCTCTCACCAATATATCGTTTATACAGCACTCTTTTTTTTAATCTTCTTGCAAACTGACAATAAAAATAGATTTCCAGGTTAAAAAAAAAAAAAAAAGTCCAAATTTTTCAATGTTTCCATCAGGATTCCCATCTAAAACAGTCCTCTCTTCTGGAAAAGACATAAATATGCATCTATCTGGCTGAGCTAAAACTACCCAGCATTCAGTGTGTAGTTTATTTCTGACAGGGCTGTTCTACAAAGAAAGACAATTATTTTGTCTAACCACTCACATCTTGACTTCAGATTTTAGTGCCTCCTAGACTGCTAGAGGCCAAAGCCTAAACTTACTGGTAAACCTTTTAAAAGATAATTTACCTTGTATTTGCATTTGGGTGTTCCACAAGACTGCTGACCACAACTCCTTAAGAGTATTTGCTATCTTTATATAGCTGATGTGTGACTAAACATCCTCTTTTATGCTGCTGTTCTACATTTGCTAAAATGTTTGATTTACAGGATGAAGCTTAATGAGAAGAATTCTTTCATTTCAGAGAATGTCTTCTTACAAAACCAGACAGATTTATTAAAATTCTAGCACTCTAGATAGAAAAACTAAGCTTAAATGTTGGCTTTGATATTGGCATTCCATAATGACAACACTTGCAAATGGACTGCTTTTACACCTATGTGCTGTAGCTCCACTGGAATAAAATATGGTCAAGAGGGCTATTTTCCTGATATACTGTATTCATAATCAATTTTTATATAATCTGTTCTTCTACTCAAAAAAAAAAATAGAACCTTTCAGTAAAGGTAAAACAGTGTTGTTTAATGAAAAATATATAATAACTAGCTTGGCAAATGTTGTACGTGAAATTTCAACAGAAACCATAAATTATATTAAATGCCCAATAAAAATGTTCAATCAAAAGCTCATTTTAAGATACATTGTTAATGAACTGTATGAAATGATGCTTAATCAAAACTCGACACTTTACAGGGGAGAGAGATTCCACAGGACCTCAGAGCACTATTGTTCTGAACAAAAGATAACAATAGAGCAGGGTAATTAATAGTCTGCACTCCCGTGGAATTCTCAAGGGAATTACAATTTCTAAATGAGCGCCATTGTTTTTTAAGAAAGCAGAAATTTTGCTGTACGACACCGTTACTGCCTTGAACTTGATCAGACATTAAGACGTCATTTGTCAGACAGGATTTGGTTGCTCCAGAGCATTGATCATTCCCCTGCTATAAGTTTTTTTGTGAAAAGGGAGAGTTTTCTTGTAAAAGGTCATTTTACAAAAGCATTGCATCGCAGCATTCTTACCTGGTCTGTCTACACTTTTGCAATTCTCAAATTACATGAAACAAGTTAAAGAAAACATCTAGGAAGAGTTCTTCATCACAGCAGCATATTAGTAAGAGGCTTGATGTGGATATATTGATATGCACAACAGATTTTCATATTTGGTTCCTTTTCAATTGGCACCCTATAATGAGTATGTCATATTCATCATATATAAATTTCTAAATTTTCATAGCCAAAGATAGAAAACACTACTCTTCCCAGCAGAGCAGAAGAGGGGGGTAAAGTACTACAAGGACAGCGTACTGAAATACTCAAGTCATCCTAATTACTGGCAGCATTACAGTTGTAAATAGTTTCAAATTCAGTTCTGTGCGTATTTTTTCTCCTCTTAAATCTTCATTCCTTGGAGCAACTTGGAAACATTAATTTTCTAGAAATGCAATTTTTCAAAACAGTCGTAAGCTGCTATTATTATTAATCACGATATTCACGTTAGTACAAAAATGGATTTACTGAAGAGCAGAGGAAGATGTAGACCCCTCCCCTTCTTTTCATTACAGCCTCCCACTCTGAGCTACATTCCTGCTTGCTCAGCCTAGAAAACTTAGGAGTAGGAAAAACACAAACATACTATCAATCAACAACGCCTGAGAAATGTTAATGCTTGAAAGTTATGTTTCCAGACAGGAAAGTCAAGTTTTCACACTGGACTTGTGCTCCCCTGAGACCACTAACAGGTGATCAAGTTTCAGGGAGAAGCTGGGATGTGTATTTGTATTGTGCTGGCAGTGCCATGGCTGCTCCTCACATGTGCACTTGTTCCCTATCAGCATATGCACAGTCACTGACAAGAGACTAACCAACACACCACAAATTCCTGTTTCTTTATCCCTGGCAGCAAACCTGCATCCTTAAGCACTTTCGAGAAATTATCCCACCCTCATATAAGTGGAGCAACTCCATTTGATGGGGTAGGAAGTGAGAAAGTCCCTCTGGAACATACCTTGTTCTGGTGACTTCCAAGTCTGCCACAGTGTTAACAGGAGCAAAAAAAAAAAAAAGGATTTATATTAAAGACAACTAAATGTGAAATGTTCCTACCACGAAAAGCCCCTTTTAATGCCTTTTCTGTTGGACTGGCGACAGCTGTACCGAAATGAGTAAAACAGGCTAATTGGGGAGGCTGTGAAGGGTCATGTATGGCTGCATGTTTTTTGTGTGTCTTGGTATATATGTCTCGGTGCAGAGAAATAATTCAGATTATGAAGGTTGGAAACATGCATTTACATGTTGATTTTTCTGACAGAAGCGTTACTATGTCACTGGTGCATAACATGAGAAGTGGCCTTTTTTAAAATTGTTTTTTCCAGCATTGGGTGTAGCATTTTGGGCCCCCTTTCTGAAGAGTCCATTATGGGGCTGACACAGATAGAGAAGCTGCTTCTTCCACCTGCTTCAGACACAGCCTGGGTTTGGCCTAAAACTAAGTCCCTGTAGGGAAAGGAGCTGGCCGTCTCCTCAGCTGTTGTAATGTGCCTGTCAGCAGCTTTGCACTGCCAGAAGGGTTTTTCCTACTGGCCTTCAGGGTCTTTATTCCACAGTCAAGTGCAGACAAATGAAGTAAAACTATGTGGAAATTCAGGAAGAACAGATTAAGTCACAGAATCACTGTGCTCATCAATCTTTATGTGCTTTCTGAAAAAAACCCACAACTTCTTTTTCTTTGCTTTTGCTCCTTATAAATGAATGTATGTACACAGAGAACTGTGAAGAGATTAGGTATGCAGCCAAGATAAGGTGCAAAAAAATCCCTGGAATGTGGGAAGGGATATCTCTCATATCTGAAAACTCTCCTTTAAGAAAATCACTTTTTTGGTCTGTCCAACTATCAGTTCCAACTCTTTCCACCAAATTTCTACACAGTAAATATGGTTCCATTCCTCTCTTTATTCCTTAAATACCTAATACAATTAGTCTTTATATTTTCTAGGAAATGTTCTCAAGCAACAATTTAAGTGAATTTTCTTTTTTTACAGTTCATGAATGGCACTATACTTTTTCTTTTTTTTAATTTCAGATATGGTGCACCTTCCTCTTCCATTTTTAAACCTTGACTTATGATTTCTTTTTCATACCTTGCAGCATCTTATAAAATATAAAATAAAAAACGTAATGAAACATTCAGAGGTTTCTTCTCCTTGTGGGTTTTAGAAGATGCAACATTGTGCTGAAGTTCCAGCCTGCATTTTATTACTTCCAAGAAGGTGCAAAGAATAACAATAAACACCTGCCTGCACTTGTAAGCTGACAAAAAGAACGTGCTCAAAGGTTCTCTCCCCTCAATTTCAAGCCACAACTGGATGCCTCCAAGGCAGGGATGAGGACATTATGATATGTTGTCATTCTTTTTTGCATATGGAGATTTCCCATCCATTAATTTAAATACATAGTGCTTACACAGTCTTGACTTATTATTGCAATGGACAAAATGCTCTTGTGCTCTTGCTACTCGCCAAAATGATTTGCTGCTGCTGCCACAGCCCCAACTATCCCCGCTCACTTTTTTCTTCCCCCTTCGCCCCCTCCCACCTTAAGTAAAAACATATGGTTCAGTGCCTGTGGTTGTCTGGGCCTCTGTTGTGATTTCATAGCATATTTTCCCACCTATCTTGTTCCACTCCCTTTTTCTTGCCCATCAGGATCTTCATTACAACATTCTCTTAGTCATATGCATTTCTTCCAGGCTACATGAGCCATTCACGCCAACCAGGAAACTGAGATAGCATCAGAAAATTCTGGTTCTAAGCAGTTCTATCCCTCTTCCTCGATTGCATGGGATGGCTGTTTAGGACTAGCTGCTGCTTACAAGTATGTCTGTCCAGACAAAACAAAACCTGACAGTGAGCATACCTTTATACTGTGCTGAAAGTATCGCCAGGGCGCCACTCCATACAGAAGAGCTGGCTCTGAGAATTAAAGGCTCTGGGAATCAATTCTGGAAGTACAGTACTTTCGTAGGAAGAGGAGAGTTTCTGGATGTTTAAAAGTGTAATGCTCCGACTCCTGGATTCAAAAGAGAAAAGGGCAGGCAGTACTGGTTAGTCTTTGTTGAAGTATAGAAAGATATTTAGATGTGGATATTAGCTGAAGAGAAAAAAAAGCCTCTGACACACTATTGATAGGATTTTTAAGGATAGCTTGCTGTAATAGGCAGCCATTATTAAAAAGCCTATCAATAAACCATGGCAAGGAGATTGGAATGAAATGATCTCTAAGGTCCCTTCCAATCCAAACTATTCTATGATTCTACAGTTGTATATTCTTGTCATCCCAAAGGCAATCCTGGTGTTCAAAACAAAAGAGTCTGTAGGAGTGTAACTTTTGAACGCACTTACAAAATACTTGAGGAGATAATTAATGTTTCAAGGTCAGGTTTATGCTTTTACTGACATATATGTATGAAATACTGGTCACAGGGGACAAGTTCCCTGAAAGTTCATGAGTCAATCATGAACTACATTGCATCCAAAATAAATTAAGGTTCAAATGCAATGAATTTAAATACAACCCTTTTAAAACACACAGAATTACACTGAAAATCCAAGTCTAAACAGAACACAATGCTTCACTGAGTGTTTTTGAAGATTAAAAATAATCTTTGCCAAAAATGAGCTGACTGAACCTGTATACAAAGAGAAGAAGTGAGAGGAACATGAAAATACAAAACACAGATGAATTTTTGAAAAAAGACTGGCAAATTGGAAATGTGCAGATCTGAGAGTTAATGCAATGGACTCGGGGTCACAGAACAGAAGGACAATGCAGTGGACACACACTGCTGCATGAATAGAAATAATAGAAGGTTCAGGTGTAACAGCACAAAGGTTACCAGCATGGAGAATTGACACCAGGATAAATATAAGTTGATATTTGGTGCGCATGATGTTTTAATATCCATAAAGATATTTGAACAGGTAGAACTATTCAGGCTTGCCACAGTCATTGTCTTAAAACCAGCCTCATTTTGCAGATTAGTCATGAATGTGCAAGATGTGTGTATGCATTAAAGCAGATAAAATATTTACAATTCTAAATTGCAGATACAATGTTCCACTACTGCTTGCTTTCAAACCGTGCCTGAATCTTAAATTGATCGTGTAGATATTAAGGCTGGGAACCATCTGACTTCCACTGCTTACTAGCATTAAGCCAGAAGATGTAATGGAAGGATATGGAGATTCATTTCATAAAGCCCAGCAGTTTCCTGGAGAATGCAAAATTAAGGTGAATCCTCCCCTACGAGCACCATGAAATATCCCTCCTGCACTAAGATAGACTGGCTAGCAAGACTCTTTGAGACTAAAAAGCATACAAAAAAACATACAAAGGTCTATGCCAAGACCAGGAAAAGGCATTCTTGGGAAAGCTAACTCTACTTCTAAGATCATGGCCAAGAATACATCAAAATGACTGCATGTGATAGTATATACATTTATATATGCAATTTAGGCCATACTTAATATTTCTGATGATGGATGTAAATATAGTTCTAGTTTATTTTTCCGTGTATTACACACTCTTAAATCTTATTGCTTGCCTGCACTAAGCTTATAAATTTCCTGTGTCTGTAGTGCACTTTCCAGAGAACATCACATCTCAAGACATTTGTCTGTGGCAAAACCACCACTTTCTTTCCACTCCTACCAATGGCTCTTTGTAGCACACCTTCCCTCATCAGATGAAAGCACTCACAGTATCCTCATTTTCCCCCAAGTGCATATATACACACAGCCATCATTTTCCTTTATGGTAATTTAACCAGGCTAGCCCCTTTAGAGCTCTTGGATTTTTTACAAGCCCGAGATAAGATGTACAATATAACACTTGTTGCTATCACTAAATGAAAATCCTGCAGCAGGGTCCCATCCTTATGTCAGTGAAACCAGAAACCACAAATATAAGCTTACTCTATGATGAAAGCATGGATAAATAGTAAACTTATTTACCTAAGGGCTTGGGGATAAGTGGGTCCAAGAGGACAGTCGCTAATTGATACAAACAAAACTCTAATTTTGTAAAAAACATGTTGTTCAACAAAAAAGATATGCCCAGGACATTTCAGCTGCTCTTCCATCAGCAAAGTTATGCCTGAGTTCTGACTAAAACATCAAAAAACTTGGCAAGGCAATGTCCAGTTTCCAAAGAATAGTATTATGACTATGGAAATACAGAAATGGAGAGAAACTCAGATTCAGGGACAGACACGCCAGCTGCTGGCACCTGAAACAGTGTGTGGCCAAGCATAATTACACAGAGAAGTCACTTGAGGCAGGTGATAAATGCAATGTAACTGAGGGTTTCATCTAAGCCAGACCATCAGTTATGTTTGTTTCTGGATCTTTTATTTGAGTGTTAATCAAAATAAATTCTGTGATCAGTGTATTTCTAAACAAGAATTCTTCCTCAAATCTGTGCTAGTTCTGAACAAAACAGTGATAGGTAATGAACTGAATTATATGCATGAAAGACTGACTAGTCCATGACCACTGAAAGCTCATGTATATTTTATATTTATATTTTACGTAAAATACAAAAGTAGTCCCCAAATTTACTCTTCTTACAAATGCATTAATGTCTTTACCAGTCTATGTATATTATCTGAAAATACCAATATTAAATTGCCTACTGTGAATTTTCTTTGCAGTGGGAATAGAAGAATACTTTGCAAACTTAAATTAGTATCTTATTGTAATCCATCTACTTCAGATTGCCTTTCATGAATCTTTATCTTCAGATTAGATAAGATTTGCCTCAGTCTGAATTTTTCAGTTGCAGTCCACAGAGAAAGGAAAAGATACAGGAAATATCTGTTACCATTTAGTGTTGCTCGTACTCTGAAACCACCTTAAGGCTTGAATATATGAATATTTGCTCTGAAGTCGACATTAAATGTTCCTACTGAAAGGCAAAATGTAGTGCACTGAAATATTAGCAGAGCACTATCTAAAACCCACCTTATTTCTAAATTCAAAAGGATTTGCTCTGTCAGGCAGGCACTGAGCTCCTGAAGCGATGGTAATTTGGACCCACCATGGCAGTGGGGAGAAGAGAGGTTATAGGTAGGTAGGGGTGCAGTATTTGGGGGAATCACTAGATGGTGGTATGGCTGACACCTCTATAGAACTGTCAGTTCTGCTTAGCCAAATGCCAGGTGAAAACCTTCATTCCCTGCTGTGGGATCTCTCCTTTCAGAAGCAGTATATATTATTAGCAAAACCTTCCTATCATAACTTTTCTGAATATAAATTATTTCTTAGCTATAGTTATTACCCCAGGCTACATCTAAATTTTAAAATCTAAGTCTAGACTCCCCAGCCTTTCTTCTGGAGCTCCAGCAGACAAGGGAGACTTCTCCCCTTCTGGGCTTTGCATCCTTGGAGATACCAAATTCCCTTAAGACTGTCATGGTTTATCTCCAGCCTGAAAATAAGCCCCAGAGGGTTGCTGGCTCATTCCTCCTTGGCTCGGTGGGGAGGGTGTAGCACCATACTAGATACTGTGAAAAAACACCCTGTCTCTCCCCAGTCAAAACCAGCACAGACTCTGAAAGTCCGAAAAGTCTCCTCATCTCCACCCCTTTTTGAGTGCAGAGAGATGTGGTCCAGAAAACGGCGATGGGCACAGTTATGCACATGGGAGCTGTATGGTCTGCTCCAGACGAGGCAATGCAGATTATCTAAGACGAGCAGTTTAAACCTGTAGCTATGACAGAGTAGGAGCCAATATCTTTAGTGAAGGAGATGACTGAGAGATACAGCAATATCTGAAACTCGAGCAGAAGCTCTGGAGATGGTGCCCAGCTGCCGGCTCAGCTGCGTGGGGGCCCGAGAAAGTACTCACTGGAGTTTCTGCACGGCTGTGGTGCACATCCCCTGACCCAGGCATGCTTCACCTTACGTACAGTTCCTGCTGCTGCAGCAACAAGTGCAGCTGTCTGTTCGTGCTCCCCATTTCGCTGTGGGGATTCACTCTTCTGTTGTTCATCTGAACCAAAAACATTTTTGTTCGAAGCTGGTTGTGTCTTTGCTGTTTCTGTTGGTCTGGACTGGTATAGAGAATGAAAAAGAGAAGAATGTAATGTATTGATTTTTTAAAAAAGTGTTTATGATGCCTTTCGGTATACTTTAATAAAAGGTGCTACATCAGAAGACCATGCTTTGCTTTTCATTCTTTTCACAGCTCTGAGAACTTGCTGCACTTCTTACAATGAAGGCAGTGATCAGTCTTCCTGCTTCTGTTTTAGCAGGTCCAAATTGGTTGGTTTTAATCCTTGATCAGCAGGCAAAGTATGAAATATGCTATGAAGAAACAATATGTCTGGCACTGTATTTATAAACATGCTAAATGCATCTTTAGAATGGCTTTTTTTTCAATTCTTTACCATTGTTTCAAAAGCTGTCTCCTTGATTGTTACCACAGAAGAACACGTTTACCTTGAATGTCTCATTATGAACTTTTGCACAAAGGCCTTCAGGAGTTTAAAAGGAAAAAAAATCTGTTGTTCAAAATAATCTCATCTCAGTAGAAAGTTTTCCTGTAGCCAGTCTGAGGGCAGTGTGAGTGTTTTGCAGGTGTATTCTCGCTGACCTTGGATGTAGCAAATAGGTGTAAATGACATTCAGGCCCCTGTGCTGCTGTCATTATGGGTTCTTTGTTATACTGCAGGAGTCACATTAGCATTACACTGAGAGTACAGTATTGCAGGTGAAAGAGAAAACTGAACCTCATGGATATTACAATATAACAGCTTTGGCTCAGACTCCTGAGGCATTGAGCCAAGCGATAACAAAATGTAAGTTAAATTAAATACAAAAAACCCTCGTACATTAGCATTAAGTATTTGACTTACATTCCTAAAGAAAAAATGTTCTAAGTTAAATCTGCTTCTGTCTGAATTTGGAATTAAAGCAATACAGACATTTATAGTTTTAAAAAAATGGACAATTGCTTTGCTTAATTTTGTGTCGCCTTTGCTTTTAATTCTGCTTTGGGTAGTTTGTAAACAACATAAACTAGATTTTGGGTTTAAATCTTTTTGTGTTTGATCAAAATAACGTTTTTTAGACAAGAAAAATTAAGGGTCTGAACTATGACTGTTGTAATTAAATTTAGTAGACTGAAGCAGGTGATGACAACTCAGGAATATACATGGAAAAGAAATTGATAAATACATGAAAAATTATATGCTGGAATATGGTTCCCCAAATACCTTTTTCACAGAGTTGTTCACCTTGTGTTAATTGCTGGAACTGCATGCATCCGTTGTCGGTTCATATTTTTTACAGTAAGAAATATGTTTTTCTAATTGATAGAGTATTGCTTAACTATATAATTAATTGGTAAACTTTAAAAAATGAGCTTATGTTTTAAAAGCCAGGGAATGCAAATTTTTAAGCATATACAAATTCCCCCCAAAAGAATGGAAGGACTTAGATGAGCCAACAATACAGTATCAGGCCTGTTGCAAAACTGAACTGTGTATTTGGTCTGCAATTCTATTTTAACCATAATTGCATGCATATAGCACAAATAATCTAGATGGCAAGGTGTGACTTGGAACATAAAAAAAGAGGCTGATAAGCAGTCCCTCCTCTCCTTCAAAAGACAGAACAAAGAACATACCAAAAGCTACATAGTAATCTATTCTGGTGGCAGTGAAGGAGCAGGACTTTAAATCATTCTTCATCCACAGGCATGAAAAAAAAATAAAACAGGATGTGATCAAATTATATAATTCTGAATCTGATTTTTAAAAATACTATTCTTAGTTCCCTTTTTTATTAACTACCAGGTCTTGTGAACCATTATATCTCAGAGAAACAAGTCAGACAAGACATTAGCTTATAATTAAAGTAATGAAGAAACAAGGAAATAATGTCCCAGTTCAATAAAACATAATAAAAATGAAAATAGAATACATGTCCTGACAGCAAATAATGTGAACATGCTTGAAATATATAAGGCAGGAGTCAAAAAGGACACTGAAAAACCTGCAGCCTACTGATAGCCTGAACGGTCCTGCACACAGTGAAATGTTTACCTATCAAACGCTCTTATTGAAATTTATGTATATGAAACCTATGGGCAATGATCTTAGCTTAAATTGAAATTGTCATATCCATGGGGTGTAAGTGCCCATGGGGCTTCCTTTGTTTATTTCTTATTAATTGAATTCTGAGTAAAAACGAAAAAAGCTGGCATTTATTTAATATATATATATATACAAATTTACACTAAGATAGATAAATTTCAAAACAAAATCAGTTTCTTATTGTTATTGAATAACATCGTTCATCACATTGTATTTACCTTTAAAATAATGAAATGTGAAAAGGAAAACCTCTGTCTCAATATTTTTACTGTTTAATTTACTTTTCCTGACTGTCACAAACTCTCAAAGACGATAGAAAAAATAGACATTTCTAGCCAACACTGTTTCTCCAATTGATCTTTGCTCTCTCTTTGTTTTTAATTGGGGCCAACCAGCAGACAATAAAATGAAAGCCAATAAACAGGTCAGCTTCTATCCAGATGTGTGGACATTCCTGCTTTTGTCTAGAGAAACTCTAAAACTCCAGTCATATGACCAATGTTCTGGTAAAAAATAATGGTGACAAGTTATGAAAAAAGATTGAAGAAGTGCTAAGAGAGTTTGAAAAACAGTCTTTGTCCTTGCAATAAAAAAATTGCAGATTAGTGACTGTGAAATGAAAAGGCAGCAGGTCTTTTTTATGTATCATGCACAATGAGAGACAGAATCAAGCATCTGAGCTTGCAGCCATCCTGGTGCTACCTTGGTCTCATTGCCCGTGGCCACCTCTTTATACAGGCGAGAGTTCATGGGCAATCCACAGGGCTTTGTCTGTTTTTAGAGATGCCAGCCTTTTACCCTTCAAGTGGACCAGAGCACTCCTGCAGCATGCGATGCAAACACACGTTAAAGGTAAATTTGAAGATCCAAATACACACTGAAGGTGAAGTTGCAGTGACATTTCACAATAACTGACAAAATCTCCCATCTCCAGGCAAGTGATGGTGTTCTTCGGTGAGCTCATGTTTCCAGCTGGCTCGTATTCCTAGTCTGGCGAAAGGGCATCTGACATGTCCTAGGGCATGTTTTAGATGTTTTCCTGCATTTACTGTCCTTGTGCCACAGGGGCTGCTGTCCTTACTCATGTTGTTTAGCGTAGGGGACAAGTCCATCCGCTGAGCGCTGAGTCACCACATTAATCAGTAGTTTCTGCCTCTTGTCTCCTCCAGCCAAGGAAGTTGGAAACACACTCGATACCCTTGAAACTGGGATCCAAGATGTGAATAGGATGTTGAGCTACTCACACTCTGAGCACCCCAATGCATAAGTCTCTTTAGAACATCAGCTGCATATGAAGATCTGTTTTCACTTACTTGCTTACAGTGAGACAGCAGTAGTGTCTCGCTGATGTAATTCCTCTAGAGCTAGATGAGATACACTGTTTGGCTGAAGTAAGCATCTTGTTTGCCAGCTGTTTGGCAGGTAGCACTGATCTACAAGGTCCAAAACAGGCTTTCCCTGTGCTCACGCCCTCTTCTTTCCCTCTATGACTCAAATGCAAAGAAATTGTTTAGGTAGCCGGTTAAGGAAAGCTGCTGGTTTTGAGCAGGTTTTTTACTCTTTCACAGAGTGATAATTTAATCATTTAACCAAAATAAGGAAGGGACAGTCTTTTCCAAAACTGACATAGAGGCATAATTTAATTTAAATTACAGTTTACACAGACTCTTGCTCTGAATAGATCGAGTAGAATGCAAGATCACTCCAAAACTACAGATTTTGGGTAGCTTCGGCCTCTGGGGATTTGCTGGGCAGGTGGGTTTGAAGTCCCTCTCAGACATCGTGAGGGGAGCTTGGGGCAGAATTATGTGTCTTTGCATAGGCGGAGCAACAGCATTGTGGAGTCTCTCATTTCACTTCTGGCCTGTACAGATGGTTCCCCAGCAAATACATCTTTAATTAAAGGAGGGGCTTTGAGTAACTTCATCTACAAGTTTTGGACTGGCCCAGGAGACTGTTCAAATGTGTCACATCTCTAGACCCTCTCACCATGGTCAGCCGTTGCTATTGTAGTATAAAACATGCCAAGCACAACCAATTAAACTAACCACAAGGTCTTTTGAGTGACAATCAAGCTCTTTATACATTTTCTTTCAGCAATAACAGTGTGAACAATCCTGCCAAGAGGAGGTGGATGAGCCATATGACTTCAAGTTGCTGCTGCTGAATTATTAATTTTCCAGGAGGCTTTTGAAAGTTTAAAGTTGGAGAAGAGATGTAACCTCCAAATATTTAGGGGTCATTGAATCACAACTTGTTCCCAGTGGGGGCAGTGGGAGAGACAAGATTAGGAGCAAAGTGCTGACTTGGGGGCAAGCTGAGCACATCTTGCTTTCCTGGAAGGTTCTGAATTTGCCGGAGTTGTACATGACCATAATAAAAAAAAACATGGGCCTTCCAGAGTTTTGCAAGAAGTTATACTAAACCAATCTTAATACAATTCTTTTAACAGACTACTGTGTAATTGCCTGTTTTGGCCTTAAGATTCCCCAGTAACCCTCCAGGTGAACACCATCAGAAGCCCACTCCTGGGCAAGGTGTCCATCAAGGCAGGCTAAGCCATTTGACTCAGGTTTAACAGTTTCTGGTTCTGTATTCATTTGCAATAGGAGAGAAAGAGTTCAGCAAAATAATAAAATAATGATAGCAGCAGCTCTGGTAATCCTGTTCTAACCAATGCTAAAATAACACCCTGAATGAAAATTCCAGCCTTTGCAGGCACAGGCCAGAGTGTTAATGCTTGGTGAATACTAGACCATAGGAATATACATTAAAAAGGGCTGGAAAATCTTCATTACCATCGTATCTGAAGCAGTAGGAGGTTCTAGCTGATCACTTCCTACCTCAGCTTGTCCAAAGCCCTTATTAAGACAACAGATCTTCTGAACTGTGTAATGAGTCCAATGAATTAGAGAATTGGTATCTTCTAATGAAGATTTCAGGGCAACTAGGTACATCAGCAAATTAATTTATTACATTGTTTGTGTCTGATCCTGTATATTTTCATCAGCTCATCAGAAATTCAGTTCAAGCCTTGCAGGAGGCAAGGCTTTCTGATACTTCGGAGATTACTTTCACATGTTGATCATTTAAAGTTCATGCAGAACAGAGTACAACCTGTGTGACAAAGAGAAAGACAATGGAGTTGAGGCAAGACATCCATATTTGCCACCAATGTTAATGATGAAGACATCACTGGAGCCCTCCAAAACAAAGGCAGCTTTAAAAATCCACATCACGAAGCCACACCCAGCCTTAGTTTTCATCCTCTAAACAATCAGCCATTATCATCGTCTCATCATTTCCAAAAAGAAAAAAAGTGTTTGCAAATCAATGCTTACATTTGCTTAGTTATCCCCAATCTGGAGAGGAAGGGTAGGCTGCTATAGATCAGTATATTCAATTTTTAACTTTTCAAGAGACCCCTAAAATAAAAATGTCCATTTACTGGTTTGTATAGACACTAACTAAAGAACAAGTATAAGGCTTTTTGAATTTAAGATAGAGGATAGAGTGACTAAAGGAAATATTCAAAATGCAGTTGGAGGGATGGTATGAACTAGTCGTACGGGTTAAGTTTGTTACACAAACAACATTTCTCTTAGAGTATTCATGGCTTATAGCTGAATCAACATTCCAATCATAATGATTAACCTGACCATGCCAAGTCAAGCAGTACATCAGACCCATGTCTCAAGAATTTAACACCAATGAAACCAAGAGCAAGAGCTACTGGATTTGGGAACTCATGGTCTAGGTCTATTCTGTCAGTCACGTTGATAAAGGAATCACTCCTATGGAGTGTGTTTCCTGCCTATCAGGACAAATTTAAAATCCTGTCCTCCCTGCAGAGCAGCTGAGGGCTTGTTTGCAGCAGAGCTGAGTGAAAGGCTGTGGTTTTAAACCAGATGAAAAATAATAGCAGGTCCTCACTGCAACCTCAGTTAGGCATCATGGGCTGCCAGTGTGGTGCAATACCCCAGTTCAATTTCTCCTGCCTACGTTTGCTGGTTGTCAGCCACATTTGACAAAGCACGCTAGAGCACACAGGCTCATCTTACCTTCAGTCATGCCCTTACATCTCAGTGTGCAGCTACAACCCATTACCTGGTCAGCAGAACATTGCAACTTATAAATCAGCAACTCTTTTAATACACCTGTTGGCTGTGCCATACATGGTGGGGCAAGCCAGCACTGCACCAACAGGTACCCAGCAGAGCCAGAGAAATGTCAGCTCTGCAGAATGACCTGGCAGGAAAAAATTACTTACTTCTGTCACAGGAAGTGTTTGGGGTGAAGTCCTGATCGATGCTCATTGCGTCTACTCAGTCAGAGTCTAATGCCTTTAAAATCCCCTGCATGATTTTAGATCTGATGAAAGTTAAACTGCAATTCAGCAGAAGAAAAATGCATCTGTGTTCAGGTGAATTGTGTGAGGTTGTGTTCCTTATGTGCCAGAATACGGTTTCAGTGAGACTCAGAGGTACACTGGCCTTTCCCAAGCACTCTGGCCAGGGAGGAATTCTCCCCTAAATGAAAAATATCTCTCCTGCTAGTGAAATCTTCTAGAAATAGCTTGCATGACCGATATATCACATGATACATCATGTACTTTATTTCCCCCTCAAGGTAACCTGTCTGAACAAAGACTCTCTTTTGTCCTCAAGTTCTTTTGCCTCCTTGTATCACTCATTCTTCAGCAATGCCCTTCATGATGGGGGGATGCCGTGAAGCCTCGCTATGTTGTGCAATGTTGTGAAAAAAAATTATGGTCTAATATTTTGTTTTCTGAAAGGCTGCTCCTCCTCTTTCTGCTTTAGCAAAGAATTTACTCTGGTCAAGGTCATGTGAATTTCAACAGTGGGGATACCTGACTGACAGTCTACCTGAGTGCCCCCCGGAGATGTATTGCCTTTCAAAATATATGACAACAAGGTACTAAACCCATACTCAGCCTACAGCTTTTTAATTCCAGGTTTGGCTCAGATTTCACACTGTACAGACAGAACTTTGGTAGTTGCTTCAAAAAAAAATAAAATTGTTAAGTTAGAATAAAAGCATGAATCTATATCAATCACTCATAGAGGTTTATACACAGATAGGTGTGTGGGGAAACTGGAAGAACTCAATCAAAACTGATGTGGAGAAGAAATGACTGGCTATATTGACAATGAGGGATAATAACTAGAGAGATACATGGCAGGAAGACTTACAAAAGGAAGCCTCAGAACTAGTGACATAATTTGAATGAGAAATGTCTCAGGAAAACTTAAATGTCATTGCTGTTCAGGTTGTCAACAGTAATTCTATCATTTAGGTAAATGTTCCATTATTTTATAACAAGCCTTTAATTACTGTTCTTGCATCCTAAATACGTTTTGTTCCCTGACGCTCAACGTTGAAGTGACCCATTATTTATTAAAGGTAAAATGGCAGCATAATAGCATGCTAGCCCAAAATATTCTCTTAGTATTCTGGTACTTTTGTGGAGCTAATACTGGATAGCCAGACACTGCACTTCAGAAATATGTCAGGGCTGCTCTTTGGTTTGTCTGTCTGTGTTTGTCACATCTTCAAACAAATATGAAGTCCAGCCTTCCTCCATACATCAAGGCCATGACAGGGCATTTTTAAATATGGTGGAACACTGACTGAAAAACAATGAGCATTTCTTCTAGTAATCTGCCAGGATAGGCTCATGGCAAGGCCTCCGGCCCTCCAGAAGTTAGATTTTATAGAGGGACTGCAATGAGTGTGCTTTTCAAAAGGAGGCTTCGTACCTTGCCGAGCATGTCTTAAAGAGAGATTGCATCAGATAGCTTTCCAGCCCAGGCTTCCTTAAGGACATTAATTCATGAGTCTATTTGATAACTGACAGCTGAACTGTGAACTTTGGGTTTTTTACATCATCTGTGAGATTGTGCTACCAAACCCCCAGACAATGCAGTGGAAAAAAACTGGAAAATGCAGTTATACCTCAGTCTCATCACATGACTTGTCTGTTCTTGACCCCAAGTTCACATTCAACTTAACTAAGAAAATGAAACAGATATATAACAAGGGAAATGGGCCTGGGGGAGGGGAGTAATAATGGCCACATGCTGCAATACAGAGAGGAACTGGAGCAAAGTATTAACACGTGAAAATCACAATTCAAGGCAGGAATAAATCAAATGGGCTGCAAAGACTGCAGTGTATCCAAGGTACCTTCTGTTAGGTGGAGAAAAGAGGCCATCCAGGGATTTTCAGAAGGGACAGGTTTCAGCCCTGGAAAAAAAAATCTATTGAACAAGTAACAAATATCACCCTCTGATCTAACTTTCTTCCTTTGCAGTTTTTTCTTGACCTGCTGCAATTTTACAATGAGCTCTACAACTTTGTGGCTGGTCTGTTGCTGGAAATAAACTTACTCATCAAATGATGCACTTTTACTGCTGTTTACACTGCTGTAACAGCCTTATCTACAGTACAATAGTTCACTGTAATACCTGAATATATAAAGGCAGGGGAAGCTGTCAAAAATAGAAGCATATTCTCATCTTGGGGGTCCATAACAGAACTTATATAGTGTGGTACGTACTTATAGACTTGATGTGTGTTTTTCATCCAAAGCATCAAGAATTTAATACTTGCTGGATTCACATATGTGCAAGATTTTATGTAAGACTGCTTCTGGCTTCAAGAAGCCTCAGTGTGAAACATAGCATCCAAACTGGAAAGATAAGGATGTTAGGGAGAAAAGAACCTGAATGTGATCATAAAAATACCTTTGCATAAAACATACCATCCAGAGATTAAGTGATCTGCACAGAAAGAATAGAAAGAGTTGGCATGAGGTGATTTTAAGAATTAAGTCACTCCAAAATTTTTTCCCCACCCCATAAGTTGATTTTTTTTCTTCACTTTCAAAAGTATTCTTGATCCATTGTAAATGCATGAAACTTGATTTAACTCAATGCTATAAGGAAGAAGAGGTTAACACCACCATCAGGATCCAAGGAGTAGTTGTAGGTGGGTCTGGGCAAGCTTTAGGTGCACAGCTCTCCTAGAGCACCTCTGCCTTACCTCTAACACCCTTTCTGCTAAGGTTACGGAGTTGAAACTCTAAGTCAAGTAGGAGGAAGTTAAACCACCAGATGCCTTTGCAATGCGGAGAAATCTTCTCTGGAGACTGTATTTCAGTGACAACCCAAATGCTATATAAGACTGCTTGAGCAAAATTCCTGAATGCAGCTCTGTCCTACATATCTCAGGCTGTTTTGTTCAGTGCTGAGTACCAGGCAGACATTTCGAGTGTGCATGAACAGGAATAGAAACTAAATTAATTAGTTAATGTGAAAGAATTTGTTATTGCCTAATTTTACCAAATATATCAGTTTTTAAGGAAGCAAATTATGAATATAACTGACAGTCATGAATTTGTTCAAGGTTAAACACAGTCCTGGAGTCAAAGATTAAATAGCTTTTGCCTGCTATGATTCATCGTCATGAATCTGCGGGTATAATGGCAATCAAGGAGTTTTTGGCCAAGGAGAGAATTCATAACATATGACAACTCAGTGGATTTCCAGTTATTTTAAATATCTTTTTTTTCTTTAGATATAGATCATCTATATGAATATCTACTCATTGTTCTATAAGGGTCAATTATCAGCCCTTTACCATTATTCTTCCAGCCTGTGGGGCTCAATGATGCCTTTTTAATTCCACATTTTGAACACATTTCTCAAGTGTTCACTTACAGAGAAATCCTCTGTAGTGAACAACTGCAGAACTTAGTTTCACCTCCAGAGCTGAACAAGACACATGAAAACAACAGGCTAACAAATGCAGGTCTGGCCCATAATGATGAGAAATGTGACTTATGATAATAAATTATTTGTAATTTGACCAGTAAGTTTTTTACAGAAAATTAAAATCACTACTGATGTAAACAAGAGGCTCAAAAATCTTGAGAGACACAAATGACTCTTAAAGTCACTTGCTCCTGAAAGNCAGAAAATTAAAATCACTACTGATATAAACAAGAGACACAAATGACTCTTAAACTCACTTGCTCCTGAAAACAACAGTAGTTTTCCTTACTTGGAAAAATGTTGCTCTATGGAATGTAGTTATCCTGGGTGATTAAGTAGCTGCACTTGTTCATTTGCATGCAGGACCTGTCTTAAAAAGACAAGATACTTAAAGAAGACTAACAAAAATTAAAAATTAAAAAAAATTAAACAAATGGCATTTAAACTTCTAAATTACCTTAAAATTAAAACTGAGCAGAGGTCGCACAAAATTAGTAATTTTCATTGGGTTGACACCATTAAAAACAATAATAAAGAGGTTCAAACACGGTGTGCTAGAATAAAATGTATTAGGACGTTATGAAAAGATAAACCAGTTCTGAGTGTAAATTACTACTGCTGCAGTCTTTAGTTTAAGTTTGCTATTTTGTAGTTTAACATTATTGGCTGTGAAATCATATATGTCACTTTCATTAAAAACAAAAAAATCGTGAAACAGGAGCAAACCTTCAAGTTGAGAGAATTACTGCTACAGCTGCTGAGGAAGAAGGAGTTTTCAGTAGTTTCAATATTCCCTTAAAACTGTTATTAGAGCACTCAGATTTAACATGACCATCACAGACTGCAGAAAGCAGATGAGGCTTCTTTTTGTCTTTTCTACAGACTGGAGAACACGGGCATGAGCCATGTGCTTTTAATACTACTAAGGTTATCAAATTATACTCTTGTAGGCAAAAAAAGTCAGAGCAAAGATGAATCTAAATCAGTGACAAAAAATGATTCAGAATAGGAGGGAGCAAATTGAGCTAAAGACTTTTGCCTTGAAGTTTTCCGTAACCAACTATATCACAAGCTCAGCTTTCACAAACTCTGCATGGGCATGAGCGTCTTCTCAGATGTTCGTGCTGGCTTTTAAAGGGGATATTTTCCCCTCCCATGGCAGCCTGAAAATATTGGTCTATATAGAACAAATAGGCCATTATACTCTGTATTAAACAAATCCTGCACTGTTCTGGTAGAGTTGATCATTGCATACTTTTGTGTCCCTTGGAGGAACTATGCCATAAACTCTCATTTTCCTGGCTCTCCAGGAAGTGTCTCCTTTATTTTTGCACTGAGTTACTTCAAAGGAAACTACTGTGTCAAAGCCTAACAAAAGCAATAAAACTCGTTTTGATTTGCTCTTGATTTGCAGTGGGCTCTGACATAAGTTCTCACAATCATTCTTGTATAAAGAAAAAAAAATCAGTTTACTTTTTTATTACATATTAAACCTCAGCTACCAAAATGGTGAGTAGAAAAAGAAGCAATGTTGAATTGTGCTATGTGCCTCTGATAGTAATGGAAAAACAGGGGCCGCAGATAGATTCATTTAGAAAGGAAGGAAAACATACAGACATGTTTTTCTCAGTCATTCAGATTAAATCACCTCCTGCAATATTCAAAAAAGTTGATATTTAGATGCCATTGTACAGACCAGAAAAATATTCACTGGATGCTCTTGCACTGACGGTGAATTAAAGGATCAAAGTCTGGAGGACGTGAAAATAACTTCTCTTGTGTTTTAAAATTACGGATTTTACTAAACTGTGCTCAAATATTCAACTTCATCCCCTTTGCAAGTCAACAAACAAGGCAAGGGCAGAAGCTTTCTCTCACAGGCATTTGTTCTCTAGTATGAAATTAGTTTTCATTTACCTTAATTTGTTCTGTTTGCTAAGAATTACTGGGGCTACGAAAGATCAGACTTGAATTTTAAGATCAAATTACTTTCTCACGAATTTATTGGTACATTAATCTCACACACCAGTGGCATCTTCCTTTACCAGCATCTACATATCTCCTGTTCATCTCTGGAGTGGCAACCTGCCTATATTGTCTGTAAATATAGACATTTCTCAGTAGTCTGGAGAAGCCAGGGTCTCAGCTTTCAAGTTGAGAAAGTATATACAGAAGTAAATTATTTCTTCTTCTTTTTTTTTTAATTTATTTTTTTTTTAATTCAAACACCCCAGAGGAAGTTTTCCTTTATATCTTTGGGCTCTTTGGCAGTGGCAGAGCTTGGAAGAGCAGTTTTTAGTGTCTCCTGTCACCATGAGGATGATTGCTGTCATCTCAGGAAAGCTTTGCTTCTTCACACTCCAATATACTCTTGAGTCACATGTGTATCAATAAACAAATTCACACACCACATACAATCTTAAAATGCTGAGGAATAGCTCTGTAAACTAACTGAACAACTATAGGCATGATGCAAGTCATACATTTATGACAAAACCTAAAATGCAGCATCTCACAAGGACACAATACGAGAAAAGGAAAAAAAATGTACTAAAGGAACATAAAAACCTGCAGCATTATTTCATTTTTTTTTAGGGCAATTCATTTATATGAGATCTGCTTTCCAGATTTATTAATAACAGTATTAAAAACATTTTTCAAAAACAGTAGAATGCAGGGCATAGTCATTCTGAAGTGAGAGACATTTAAAGTTTTTTTAACAAAGAGAACCTGCTAGTGACCTTAACTATTTTGTTTACCCTAAATCATTCTGGATAAACCTTTCAGTGTCACAAACAAGACATTCCCTGTGCATGACCAAGAAGATGACACAGCTGGTCAAGGACTCCTTATGAATCAAGAAAGTTCACGTCTGACATCAGAAAAAGACATGAGAGCTGGTGTTGGGTTTCCACTTCAGCACAATTTGAACAGGGAAGACCTAGGCAGATTTGGATTGCAAAAGACATACTGTCAGATAATAATTGGGATGGAAGCCCCACAAAGAGAGTCTGTCAACTAATTCATAGGTTCTTTAAATAGTATGACATAAAACAAGTGCTGTTACCATGTATGCATCAATATCAAACTACTCTCACACGGGAGAATGACAAAAATGTGAAGTTAAACTCCTGAATTCCCAGAAAAAAGAAAAGCTAGACAGCATGATAGAAACATCACAGACAAGAAAGCACAAATCCCATCTCAAAATGAACAGTAACAAAACCAGCATCACAAAAAACTAATATGACAAATCAAAGGATTTTACTATTTTACTTTGCCACTGGAGAAAGCAGACGACTTTGCAATACTTCTGGGAACAGATAAGCATTAATGACAGCATGGGAAAGATGAAATAGATTAACTAGCTATTCTAGTAATGTGTCCTTCTTGCCTTGACCTATAGCACAATGCAATACAACTTACTTTTTGCATAAAATACTTAACATGTCTCATAAAATGGTTTATAGGGAGTGTCAGCCAAGGTAGGGGAAGACTACAGAGAAATGCAATCCCCAGAGAAAGTCCTAAGTAGTTGAGATAAAAGTTTTCACAATTTCTTCTTCTCCTTTCTCTGTCCACACATCTTGTGAAATGTGCAGATTTTTCTCTATGTTTTCTACTCCTCTATGCCTGATTTACTTAACTCACAAAATTTATTCTTCTGGTTGTTGCTGAGTTGAGTGTACAAAAGAAAGGAAATCACATACCCTGCTCCTAGCAGCCTCCTACTTTTTGTGTGGCCTTGGTAAATTCAGGGTTTAAAAATTCTCAAAATAAAGGAATATTTATCCACAATTCTGCAAGTGGAAGTCTTACAAAAATTTTTCTTCCATATCTCTTCTCAATTCAGAATCCAGGAAATAAACATATTTGGTTACTTCTGAGGAGCATTATCTAGATGTTTCCTGTAAACCATCCAGCACTAAAAGGCTTGGATAAGTCTACATTTCAAATGCATAAATTTTCAGCCAGTTTGAAATGTTTTTTACTTCTAGGCAATGGCAATGATTTCTTTCAGATTTTTGTTTCATTTTTCCTGTGAACTCAAAATGAGTACCTTTTCATTTAGGAGAACATTTTACTTGTACCAGACGCATAAATGTAAAAGCCAAAACACAACATCCAAAAGTGAACACCACAAGCCCAACAACCAAGACTTTCTACTTCTACCCTGAAACTGGTAGGAGAAAGGGAGAAATTGGTGAGGAGAGCGTGAGGAAGACAAAGTGCTTTTTTGCTGAGAGGGTTCAGACAAATAACAGGGCACAGGTCAAACTGCCTCACCTTTCCAAGTCCCCGTAGTTAACCTATGGAGCATGGGACACAAGGGAGGCAGATACGACCAGAAGAAATAGAAATTTGAGGCTAGGCTGGCAGCAGAGCCACATGGAATGAACTACAGTAGGTTTTCACTTTTGTAAGATCTAAGCAAAATTTTATAGTTGGGCTTAGAGGCAGCAGCAGTGTGTGAAACTAATAAAGGAGATAACAGCCATTGGTTTGCGTTGAGACTTGCAGTGCATCCATAATGCCAAGTACCCCCTGTTATCAGTGGTCTTAACTCTGATATCAGTGGAGCTGTTTTTGCAGACACCAAGACTGGCTTGGGCCCTCTTACACTGACTGATCATGCCAAGCCACAACAGGTAAAATGGAAAAATAAGGAGGAATGAATGACAGGAATGGTGATGAGCTATCATTAAAAATAGCCAAAGAATGAATAAAAAGCCACAAATAATGGGCCAGGGCAGGATACAGGTGTCACTGTGGTCTGTGGTGTCAGGGTGCAGAGCAGTAGGAAGCATAGCTGCAAAGAACTTCTTTCTGTAAGAAGTTTTTTACTTCTTACAGAAAGTAATAAAATATTGGAATAGTCTGCCTGGGGAGGTGGTGGAGTCACCATCCCTGGATGTGTTTAAAAAAAGGCTGGATGTGGCACTTGGTGACATGGTCTAGTCTAGTCGAAGTGTTAGGGCAAGGGTTGGACTAGATGATCTTGGAGGTCTCTTCCAACCCAGTGATTCTGTGATTCTGTGAAAGGGTGAACCCAGGTAGAAGAACTCCTCTGCTGAGGTGTTGCGAAGTCTTCCCCTGAAAAGAGAAGGATTTTTTGCTCCTAAAGTAGTTTAGTTAGGACACAGCATCCCTGGGACCAGAGAGTCTGAGTCTAGAGTTTGGGTTAGAACTTCTAGAAATCAAATTTCATTAGCAAATGAACCAAAATATTAACAGTAATCAACCTAAAGATAGAATGCTCCTTGTGTAGCTGCCCATCATCTGAAATGAGAGAGATTTGCCTGAAATCCCAATCTCGACACGGCCGGTATAGACATGTGCATCCATCTGGTGCTAGATCTCTCCTCTTGCCGGTCGTCATTTTGGGATGTAGTTGGCCTGTAACCCACAGCCATGGGCTCTTCTAAAGTAAAAGGGCAGCTCCTTGTTAAATGAGCTCCAGTGTTGGAAGCACAGGGAGAGAAAAGATTTGTGTGTTTGCACTCCATCTAAACTAGACTTTGAAGCAAAAAAAATGCAAGAACACAACCCGGAACCAAAGACGCTTCTCCATTTCAGGGCAGCATATTTTGCTAATGCTATCTGCTTACCTTCCCTGTATTGAGTGGGGCAGGATAGCCTTCTGGGTGGGACAGGATATGCCCAAGAATTACAGACTTCAGCTGTTGTTTAATTAGTTGGGCTATCCAGTCATCTAATAGCATTGATTGGGTGAACTGAGTCACAACAGAACTTCCACAGTGGGTTGCAGAGCACTGATTATTTCACTGTAAACAAGAACTGAGCTCAATGTGTGATGGATGCTTGAGTACTAAATGCATTCCTCTGCTTAAGGCTCAGAGTTCTTTCAAAGAGTGTGCTCTGAAAAAAACACCTTTGCCATGTCTACTAGAGATACTAATGCTGCATAATTTTGAGATTTCATGACTTCTGCATTGTTTTATTGGAAAATAAACCCTTCTTTCAGCCACTAATGAGAATGAAGTATTTATATTTAATAGAGTTTAAGTGGTAGTGGAGAAAAACTGTGCCTTAAATTGAGACTTCAGCTCCAAATTGGCCTTCTCAAACTCTATGAGACTATTTATATGCTGAAGAAAGTCACTGCAGCACCTAGCCATCTGTATAACCCTGGATCTCTGTTTTGTTTATGTGAATTATAATGGAGTTTTACTGGAATATGTGGTCTGCAGAGTATCTTTGTTTAAAATATAATTGCCATGTATCAGCAGGAGTTCTCCTCTGAAGAGACCTGAACAGCCGGTGCAAATAAATATTCTGGATGGCACTTTCTTTTCCACCTGACAAATTATTGTCCTGCTTGGGTGCATGAAATGGGATGGAGCAAGGCAGACTGGGAGGTATTTTGTGAGGCAGCAGAAATTAGCTAGCCAATTTAGTTGTCATACAGTTATTTTAAAACACAAGCATTAAACTTCCTATAAATTAACTTTTTGGTGATGAGGCATATGTAAAATAAGCTTTATACTGAAAATGGCACAATGTTTTATGTGTTTGCTGGGAAAATAAGTAGAAAGATGAGAAAAGGAGGGTTGACAAAGAAGAATTACTGCAGAGGTTGTTTTTATTTCTTCCTTCGTGTAGCCTCTGAGGACTTATTTAATCAATAACAGTATCCCATTTGATCACAATATTCCATCCTTTTTAATAGCAGAATATTAGCAGATATTTCCCCAAAGTGTGCCTGAAAGGAAGAAGTTTGTTGAACAGGTCAGCCTTGAGTTCTGCTCGCTTTCTGAATAAGGGTCTCCTTCCTGATGTTTTTCAAATGGTAGCCATCTGATAAGGAAGGATATGTGACTGCAAGACACAAGTATGTACTTATACCACATGTATATTTGTATATATATTTATGCAAATATATGACTAAGTTGTAAAATAACGTGATTTCTCCTATATCTGTTGAATTCTGATACATTAATCTTTGTGGTGGGCTCCTTGGAAAGGAATGGTTCTAGAGCAGAGCTTCAGATAACCTCGCTTTTACCAAGTTTCCTTGTTTTCACAGGCGTCTGTCTGAAGTTTCTCATTTTACTAAGAAATTGCTTCAGAGATAGAAGGTCACATTGTTTTTTCTTTCTTACTTGCAAGTCACATGCTGCTTCACTGTAGTAACAAAGTTAAGTCACTGGAAAGAAATATAAGAGCAGAATGTTATCTACTTGAGGAAAAATAAAGATTCTTTTAGATTTCCTATAATGACTGTCAGGGCTTGCACACCAACATTTTTCCCATGACATCTGATCCTATTTTATGTAGTTGTCAGTACTTCTCTGCAAAAGACGTATTCAGCTTGAACACTGAAATGCACTGGAGACTGCTAAAGAGTAGATTGATTAGAGTCTCAAGATAGACTTCACATGATTCATAACTCCTACAAAACAAGAAGGTTGTAGGATTTTTAAATCCATGATGAACACACTGAGGAGGTTAGATTTTGATTTTTTGGATACTTCTAACCACATGATATCAAAGTGTTTCACTACCCCAACAAAAACCTTGTGGCTAAGATGTGATTTACAAAAGGAGTAACTTAAAATTTTCAGTCACTGATTTTGGAGTGCAAAATCTTGACTTTGTGCCCAAAGCACAGTTCAGGTATATTTAAACAAATTTACAACAAAATGATACTTGCTTTTCCCTTGAATTTTTTTGACTGTCTTAATAATTTTGTCAGGGATTGCTAACATTTTGTAATTAAGGATGCTAAATGTTTTCTACAATTGAACATTATCCCCATTACAAAAATGTTCTAGAGAGCTAACAGACAGATCTGGAGTGGAATGCAAATGTCTAAGCGCATCTGTTTATTGCTATTTTAATTGCCCAGCAAGATGCTTTATTGAATGGGTCACCTATAGGTCTCTTGTTACATCTGTCGGCTCTCTATAGACATGTCAGACATGGAAAGTGTAGAAAATGGCAATAGGTGTCTATGTTAGGATCCTGAAAAATTCTCTGAGTCACCAGAAAGTTTTTTCCTAGAAGTAAGGGGGGTTTTTATATGTAAAGCACCTATGCACACATTTCCCAAAAAGAAAAGTGACAGAAGTAGACTAAAGCTAGAAACAAATTGCAGAGTTTTGACACTTGAAATTTTGCTGCATAGCAAGCTTGCCCTGTGCTAATCCCATCTCTCCAATGCAGAAAATATGATGATGTAATTTGGATGAAAATTACCACACAATTTCAGATAAGTTCTTAAATGGAATAGTATAGTGGAAGCAAAAATCTCACTGAACAAAGTCCTTGGGTAGATAACTAATCCCACTACAGAGAAACAGGACTGCTTGTGTTCTCCAAGATAAACGTTTTCTTAAATTCTACAATAAACTGAAGCCAAAGAAAATAGATATAGAACAGGGACAAGAAAGACATGTTAGTGGAAATGCAGAATAAGAGGGGAAAACAGTGCAGAAGGTGAAAGCAAGAAATTTCAATCAATCAACAGGGATGAGGGTAGGGGAAAGGACTAGAAACTATTTTCTGGGAAAGAAAATTTGAGTTGTTTTTAGTTAATTCTCAGTGATTATTGTTGTGGGTGAATGTTCAGGTGGAGAAAGTTCTCAGCAAACAAAAGGGAGCATTTGCCGAAGAAGAATTTTGCACTAGTCTTTATCAGGTTTTTCTTTGAGATATTTCAACATACAAATTATGTTCACCCATGAATGAGCTGCAGTACCATAGGATCTCTGAGCCCAAGTAAAAAAAGATGTCTCAAATAACTAAGAAAAATACACTTGCGAATTACAAGCTGCTATGTTCCCTTCACAGAAAAAAAAATGCTGTGGATTTGTTGAGGAGCATTTCATAGGCTTTCAGCTTATAGTTACTACTAGTATTGTGGTTTGTTCTGGGTATTACACCTGAATCCACATGCTACTCTGAGCCTGACACAAAGGTAAACCCCACTGCCTTGGTCTTTCACTGTCAGGAAGCTGAATCATGCAAAGACAAGGTACACTCACGTGTACTTCAGTGGTAAAATCGAAGATCCTGCATCATTTTCCAGCTGACTTCTCCATTCCTGCTGTTACGCACCTACCAATTGTTCCTTGCAAGCAAACTCCTTCCAAGGCTGCTTTCTAAACCAGATATATTACATGATACCTTTGACATTCATAAACTAGCTAGAGGACAGGTAGCAAAGCGAGAGATGGAATAGTGTATGGAGAAGAAAACTTAGATTAAAATGTACCATATAGTTATGGTAGATCATTCAACCAGCTGGGCTAAATGTCAAAGTGACTGACACTTAACTCATGCAAAACTCCTACAGATTGGAATAAGAGTGATGCATAAATAGTGACTTCAGGATCAAGTCTGTTCCCAGGAGCTACTGAACACTTCACTTCTACTGCAGTCCTGGAATATACTTGTTGGCATCCAAGAATCTGCCCCAAATTCTGGCTGTGTTTTGCAGAGCACTTGAAACTGTAAAATTCTCATTTTATCCCACTACTGAACAAAATCTTTATTTCGGTTTTCTGTAAAAAATATATATGTTTTTAACAGTTTTAAGGCTCTGACAGAAAACAACAATTGCAATTCACCTGTGGTTTTGTGTAAAGCATAAAGAAAATATGCCAATGATATGGTCATCAGGAGGCTGAAATACTGTTGTCCCGAGGTTGACTGTGCCATTTTTAGCCATTTAATGTGCCTAAATCTACTTATCTTCTTACTATGAAACCATGTAAATAACACAGGAAGTTTATACAGGTTTTCTTCCTGTATTACTCTCATCATAATTAATTCATAATCAAAATCTTCTGGACTCACAAAAAGCCTCTGTTATTAAAGTAAATTAAATTATTGGACACATTACACATATTAAAGATTATTAAATATTTGAGCACTACAATTACGCAGTTCACATAAAAGCCATACATAGTTGTTTGCAACTCTTCTTAACTTAATGCAGCTCAAGAATTTGGAACCTTTCCATGCTGTTTGTAGGAGGACCCTCATACAGTATTTTTCGTTTCTGCAAAACTACAAGAGTCTTCTCCATATTTTTTATATTGTCAGAATTTCTTATCCAATTTTTCAAAAGAGAAGCACCAGTGAAATTAATAAACATTATTATTCTACTCAAAATTAAAGCAGCCTCTTGTATGTCAGGGATGGGCATCAAGAGATTTCAACTCTTTCTCCAGTTGATTATGTCACCTGCCATAAAATTCATTGAATTGTGCCATGGAAAGTGAGGAAATCTGAAGGTAGAAAAGAGAAAAATTTTCTTTCCACCATTGTTCCTACTCAACATGCCAAGTACTTCTGACATGTTACTTAGATGGAGCCCATATCTACCCCAGAATAAACTGGACTACCACCCATGATTCAGAACAGAAGGCAACAGTTTTAGTAAAACCCTTTCTCCTTAGCTTCTGTGAGTGATAGGAAGAGGCGAGCTTCCCTTGTAAACTGCAGAGTTACACAGTTTTAGTATCTTGCCTGTGCAACAGCATGCTCATCACTGCTGGCTTCAGTGGAGCAGGCAGCCTCACCGGAGCAGAGCATGGGGCTGTGTTTTACAGGTCGCTGTAATCCTCTGGTCCGTTGGTTCAACAAACGAATGCGTGTTTGTTGGTAGAAAAGTAATCTAGTTTTGTCAGAAATATCTATACTCTGTCTTCTGCGAAACTTGCAGCATTATCACATAACCCAGAGCGTTTATCTTCTAACAGTTTCATCTTTTCCTGTAATCTTTTTTTTTTTCTGGATAACATTTCCCTGCATATGTAGTGTCAGCCAACTGTACATTTTTTTAGAATCTCAAAGTATAAGCAAATGCTACAGTCTTCGTATGAACCTGGGTTATTACTTTTTCATAAGGGGAGCAGCCTACAAAGGATTTTCTGTTGTTTTTCATAATTATTCCTTTTTGTTGCTACTCTTTGTAAACATTTTGACAGCAGCTCTCACTTCACACCTGGACTTTTCGGGAGCAGCAACCTGACACCTCTCTCTGTCTTCAGCCAAATAAAAATGTATAGTCAGTTTTCATGACCTCGCACAGAATTTCACGCAGAGCTGCCCAAAAGGAACTCATCAGCTTTTGAGTTTCGCCCCAACTTACACTGCTTCAAAGTAATTTCACCTCTGATGACCTTTGCAAGTTTCATTTGTATTCACAAACTCCAGATTGCCCCAGTCACAGTCTCCCAACCCCAGAGGAGTGTTGGCAGGCAGGATAGCAGCCAGGGAATGCTGATGGTGCCGCAGCTTCAGGAGGGACCAGAGCTCCACGTGCATCTACAGCATAGGCAGCCCTGGGCATGGGCTGCGCTATACGTGCAGCGTCCTGCTGTACAAGAACCTTTGTTTCCTGTGAGAATGTCTGAGGACTAACTCAAAATCAGAGAGACAATAAATTAACATTTGAAAATGTATACAGAAGCTGAGAAAAAAAATCATTTCTGTATTAACATCTGCTTCAAAACCTAAGAAATGGAATTTCATGTAAAGAAGAAAGTATTTTGTTTTAATGTTAATAAACATTTTCTGCCTCTTTCTTTAAGAAAATATTTGACATAATTGACAAACATATGCAACCCTCAATTCAATTTTCAGAGGTTGGCTGAACATCCACGGAGGAGTGCTTGATCTCCAGTCTGCATCACAGCAGCTGTTTAGCACAGTGCAACACTTTCTTTGCTAGGCCCTACAGCAGTGCCATTATTCATTACACTAATTGTGAGGCAGAAAGAAGTGGCCTTGCGGTCGAGGTGCAGAAGCCAAGCGCCTCGGTCCTATTCTCAGCCCCACCGCACATTTCCTGCACACTCCGGGGGGAGTGACATAACCTCCCTGTGCCTGCATTTCTTCCTCTCTAAAGTCTGTCTTTGTTTTTACAGGCACCATTACCACTGCAGGTGGGGAAGACCTGCTCAGGGCAAGGCAAAAAAATGCTCAGCTGCTTCAGGTGTGAAGTCCCGCTTTTATTTCAGCAGAGAAGTTTGGAGGCACGCTGCGAAATGCTCTGCACCCCTCCCAGCCAGTGGAAGCTGGAGGTTTGATCAGCAGCCCAGCTCCTTCTGTTATGCAGAGGATGTGCACTTCCAACCAGCTGACGGCAGAAACGGTGGTGTCAGGAAGATAAGGATGGTCAATATTTCATGACTAGTTCTTCTCTCAAAAAGAGATGAAAATCTGAAGCCTTGTAAAGGTCACCAAGGCACAAATCTGACCCATCAAATCGATGTATATGTTGCTATTAAAATATCTTACATATTTAAAATGAAACATTTTCAAATGAAAGAAAAGTATTTCCTCAGTATGTTCTTGAACAGCCCCAAACTGACACAATTCAAATATAGAAGTACATGCAGCCCAGGGTTTGAAATTTTACCTTGCACGTCACGGGTTAACTAAAAATTTCCCTTTTTGCTCTCCTGTCCTTATGAATTTTAAAAAAAGATCACATACAGAGGAAAACAAAATAAAATATTAAACTGAAACATTGTTTTTAGGAAAAAAATCTACTTTGGAATAAGAATGAAAATCACAAGAGTAACCTGTTCTAATATTTTCAGTTGTTATCATGATGATTTTCCAAGTGAAGGGATTCTGATATTGCACATAATCATTAAGTAAATATCCAGAGTTTTGGATCTACAGCTGAAATAAATTCTGAGTATTGTTTAGTGATGAGTATCATTACTTCCCAGATACTCAGTTGTCCTGAAATGACCTTGAAGAAAGGCATCACAAAAATACATTGTAGATTTTATGAGGTCAGTTTCAATTATATCCAGTCTGTTACTTCTAACACACTTTCCTCTGAGTGCTGTATTATTTGAAAATATTACTTTATATTTCCAGTGATATTCTCCAGTTTTTTAATAAAATTTCTTTGAAAATGCCTATTTATCAATAGCAGGCATAAGTCTGATTTTTGCCTTGGGAAACAGTGATATTCCTGGAAGGACTACTTAGGTAGCTAGAAAGATTAAAAACATAATTTAGTCTTATACGAACATGAAGTATGACCATAAAAACCCACCCTTCTAGATATATGATTTGTTCTCTGGTCAAAATTAAAACAAAGAATGAAAATACTTAACTAAAAGGTGTACTTTTCATCTTCTACTTGATCTTTATAGCAGAAATCCACTTATCTCGGCTTTCTATATAAGGTATTTTACATCATCAAGAATTATGGCCGGGTGTGTATAAAGGTTGTGTCAGCATTTCCATTATAAAACCATATTTTAGGGGGTTTATAACTCAGTCATAAAAATTCACTTCGCACTGAAACTTGGCATACAAAATCCCATCCTGGAACACTTTTTACCATGATAATTTTATTAAAAAAAAAAAAAAAAAAAAAAAAAAAAGTTG